>JAANYP010001840.1:41737-99075 GCA_020465985.1 Centrapalus pauciflorus | reverse complement strand
AAAACCTGGAAAAATATATATATATATATATATATATATATATATATATATATATATATATATATATATAAACTTGACGGTTTAAGTGGTTCTATTTATAAACTTATAATGTTGGGTGATTTAAGATATAAAAACCTATATATATACATAATATCATACATGAGAGTTATTAAGTCCCTATTATCACTTAGGACTCGATTAAACACATCCGGTGCATCAACCATCAAAGAACGTAAACTTGCATTTTTTGCGAATATTTTGCTATCACACGCTCGGTGAGTCTTCATAGCCCCTATTTTCACACTGTTATGTTTTGGGGTTGAAATACATGCTATGTTTTCATATGGACACGAAAACTACTTCATTTCTATTATGTATTACACATGTGGTTCCATCAGCCCTCAAATCATGAACCGTTAGTTACATTTATTTGTATGCGTGAATATATTATGGATAGATCTATTGGGAGTCATATCCCCCATTCGGGATAGTATTACTGGCTAACGGCGGATGCATGTATATTTAACATTACGGTATTACGTACGCGAATACTGCACAGGGCAAACTTATAATTAAGTTTCGGTTGCATGATGGTTTATATGTAATACATAATGTGGATTTTATGATTTTATAAATTCAAACTCAACTGTTGATGTCCATACAAGTCAGATTTACGTGTAAACCTATGAGCTCACCAACAATTTTGTTGATGTATTTTAGCGTGTATTTTTCAGGAAATTAAGGCAAGTGCACCGCAACGGAAGTATTTTCAAGCTTCCGTACTTTTGGAGTCGCATTCATTTTCAAACTCTGGGAGATTTATTTGCGTTATTTTGGTTAATTTAATTATGTATTTAAATCTCTGTAATTTGCGAACTACACTTTATCATTTCGGGCTATGTAAAACATTTCTATATTTTTAAGTTATATTGATGTATTTTGAAAACGTCCATATAGTGGTCCTTCGTTATGATTATGGTTACGCTTCCGCGATGTCACGCTTTGTTGCCAACCAGGGTAACGGGGTGTGACAGATTGGTATCAGAGCCATAGTTATAGTGAACTAGGTTGCATTAGTACCCTAGACTATAATTGCACTTAAGTTTTACTGATTTTTGAAAATATTTTGTAACTAACTAAAAGACTATAAATGGACCTTGATAGCAGAAAACATGTCGAACAACACCACATCATCTTGTCCGATTCCGAGGATGTGTACACCCCCATGAGCCCCGAAGTCACTGAGGTTTTCACCAAACAAGAACCGTCTGAAGAAGAGGACCCCTCCGAAGAGCCGATGGAGGAATCAGAAGAGGAGCCCATGGAAGAATACGATGCCGGAGAGGATCCACCACCCCCGGTGATCCCCTCCTACACACCATATAACCCCGAGGTTCCGTCATTCAAACCGTACCGCCCCCACCCCAAAGGCCCAAAGATGTTGTTTACACCCCGAAAGAGGGTAATCATACCGAGGCAGGAGTCTATTCCCATCCCGACTCCCCAACCAAGTGCACCACCACAGCAACGACGGGCAAACGCCCGAAGATGGGGCTGGATGCCCGAGACCCTCCAAGAGTGGAGGCGGGAGGAGGGAATCCCCTCCTACTTTGAGATCGGAGGACCATCCTCCGCACCTACCCCACCACTCACCCAAGAACCCGCCGAACAGACCATACCACTGTTGGTAGCACGGTCTTCAAGGCACGACCTCCAAGTGCGGTTGCTTAACCAAGACATTGGAGAGATGACAGCCCGTTTAAAGCGGGAGGAGTTGCAAAACTCCAACCTATACTGGGCTAACCAGCACGCCCTCGCCATCTAACAGGCCGGGCTAGATGAGCTTCAACAATGATTAGCCGAGAGCGAGACCCGTAATGAGGAGCTGACTCAGCGCCTCAGTGCATTGGAAAAGGGAGAGACCCCCGATCACTCCCACACCTAGTACCCCCCCCCCCCTCTATCTTTGTAATGTTAGGAAATTATTACGTAATAGTGTAGGACTAAAAATTTTCGGGTAATAACCCGCCCTAATGTAAGAAAATTATGAATGATTAATGAAAATTGCAAGTTATTTATGAATCTGTGTTTGATGATTATAGAATTGTGCCTTAAGAAAAATTTAAATCTTTAAGACTCAACTTCTTACATTATTCTATTTTCTTTAAACTTTAAGATAATGCTGCCAAAGAGAGCTATGAGCACCACCGAGATAGAACAACTGGTTGCACAACGAGTGGCAGTAGCTATAGCCACCTATGAAACCAACAGAAATAGCACCGTAAACGGTGACGGAGGTGCTAGTCGCACCACGGGAGGATCCGATTCAACCCAGAAAGGGTGTGGAATCAAAGGATTCTTAAGTTGTAAGCCTCGATACTTCAACGGAACTGAAGGTGCTATCGGACTATTTCACTGTTTCGAGAAACTAGAGTCGGTGTTTCGTGTTAGTGGTTGCATCGAGGATGAGAAGGTCAAGTTCGCCACCCACACTCTTCAAGATGGCGCTTTGATATGGTGGAACTCATATGCCCAGTCTGTGAGAATTGATACAGCTTACCAACTCGCCTGGGCCGAGTTAAAGCAAATGATGATCGACGAGTATTGCCCGAGAAACGAACTACAAAAGATGGAGTCAGAGTTCTGGAATCTGCCTATGAAGGGAACGGATGTAGTTGGGTACACCAACCGTTTTCATGAGTTGAGTGTGATGTGCCCACAGATGGTCACTCCGGAATACAAGCGTATTGAGCGCTACATTTGGGAACTCGCCCCCCAAATCCAAGGGAATCTCACCGCATCCAACCCAACTACTATTCAGAGCGTCATTCGAATGGCGAATAACTTGATGAACTAAGTGGCCCGAAGGAACGAGGCCAGGGCCGGGGAAAACAAGAGGAAGTGGGAAGATAAATCGAAGAAAGGTTCGAGTTCACAGTCCAAAAAGCCCGAGACCATCAAAGCTTTTGTCACCGGAACTGAGTCAAGGAAGGGCTATACCGGCACTAAACCATGGTGTAACCGATGCACCTACCATCACGTAGGTCCCTGTCCAACCCCTTGCGGGAAATGTAAGAAGCTCGGTCATCTGACCCAAGACTGCAAGTTTAACGCCAACGGAGGCAGCAGCGGCACGCAAAGAAGCTGCTTCGAATGTGGGAACACTGGGCATTTCAAGAAGGATTGCCCCAAGAAAAGGAACAATGGTGGAGCTCAAGGGAGAGCTTTTGTATTGGGAGCAGGCGACGCTCGTCAGGATCCCAACGTAGTGACGGGTACATTCCTTCTTAATGATATGCATGCTTATGTGCTATTTGATACTGGGGCTGATAGAAGTTTTATATCTGCTAAGTTTAGTGAACAACTGAATGCCACTCTTTCCCGATTAGAAAATGCTTATGCTATAGAATTAGCGAACGGAAAGTTGATTGAAGCAAATAGTATAATTAAGGAGTGCACACTAAAATTTGTAGATCATCCCTTTAAGATAAACTTGATGCCTATTGAACTCGGAAGCTTTAATGTAGTTATTGGTATGGATTGGTTGTCGGACAACCATGCCGAAATCTTATGTGGTAAGAAGGTCGTAAGAATACCACTTAAGAAAAAGAAAGTCCTCACAGTCCAAGGATAAAGAATCGCCAATTGAACGTCATCTCTGGTCTAAGAATGCTGAAATGCCTTCGAAGAGGTTGTCAAGCAGTGTTAGTTCAGCTAGTGGAAAAGGAATTGAAGGAGAAGTGGCTCGAAGAAATCCCAGTTCGTGACTACCCAAAAGTCTTTCCTAAAGACTTGCCTGGACTTCCACCAACTAGGCAAGTAGAATTTCAGATTGACTTGGTGCCTAGAGCTGCACCTGTCGCACGAGCACCCTACCGATTGGCACCGTCAGAGATGCATGAATTATCCAATCAGTTGCAAGAACTATCTGAGAAAGGATTCTTCCGACCAAGTTCCTCACCTTGTGAGCTCCGGTCTTGTTTGTCAAAAAGAAGGACGGATCCTTTAGGATGTGCATCGATTATCGAGAGCTGAACAAATTAACGATAAAAAACCGGTACCCTCTCCCCAGAATCGACGACTTATTCGATCAACTCCAAGGATCTAGTTTTTACTCTAAGATTGATCTGCGATCCGGTTATCACCAAGTGAAAGTTCGGGAAGAAGATATACCCAAGACAACGTTCATAACTCGTTATCGACATTACGAATTTCAAGTGATGCCATTCGGTTTGACCAACGCACCAGCCGTATTCATGGATCTCATGAATCGAGTGTGTAAACCGTATTTGGACAAATTCGTAATAGTGTTTGTGGACGATATCCTCATCTATTCCAGAAATGAGGAGGAGCATGAGCAGCATTTAAAGTTGATTTTGGAGCTTCTAGAAAAGGAACAGTTGTACGCCAAATTCTCTAAGTGTGAATTTTGGCTACGAGAAGTCAAATTCCTACGGCACGTTATCAATAGCCAAGGAATTCAAGTAGACCCATCAAAAATCGAGGCCATTAAGAACTGGACAACTCCTAGGACTCCTACTGAAATCCGTCAGTTCTTAGGTCTTGCCGGTTATTATAGTTGATTCATAGAAAACTTCTCGAAGATAGTTGGGTCTTTAACGGAATTGACTCGAAAGGACATAAAGTACAACTGGGGTGAAGATCAAGGAACGACATTCCGACTGTTGAAGCAAAGATTGTGTAGTGCACCTATTCTGTCCCTACCGGAAGGAATAGAGGATTTTGTTGTTTACTGTGATGCCTCACACAATGGATTGGGTTGCGTGTTAATGCAAAGAGACAAGGTTATTGCTTATGCATCACGACAACTTAAAGTTCATGAGGTGAACTACACGACTCACGACCTAGAGCTTGGAGCTGTGGTATTTGCTATCAAGATATGGAGGCACTACCTTTACGCTACAAAGTGCACGGTATTTACAGACCACAAGAGCCTTCAGCATATTCTGAATTAGAAGGAGTTAAACATGAGGTAGCGACGCTGGGTTGAGCTGCTCAGCGATTATGACTGCGAGATCCGATATCATCCGGGTAAGGCAAATGTTGTAGCTGATGCCCTAAGCCGAAAGGAACAGGTTAAACCTTTGAGAGTCCGACCTTTGGTCATGACTATACAGTCAAACTTGAACTCTCAAATCCGCGAGGCACAAGAGGAAACAGTCAAGGAGGGAAATCTGCTAGATGAAGCCATGCGAGGAATGGATAAACAGTTTGAAATCAATACCGATGGATGTCGGTACTTCATGAGCATAATTTGGCTACCAAAATTCGGAGGGTTAAGGAAGCTGGTACAGATAAAATGTATCACGACCTGAAAGAAATGTACTGGTGGCCAAACACGAAGGCTGACATTGCTACGTATGTCAGCAAGTGCTTAACATGTTTGAAAGTCAAGGCTGAGCACCAGAAGCCATCAGGATTGTTGGTTCAACCGGAAATACCCCAGTGGAATTGGGAGAGAATAACCATGGACTTCATCACAAAGTGGCCAAAGACTTCTGGAGGTTATGACACCATTTGGGTGATTGTGGATCGACTCACAAAGACTGCACACTTGTTGCCAATTAAGAAGACTGATAAGATGGATAAGTTAACAAGAATCTATCTTAAGAAATCGTCTCAAGGCATGGAGTTCCTGTATCAACTATATCAGATAGGGACAACCGGTTCACATCAAGATTTTGGCAATCGTTACAAGAGGCATTGGGTACACGCCTGGACATGAGCACAGCCTATCAGCCGCAGATGGACGATCAAAGTAAAAGAATGATTCAGACCTTGGAAGACATGCTAAGGGCATGTGTTATCGACTTTGGCAAAAGTTGGGACATGCACCTGCCATTAGTTAAGTTTTCCTATAACAACATCTATCACTCAAGTATTAAGACTGCTCCATTCGAGGCACTTTATGGGCGAAAGTTTCGATCACCACTTTGTTGGGCTGAGGTAGGAGATAGCCAGATCACTGGACCCAAGATCATCCAAGAGACTATGGAAAAGATAGTCCAGATTCGGAACCGATTAAAGATCGCATGGGATAAAAAAAAAGCTATGCCGATGTTCGACGGAAGGATTTTGAATTTCAGGAGGGAGATCAAGTAATGCTGAAAGTCTCGCCTTGGAAAGACGTAATTCGTTATGGGAAACGAGGAAAACTCAATCCTCGTTATATCGGACCATTCAAGATTTCCAAAAAAATTGGCCCGGTAGCCTACCGACTCGATTGGCCTCCCGAGCTAAGCAATGTACATAATACCTTCCACGTATCCAACCTTGAGAAATGTCAGGCTGATGAAACACTCGTCATACCCATGGACGAGCTGGAGTTAGACGATAAGTTGAACTTCGTTGAAAAACCCATGGAAATAACGGACCGAGAAGTCAAGAAACTAAAGCACAGCCGGATCCCGATAATAAAAGTCAGATGGAACTCTAAGAGAGGTCCTGAGTTTACGTGGGAATGCAAAGATCAGTTCCGGGAAAAATACCCTCATCTGTTCTCAAATACTCAAGCAGTGGAGAACACGAACTAATATTGGGACGAAATTCCCTTAACAGGGGGAGACTGTAGCATCCGGCATTAAACCAGGTTAGCAACTATGACCTATTCAATAGTTACTAGCCAATTATAACCTAATCAGTGGTCATTAGCAATTAATCAAAGTGATTAACAATGTTCTTGAAGAAAATCAACTCAATTAGAATCAAATTCATCGGTGCGATGAATCGGGAAATCAATTAATCTGATCGATTTACGATATGATGGATTAATTCAACTAAGTACATAATTAATCTATGATTAGTGACACTAATCATATACTAATATAATTACTTAACATTAATTATACAAGACTAAAACAATTTATTAAAACAATTCATCCAAAAGTATTTATGAAATTACAAGAAAAAGGAATTACAAGAATACATTTCTAAATACTTTTATACCAAAAAAAATACACATAAATATACCTCCCTTAGGCCGGCCCATAGAGAGTACAAAATGACCATGAAAAATTTTTATTTTACTCAACATTTCACCATCAAATCCTCTTCTTTCAATTCACCCAAGATTTTACACTATTTTCATCATTTCACCACCTTTTTCTCCTCTATAAATAAGACACCAACTTCACTTCATTCTTCACACCTTCAAAAAAAAAAAATTCTCTTCTTGCTCTCTAAAAAAATCGGCCAAGGCCTCAAGCCAAGACAAAAATTTTACAACTTTCTTATTCTTGCTATTTTCAAGTGTTTCGGGTGCAACTTTTGCAAGAGTTTCAGCTTCTTCTCATTTGCATACTTCTAGTACCCCAAAGTAAGTAAATACTAACTTATTTCATCATACATTTATGTTTATATAAGTCTTGCATAATATATATAATCACCAACAACAACAAGTTTCATAAAAACTCAAGTTTATAAATCACTAGTTTTTGTTTTTAAGTTGTTTTCTTCAAATGTGTTTATAAATATATGTAAGGTCTTGAACTCACGGATCTATCTAGACGCGACACCGTCCAACAAGTGCGGAATCCTCGTTAGCGGCTTGACGGTAAGATCACATTCACGAAACACGGAGACTACCACGATGTTATACGAATGACTATGAACATACCTACACGATGATTCTCTCCGAAAACACTCTCTGAATACTAGTAAACTCGAGATCGCCTTTGCTTAATTACTCTCTGAAATTCTGCAAAAGTCTTATAATTATTCGAGTTAATCCTTAATTATACTCACCAATTCGAGTTTGTCTTAGGACAAATTCGAATCAGGCCCAAAGCCCATTCAAATTTGTCCTCAAAGACACTTTCGAATTTACCTTAAGCACAAATTCGAATTTAGATCAAATTCGAATTTCACTATCAAACTTATGTTTGATTTTCTGTTTTAACTTATGTTTGAATATATCTTTGAACTTTATGTTTGAACTTCTTGTAATACGTTACACTAAGTTCAAACATACAAACAATAAATATCAAACACACATAATAATCAGATATGTCAAACACTAGTCAATCTTCAATATTACGTAACTTGACTTACACAAAATGCTAACTATACTTAGACTGCTATCGTCACACAGGGTGTACCAACAGACTCCCCCTTGACGATAGCTTCTAACTATTTACATTTTGATTAAGTACTAGAACCATATAGACTGCTACCTGCGTATATCCTGCATCTATACATACTTTTACTACCTTCTGGTACTTCCTGGCGTCAGATCTCCATCCTTAATGAAAGAAGATAGGTTGATCATGCAGCTTCTTCAGGTCGTCCTTCGATAGGTTTATTAAGTGCAGTGGATCATACATTCTCAAAATAACTTTGTCCTGTGTATCCTCCATTACAGCTTCAGCCGTTTCATTATCGACAGACCACCATTTCATGTTACCTAGAACATCTTGTGGCATCGATTTCATTGGCACCTTCTTCATACATCTCACAGGTTTGTATACCATCCTGGCCCATGGCCTACCTGTATGAGGATCTATTCTTCATACGTCCTCGACTCTCATCCCAGTTCTTGGCTTGAGCCTTTCAAATTTGCCTGACCGGCCCTCTTTCCTAATAATCTTTGCAATCACTTCAGCATATGGGTCGTCACCAATATTAATCAGCTCTTTCCATGCCAACTCTTTCACTTCATCCTTCGGCAATGTATTAAAAACTCTAAGCGTTTGCCTTAGGTATTGAAGACCATCTCTCCTTTTCAATATAAATAGCTGCAGTTCTTGGTCAATGAACCAGCTTATAATTCCTCTTGAGAGATTTCCTGAGCCTGGAACTCTCATTCTTTCTTCGTCTTTGGCTCTGTCTTCTTTTGTTCTTTCTTGAACCACAAATTCATCAAATCAGCCCTAGATGGCTCCTTTTCTGCTTCTTCAAGTTCAGAGTCTTCGACCGAGGCTATTTTGATCTCATCTATATCAATCACATTGTGATTATCTCGCACATATAACTCCGTGATAGGTTGTGAATTGACAATCACTTCATTGACATTATCATCCTCATCCTCTATCACTTCGTCATCAGATCTCCAATCAACTATTTCCTCCGGTACGAATTCTCCTTCTTGCAACTCCTCTATCTCTTCTTCAAAATCAAATTCCATCACTTCTTCCTCAATATCTCTTAAAGCGTCTATCATTTCGCTTTCATAGGTCTTTGAGGGACCAGCTTCACCTCCTTCCCCTCCTTCAACACCAGTTTGACTTGGCTCCCCCTGAAGTTCAGCATGTTGAGCAGCAGAAAAATCTACTGGCTCACTGTCTTTCGGTGCATCGGGATCATTGCCTTCATCATCATCTCCCCTTCTCAGCTCCTCAGAATCCCTACAACTTGTCTCCCCCTGAGCCTTTAGATTTTTTCATTAATTGCTCAATAAGGGACCTCATCGTGCGGATTTCTACAGCCTGACCTGCAACAAACGTCTTCAACTCAAGATTCTCTTGTTCAATCTTTCCAACACATGTCTTAAATTCTACATTCTCTTTATTAATATTTGCATTATGCGCTTGTATCTCCCCGATGGCTTTAGTGAGCTGAAATATTTGGACTTGTTGGAAATCAACCTTGCTTCTGAGCTCAGAAAACCGTTGATTGTCAGTGAAGGTGGATGAGGTGGATGGAATGGATTGGATGGGTGTCGGAATGATTGGTGGTGGAATGGATGTTTGAACAGGTGGTGGTGGTGGTGGAATGGATGTTTGAGCTGATGGCTGAGCGGTTGGAATTTCACGCTCAGAAGCAGAAGCTGACGAAGCTCCCTGCATAAATCGATGCCTCTTGGCCCTCTGCCTAGGCACCAAAGGGGCTGTATCTTCAGCCTCGAAATCCAAGTCATCTGCATCCGAATCCCTCGATGCTCTTCTCTTACTTGCTTCTTCATCAATCACCACTATTCTTGATCCATAGGTGCCTATGCGGATAGACGAATCTGCTGTCTCTTTTGTTGGAGCCTCAATCTCTATCTCTTCAATTTCTTCTGACTCAGATTCAGAAGTGGTCACAGCTTGACCTGCTTCCTCAGGCATATATTCCTCTATCTGTCGAAAAATATCTTCTTCCCCAGCTGGAGGTTCCAAAATATTTCCAACGAGCTCAGAAGTAATCTCCTCATTTGCATGCGGCCCTTGTGCCCAAATCTCTTCCAATGTTTCCACCCATGGATCAGTTACGGGGGCTACAACTGAAGGACCAGCTTCTTCTGGCTCTTGCACTCTGCTCGTTGAAGGCCTAGTAGCCTGAGTCTGTCGAACTGAAGGTCTCTGCCTCCTCCTTTGTTGTTGCTGAGGCCTCTGCGGTTGCTGTTGCTGTTGCGGCTGTTGCTGAACTTGAACATCCCCGGCCCAGTTGGCACCTTCAGGGGCTTGAAAATCAGGATTCACCACTGCACCAAAAAGTGGTGCCTCCACTGGTCTAGCCAATGCACCCCTGTGGGCTTGACAATCAGCAAAAATCCTTTTTTCGATCACTGCTACGCTTTGAATCTCTGGTAATTGCGGCAGATTTGGCAAGAAACCCTTGAAGCGGCCAAAAAATCCACCATCTGGCGGAATGCCTGAGCTTCTGGCAGCACACGGTCTGGAGAAATGACCATATTGTGCTTTTGGATAAACACTCTATCCGCCATATCTGCACAATAAGTATATAATATATTAGAATGATCAAAATCAAAATAAACTTGTTTAAATTCAAATTTGTTTTATTTTGAACTTATGTGAGTTCAAAATCCAACACACATGAATTTCTACAAGTTTGGTTTTTAAAAATTAGTCAAATATTTCGATTTTAATGGTAAATTTGAATGACATATTCGAAACAACCCTCATTTCGAGTTTATTGGTTTCTTCGAGTTTATATTCGAAACAACCCTCATTCGAGTTTATTGGTTTCTTCGAGTTTAGTGACAAACTCGAAGCTATGAACAAACTCGAAATGTCGGTATGTTAAAAACAAAACTCCAAGATTTAAACCATTTTAGACTTAGAAAATTACATCCATTAGTCCTAATAGGTTCTAATCGAAGATATTTGTCACTTATTTGAAGTTTCACCGGTTCAAACTTTGTTATTTTGATTTACAAAGTTCACACCATTAAAACCTCAAAATCAGTCGATTTTGGCTCAAATTGAGTCTAAAACATCCTAAATCTTGTACAATGATGTTGATTATACCTAGATTTGGTAGTATTCTCAAACACAAACGGACAAAAACTCGATTAACAGTGAAAAACTCGAAACGACAAAGTCGAAGGCTTAAAGTCGAAATCTCTCTGGATAAATTCGAAGCACTAAAGTCGAAGGTAGGTGAATAAAGAATGTCACTGTTGACCTATTTATACTAACCACCTTCGAGTTTGTATCCAAGTTTGAATTTACTGCCAAATTCGAATGTAACATTCGATTTTGGCTTAAACTCGAATTTAACTTGAAAATCTTGAAAATCTTTAAATTTAATTCAACTTTTTCAACTTTTTCGTGTAACGGAACAAACTATGCAAAATTATTTACCCTAAGCACAAGATTTTCACGCAGTGTTTATTTTATTCAACTAAGAATGCATCCTCAGTAATTTTGACATTTTTCCTAAATAAAATTAAAAAAATTAAAATTAAAAATAAAAATGAAGTGAAAATAAAATAAAATAAAATAAATTTATAAAATAAAGGAAAATTAAAATTTTGAACAAAAAATTTAAACTTAGACTAATCTACATTAATTTTAAAATTTACAACCTATACTTAACACTTAACAGAATATTTTTGACGAGTATAGTCAAAGAGAGGTTCAATCAGATAGCGGTGTCAAATACGCACTTTCAGTATTCAAACTTTCACACTTAGGAATTTTTCTTTTTATATTCCTTTGATTGTTTGTCGTGACATACATTTCTAGCCGATTGTTAGTATTATTTTCCCTTTAAACATGTTACACTTCGGAATATCCCTTGGCATTTTTATTTATCAAGAAATTACCTTACGTGACTCATACTTAGACATACTTTTATGATCAAGGCATACACACAATGATTATAACTTTTTGGTATTGCAAACATTCTTTAAAAGGCAAACGTTGGACACAGGTCTGTATTTACATACAACAAAGTGTCTTAGATTGTCTTAAAGTTTAATTTTTTAAAGCTAGCAAGACAGCGGTGACAGGTCTGTACCGATGTACAACAAAGCGACTTATCTTGCTAACTCGAGTCAAACCAGAGGCAACAGGTCTGTACTTACGTACAACAGAGTTACTTGTTTTGACTCTTAGCTCAGTATGATTTTTCTATTCTTTCCATTTCTTTAAGATGTATCTGATGTTGCTATACAATCCCAGAATGTTTGCATACCTCATTTAGAATCAATGTATGTATGTCTCTAACATAAAAATTAACACCAATTTGTCATACATCTAAGTTAGTGACACGTCTGACTTTTTCTTGAATATTTTATTAGCCTTGAGACTCCCTAGATGTATTATGCCTACCAACATATCAAACTAGATAATTGTATAACACTTAGAATTTTAGGTGCATTATGTGTGAAAGGTAAACACTTAGAGCTTGTATCGACTGTGCTAATTTTCGTCACTTTGAACCTATGCATCTAAGACATAACTCATTTTCTGATATTCTCTTTTTTTTTGAACTTTTTATGGTTTTCTCTCCTTTTTCTTTTGTTTTTCATCAATAGGAGTAAGAAAATAAAATAACCTACTAACTTACTATAAAAGGAAAATATCCTAAGTTACTAAACTTACTATAAAAAGAAAGAAATGCTACTGCAATAAAAGGAAATAAAACTCTACTAAGGTCAACTTACTCTGGATTACATAGTTGAATTAAATACTCAAAACGTGACTTATCAAAAGCTTTGGTAAATAAATCTGCATTATTATCATCCGTTGCCACTTTTACCAGCTTGATTAAGTTCTTTTCAGCACAATCACGTATAAAGTGGTGTCTTATGTCTATGTGCTTGGATTTATTGTGTTTAACTGGATTATTAGTTATTGCAATTGTTGACTGGTTATCTATCCTAATAGGAGTATGAGTATAAGTCAAACCGTAATCCCGCAATTGTTGTTGTATCCACAGAACCTATGAACAGCAACTACCAACAGCAACATATTCGGTCTCGCACGTTGACACGGCCACCGAAGTCTGTTTCTTGCATTGCCAGGAAACGAGTCTCCCTCCTAGGAACTGACAACCTCCAGTAGTTGATTTGCGCGTCAAGCTGCATCCTCCGTAGTCTGAATCCGTGAACGCCTCCAATTCCAGATCGCCCTCCGCGTGATACCAAAGTCCCAGCTTCGGTTTCGACTTGAGGTATCGTAGAATTCGCTTCACAGCTTTCATGTGCATATCTCTGGATTAGCTTGAAACCTAGCACAAATACAAATAGCAAACATTATATCAGGTTTAGAAGCAGTTAAATACATAAGTGACCCAATCATGGCCCGATATAACGTCGGATCCACATCGGTATCACTTTCTGCACCCGGTCCGAGATTGTGATTCACTTGAATCGGCGTGCTGAAGTGAGCTATCAGCTTGGTTCCTTCCATCATGAAGCGCTCTAAGATGTCATAGACATACTTCGTCTGATGAATAAACATGCCCTCCTTTCTCTGTTCGACTTGCAAACCCAGAAAGAAGTTTAACTCACCCATCACACTCATCTCAAACTTTGACTTCATCACCTTTTCAAAATCTGTGCACATCTGCTCGTCTGATGATCCAAAAATGATATCATCGACGTACACTTGTACCAAGATGAAATGTTCTCCTTTTCGCTTCACGAACAGAGTACTATCTATTCTTCCTCTTTCAAACCCGTTTTCTAAAAGATGGTTGGATAGAGTCTCATACCACGCCCTCAGTGCTTGATGCAATCCATACAAAGCCTTATCTAACCGATATACTCTGTCTGGATATTTCGGATCTGTAAACCCGGGCGGCTGTTCCACATATACCAGTCCTTCACTTTCCCATAAAGGAAAGCACTCTTAACATCTAGCTGATAAACTTTAAAACCTTTGAAGGAAGCAAAAGCTAGAAACAAACGAATTGCTTCAAGCCTTGCCACTGGCGCGAACACTTCATTGTAATCGATTCCTTCCTCTTGGTTGAAACCCTTTACCACCAGTCTTGCTTTGTTACGAGTGACTAAACCCCGATCATCTCTTTTGCACTTAAAAACCCATTTGGTTCCTATTGCTATTTCTCCTCGAGGTAACGGAACAAACTCCCACACTTCTAGTTTCCTAAACTGTGACAGTTCTTCCGGCATCGCTTCAACCCAAGAGTTGTCTTTTAGTGCCATTTGCACATTTTTCGGCTCTACTTGCGAGATGAAACATGAGTAGAGGCAGGTATGAAAGGCCTCGGAGTCATTTATCATCGACAACAACACTGTGTTGTTATTTAAACTACTCGTAGTCCTCACACCAGCATTAGGACTTCCTATGATACTTTCAATAGGATGATTCTTGTTGATCCTAGATGTCTCTATCTCGTCAACCCTCAGATTATCTCCCAGATTTGATCCTATCTCTCCTAACGGGGGAACGACTTCAGACTCCACATTTCCTTCCTCATGGACACTATCTTCAGAGTTAGAATTTGTTGTCTGATTTTCGTTTGTAGGCACTTCAAAATCATTTTCTTCCGGAGATCTTTCTTCAGTTGATGTAGGCTCGGATGTTGATGGAAAGGTGGTCCTCGGAAAACTTTGACCCTCGTCATTCAAGTTTAATGACGACAAGTCCTGTTCGATTGTACCTGCATTTCCATCCAAAGGAATGTTAAATGACTCAAACAATTTGTCATAATCAAATATCCATTCCGGACCTGTTTGGGGTTCATGTGTATAACTTGTGACTTCAATGTTATACACAATCTCTACTGTACCAGTTGATTTGTTAAAAACCCTTTTATTTGGTGAGTTCGGCACATAACCTAGGAAGTATCCTTCGTCAGCCTTTTCACCAAACTTAGGTTGATGTTTTGTTTTCATTAAAGTACATGGTACCCCAAAAGGTTCGAAGCCAGTTAAATTTGCTGGCCGTTTATTCAAAACTTCATAACAGGTTTTGTTCAATGATTTGACAGTAAGGACCCGGTTTAAAACATGGCACGCGGTATTCACTGCCTCCCCCCAAAACATGGTAGGAAGCTTTGTATCCGATAGCATGGTCCTCGCTGCCTCAATCAATGTCCTGTTTTTCCGTTCGGCCACCCCATTTTGTTGTGGCTCATAAGGTGCACTAAATTGATGCACTATGCCCTTTGATAGGCAATATACACCAATAACAGTGTTTTTAAATTCTGTTCCGTTATCACTTCTAATTCGTTTAACCCTCGTCCCGTAAGAATTTTCCACTTGGTCTAAGAACCCGATGAGTTTGGCAGCCGTCTCGTCCTTTGTACCTAAAAACAAAACCCAAGAAAAACGTGAGTAATCATTAATAATAACTAAACAGTACAACTACCACCTATACTCCTTTTGTTGATTGGTCCGAAGAGGTCCATATGCAACAAATCGAATGTGGCAGCGATTGAGTTCTGAGTCTTGGACTTGTGTGCCTTCTTGTGTTGTTTTCCTTTCTTGCACGGTAGACACTTATCCTCGAACTGAAAACTCTTCATAGGAACACCTTGCACCAGTCCATTTTTCGTATTGTAGTTCATCTTTCTCAGGTGCAAGTGTGCCATGCGTCTGTGCCATAAAACCGACTCAGTCTCTGAAGCTTTAGATAACAGACAAATTGGTCCCATCGAAGATTCCGGCTTGTTCCTGTCGAGCATGTACAGGTCATTCTTCCTTGGAGCCCTCATCAGTATCCACTCTTCAGGTACTTTGAACCCCAGTTTAGCACTAACGCCTCAGTATCAATAAATAGTACTGAGTTCTTCTTATCACAGATTTGAGATACACTAATGAGATTGTAAACCAGTTTATCAACGTGATAAACTTGATCCAATTTGATAGTCCCATTAGTGACCACTCCAGTACCGGTGATATTTCCTCCTTTATTGCCAGCGAATGATACAAATCCCCGATTCCCACCCTTGAAGTCTGCAAGTAGACTTCTTTCCCCTGTCATGTGCCTGGAGCAACCACTGTCGACGAACCATTTGTTGTTTGGACCTGTAGTTATCTCCTGCACATGAAAGAAAATAGGTTAGTTATCACGGGGAACCCAAGCCATAACTGACTTGGTAATACCATTCTCGTCCACATACTTAAACTCTTTCAAATATCCATCTCTCCGTTCAGGTGACTTGGGTTTTTGAATTGGAGTCTGTTGTGGTGCAGAGTGATGTAAGTTCACTCTCGGCCTTTGAGTAGGCAGTTGCTATGGAGCTCTCTAATAGTTACGATTATAATGCATTTCCGACTGATATCCCTGAGCTCTACCTGGTGTTTGATGTCTTACAGGAGTGTGTGACCTAACTGGAGTGTAAGCTCTGCTAGGTGTGGTACTCCTATACTTCTGTTGTGGTCCTGACCTAGATTGATTAATGACTCTATTTGGTGAATTAGTCCTAATCACCTCTTTTGGTCGACCTGACACAGGTATTTGTTTCACAGCAGATTTTGGTGCAGCTTGCACAGTTTTCTCAGTATTCTGAGAACTACTAGTGCTTGCAACACTTGGAGAAGGCTTAAGTTGTTCCGGCTTTCCAGTCTTAGGTGTAGTATCTACTTTCCTATGCGGACAGCTAGAAGCAACATGCCTCCTTTCGTGACATCTAAAGCAAGACATTTTGTCAATTGACTTTTTGTGTGTGCCCTTTGACTTAGGTGTCTCACTAGTGTCTGGCTCTTTTGTTTCAACTATAGCGACTGGTTCATCCTCCTGATCATTAAAGTCAATTTTGTGTTGTCCTACAGGTTTATCACTAGAGGATGGCACAAATTTAACTTTCTTAATCTTGATATTATTAGCAGTCACCTTAGTTTCATTTTCCTTAGCAATTTCAGACACTGGTTCCAGTATTTCCTCTGATTCAACTGATTTATCAGTTTTCTCCTGAGGTTGAGGTACATAGTTATCGTTGAAAGGTGGAGGACTCTCATGATATCCTAGACCTACAGGCTTCTTAGACTGACGTTGTGCATCTAAGATTTTCCCTAGGTTAAGAGATGAGTTCCTAAACTTTTCAAGTTTACTATTTACCTCAGCTACCTTCACCTTAGATTCTGCTAGCTTTACCTCTTTGGTTTTAAGCTCTTTTGCCAATGCCTCAACATGTTCGTACATGAGTTCTAATCTAACACACTATTCACTAAGCTTGTCCTTTAGAACTACGACATCTTGTGCATCGTCCTTTAGCTTATCTCTATGATCTTGCTTTATATCTACTAGGCTAGCATTATCTGATTTTAACGATTCATTTTGAGCAGATATGGTTTGATGTGATTCCAGTACTAAATTTAACCTATCGTTAGATGTAGCACATAAAGCACATAAATCATGGAAAAGAGAAAAGTTCAGAGTTACCTTGGCATGATCGGATTCCACGTTGGCCATCTGTGCGGCAAACTCCAGAATTATCTGATAAGCTGTCTTTTCTACCCACATCGGACTGTTTTCATTCTAATTGCTGTCACCTGTGATATCCTCTGCTCCATGACTTCCAGTCTCAGAGACTTCAGTCATAAAGGCTCTAGCATTTGATTTTGGATGTGTATTCCAGTCATAAGTTCCATCTAGCTGTCTGTCTGATGTGACATTAGATAACAGACCAGCTATATTCGCCTGACTGGTTGAACTACTCGGTAGATATCGCCCTTGCGATTGATTCTGATACTGTCCCTGGAAGTTCTCTACATTCGGTCTTTGACACTCTCTGGCGAAGTGTCCTAACCCCTGACAGTTGTAACACTTAACCTTGGACTTGTCAAATCCAATCTTATTGTTACTAACGTTTAGATTCCTTCCCGTTCTTTTGATGAACCTTTTAACTCTCTGAGTTACCATGGCCAGTTGCCATTGCAGATCCATCTCTTCTAGATCATCAGGGTCTACCTGATCGTAATCCTCATCCCAAAGCGCAGGATCGTTGATTTTACCCTGAACACAACTGCTGTAAGCAGCCACGAATGAAGCCAACAGATTCAGATGGTCTTCAGCATATTTTGTGCTCATAGGCATCTTTGAATACCCTTGAGATCTAGATGCCGGAGTAGCCTGATGCTGCTTTTCTTCTGGTCTAGCAAACCCTAAGAAAGCTCTACTTACTGAGTCTTCTGTTTCAGCCGGTGACGATGTTTCTCCCGAAAAGAAAGCTGTAGTCGTCTTCAATTCAGTTGCTGCTGAAGAATTTGATTTCCCAAAGTACATAGCAGGATCTTGAACTTGGTCATAATCTGTTTCCTTCTTCAGCAACTCAAAGTGATATGCCCTCAGCGTTCCTATAACATTATCTAGAGTCATAGTATAGAACTTGTCTTCATCATGCTTTATCAAGGCCACATACATCTCCCATTTGGCCGGTAAAGCATCCAGAATCTTGTTAATCTTTTCTGTTTCACTATACTCCACATCATGGCTGTCTAACTCAGTCAATAGATGATAAAATCTAGTAAAAGTCTCATCCAGCTTTGTTCTTCAATGCTTTGAAGATGGCAAACTGCTGCTTGAGCATTTCCATTCGGTTGTTTCTGACCCTCGGGTTACCTTCACACCGTTTCTCTAACGCATCCCACAGCTCTTTTGTTGTCTTCTGATTACGGAAGGTGTGCAAGATCTCCTGAGGTAACGCCATTCTAATGATAGCGAAGGCACGGTTCTCGGCTTCATACAGCTTTTTATCGTTATCCTTCATCTTTGAATAAGGCACAACCTTTTGTCGTCCTTAAACCTCAGCTGTAGGTGGAATGCATCCTTCGTCGATACAGATACACATTCGCATATCATTAAACCTTGCGAAGTCGGCAAACCTATCCTTCTACCAGTAATAGTCCTCTATTTTCATCAACTACGGTGGAGAATTCGCTTTTCCAACCTCGTGATCCATCTCATTGAACCTCTGTAGACTTGTCATTGTTTCAAATATTGTTGAATTCAAACTTAATTAATTTAACTCGAAATTAATTTAAAGTAATTCTTTCGAATTTAAGTAAATTCGAATCTAATTAAATTTAAACCTGTTTGGAATTAAATTCGAATATAAGTTTGAAATCCAGCTAAAATCGAAATTAATGACAAAATCGAAGGTCCACTAAATTCGAAACCCCAATTAAATTCGAAGATTCAAATTCGATTTTAGTGTAAAATCGAAATCCAAGCAAATTCAAATTGGCCAAACTCGAATCAAACCCTAAGGAACCTCGAAAGGAGCGTATTTTGGACAAACTCGAAAATTGAGAAAACCCTAATACTCCCTTATTAAACTCGAGCGCCGCAAATTCGAAAAACGGCTAATACTTCGAGTTTTTCAAGTTTTCAGATTAAACCAATATTTTTACGAGTAAAAATACTGATTTCGATCAAAGACTTGAACTACAACAAAGTATTTTCCGAAATCTGATTTGATAAGCTCGAAAAACTTCCAAAATAGTGATATTAACCGTCCAAAACGTCAAGAAACCTAGGATGTTGCTTATGAACATGAAGAACACCAAGAACACCCCAAAGGCTTTGATACCACTTGTAAGGTCTTGAACTCACGGATCTATCTAGACGCGACACCGTCCAAAGAGTACGGAATCCTCGTTAGCGGCTTGACCATAAGATCACACGCACGAAACACGGAGACTACCATGATGTTATACGAACGACTATGAATGTACCTACACGATGATTCTCTCCGAAAACACTCTCTGAATACTTGTAAACTCGAGATCGCCTTTGCTTAATTACTCTCTGAAATTCTGCAAAAGTCTTATTTCGAGTTAATCCTTAATTATACTCACCAATTCGAGTTTGTCTTAGGACAAATTCGAATCAGGCCCAAGGCCCATTCGAATTTGTCCTCAAAGACACTTTCGAATTTACCTTAAGCACACATTCGAATTTAGATCAAATTCGAATTTCACTATCAAACTTATGTTTGATTTTCTGTTTTAACTTATGTTTGAATATATCTTTGAACTTTATGTTTGAACTTCTTGTAATACGTTACACTAAGTTCAAACATACAAACAATAAATATCAAACACACATAATAATCAGATATGTCAAACACTAGTAAATATTCAATATTACGTAACTTGACTTACACAAAATGCTAACTATAGTTAGACTGCTATCGTCACACAGGGTGTACCAACAATATATAAACACATCATATAAGTGTAAATATTATGAAAACAAGTTATATAAATATGTTTTATAACTTTTATACAAGTAGTCTTTGAATAAACAACAAGAATCACAAGTTATTTCAAGTTTATGAAATACGGAATTTCGGCAGAAAAGTTGCATCAACTTTGAAAAATCATAACTAATTCATAACTTAACAAAACGAGTTGATTCTTGTCTCAAAAGTTAGATCTATGTCTTATCTAAAAATCTGGAAGTTTTCATAAATTATTATGGAGTTTAGTACCCCCAGATAATATTTGGGAACCCGAAAGTTTGACAGCTCAAAAATGGCCAACATAGGGTTTTTAACAAGCTTTTTCCCTAACCTAAACACCTCGAAAATGGACGTTCTTGACTTTAAAAATTCTTTGTATATAGTCTTTTAATGTCCAAGAAAACCAAAGCCTAAATCATTTTGGAGCTTGGTCAAAAACAGTCTCAAAGTAGGCCGAAAAACCTTCGAATAGCTGGAAAATTATATATATATATATATATATATATATATATATATATATATATATATATATATATATATATATATATATATATATATAAACTTGATGTTTTAAGTGGGTTTTATTTGTAAACTTGTAATGTTGGGTGATTTAAAACATATAAACCATTATACATACATATTATCATATATATATATATATATATATATATATATATATATATATATATATATATATATATATATATATATACACACACACACACACACACACACACACACACACATATTATCATATATGGGAGTTATTAAGTCCCTATTATCACTTAGGACTCGATTAAACACATCCGGTGCATCGACCATCAAAGAACGTAAACTTGCATTTTTCGCGAATATTTTGCCATCACACGCTCAGTGAGTCTTCATAGCCCCTATTTTCACACTGTTATGTTTTGGGGTTGAAATACATGCTACGTTTTCATATGGACACGGAAACTACTTCATTTCTATTATGTATTACACATGTGGTTCCATCAGCCCTCAAATCATGAACCGTTAGTTACATTTATTTGTAATCGCGAGTATATTGTGGGTAGATCTACCGGGAGTCATGTCCCCCATCCGGGTTAGTCTTACTGACTAACGGCAGATGCATATATATTTAACATTACGGTATTACGTATGGAAATACTGCACAGGGCAAACTCATAATTACGTTTCGGTTGCATGATGGTTTATATGTAATACATAACGTGGAGTTTATGATTTTATAAATTCAAACTTAACTGTTGATGTCCATACAAGTCAGATTTACATGTAAACCTAGGAGCTCACCAACAATTTTGTTGACGTATTTTAGCGTGTATTTTTCAGGAAATTAAGGCAAGTGCACCGCATCGGAAGTATTTTCAAGCTTCCGTACTTTTGGAGTCGCATTCATTTTCAAACTCTCGGAGATTTATTTGCATTATTTTGGTTAATTTAATTATGTATTTAAATCTCTGTAATTTGCGAACTACACTTTATTTCAGGCTATGTAAAACATTTCTATATTTTTAAGTTATATCGATATATTTTGAAAACGTCCATATAGTGGTCATTCGTTATGATTATGGTTACGCTTCCGCGACGTCACGCTTCGTTGCCAACCGAGGTAACGGGTTGTGACAATTTTTATGCGGCTAAATTGAATATTTAGATATATTTCCGAGCGCTTGACGTGTAGACAATTTTAATCTCTAAAAGCTAGATTTAGTTGACTTAATTAATCGTAAAAGACATTTTCTGTTGATTTTAAGAAATTGGGGAGTACTGGAGAACTACATTCTTGATTTTCTAAAGTAAATTAAACATGTCCATGAATCTGTTTTACATCGAAGTTTCAAACTCCTGAACTTAAAAGATTAAAATAGTTAGATTAATTCTAACTTGCTTTTCTTTGACCAAAAACATCCAAAGTGTTTTTACACCTTTTTACTCCATTAATCTTAAAAGACGTATCCAAGTAAGTATTGCTTTTTATATATCTGATATAAATACCCCGTTTTAGTTTTATAGTTTATAATCTTTAGTAATCGGCTAGATAGTTGAAATATTTAGGGTTAGAATCATCCTCATCCTTTCTAAATGGCTATATATTAGTGACAATCCAAGTATCGGTATCTCGATTCTATTCGCCGTTCCCTAAGTTCGATAATTCCCGAGGTCAGCTTCAAGCTGTACTATTTACGACTGGTACACTGCCAGTGGTATTTGGTATAACTTAGGCTTTCTTCATTCTTTTGATTTTTATAGCCAAATCCGCGTAAGATCAATGGTACCAAGAATCAACAATCTTTTGGAGCTTGGAATGCTTTAAGTTTGTTTCTCTTTTCTCTTCTAATAAAGTAGTGTTGATGTGTTTTACCTCATCAAGTTCTATTTTCAACTTATGAAAACTGTCAAGTTCATTAGATTTAAGTTCAAAATTATTTTTCAATTTTGAAATCTCGGACTTCAGAGCATTTTGTTTTCAATAGCAGCTTTGAGATCCACAAATAGATAAACAAACATATTCTCTTTTTCCTCAGCACTGTAATCTTTAAAATTATGTACCTTATACATCATTGTAGGTTCCGGTTGTCCAAAGCGCTAAGAGTCTCAGGTTCAGCTAGGTCTTGTTTGCTGCTTGATGAAGGAATATCATCATTGGCCATAAGACAGTTGCTACCTTCCTCATCAGATGGTGAGTCAGATTCTTCCCAATCACATGCTTCAGTTACCAGTCCCTTCCTTCTGTCTGTTGGAGGCCATAGAGTCCTCTAACTTCTTCAACTTGGCCATGGCCATAAGATACTTAACCCTATAGCCATCACCCTTGTTAGTCTTGTAGGGTTTGGATTAGGGGCCAACAGCTTTAGACGCACAATTGCTGCTTTGTGACCAGTTTTGCAACACTTAATGCACTCAGCCTTAGATTTATCAAATGCTTTCTTCCTTATGGCACTTGATTTCTTCTGTAGCATCCTTGTTCCAAACTTTTTATTATTGAACTTTTTGACAAGCATAGCAATCATCTGCTCATCATCAAGTTCACCAAAATATTTATTCTTCTCTTAATCCTCAGAAGTAGCCTGCAGTTTCTCATCATCATGAGAATCAGCTTATGTGAACACATCACACACCTGATTCACAGGCTGCCTTACATCAGCCACCAAGGCTGAACCTCTCTTAGATATTTCCAAGGCATTTCTCTTTTGAAGCCTTGATTGCTCATCATTCAGCACGGATACATAAAGACTTACTAGATCCATGCCTTTGAGGGTGCCTGAGTTTCTGAGTATAGCTAAAAAATAGTTCCATTCTTCAGGGAGTATATCTAAGAACTTTTTCACCAATGTTAGACTGTGCTTAGTAATCCCAACAGCTTTGAGATCATTTATTAGAGCAGTGAACCTGGTGTAGATTTTAGTAAGACTCTCCTTTGGCTTGGCAAAGAACATCTCATATTGTCTAACAATATTATTGATCCTGTAATCCAATGTGATAGTGGGACCATCATAGACGGTACACAAAGTATCCCACATTTCTTTGGTTGTCTTTAGTTTCTCAACCTGCTTGAACACATCGTCAGGGAGAGAACTAGTCTCTTGTCTTCATCAGACCATTGAGCTTTAGCTTTTTCAATAGTCCTGACTTCAGGAACATCACCTTCTGCAGTGGGGGTGATGATAGGGACCTTCCATCACTATTTTTGGAAGTTGTAAATCCAGATTCTCTAGGAATAGAGCATCAACCTGCACTTCCAGCTAGAGAAGTTCAGATGGTTGAACTTTGGGGGTTTAACCATTGAACCATGGGCGGTTGAGCAACTCAAGCGAACCACGTGGCTTACCACGAAAGAACTTCTACTCAATGACCGACAAACCAATGGCATATGCGGTATGAGGGTGTCAGGGAATCAGAGATCTTTCTTCAAATTCTTGGTCTTGCTGGTTGGTGACTGATCAATCAGTCTCTACGACCGGATCCAGTCTGACTTGGTCAGCCTTTTACCTGACCAACTTTTCCGCCCCAATCTTTCAAGGCCATCTAAAGAAAGCCTGTAAAAAGGCCTCTTTTGCATCCAAGCCTTTTGGCTATTGTTTTTGCTATAAAAGCTTAGTTTCGGGTCGAAATCTATATGGTGAATCCGTCGGGTGGGGGAATAATCCCTAGAAGCGTAGTTGTCCATGATGGGAAAATGAGAAGGAATGTGAGAGATCTAGAGTTAGCACACACACTCTAACACTGCTCTGATACCAGTTGTAGGTCCCAATAAGGTTTGCCAACTATCTTTAGATTAACTGTAGAGGGTGGGTGAATATAGTTTATCATTTATCACACAGATTTTTCTCAATGTTTGTAGGTATATATTAACAATTGTTAAATAACAAAAAAGTTTGGATCACGGAAAGATCCAAACAGAGATGACAGATATGAACAACAGACTTTAAATAGTCTTAGACACACTCAAACTAGTTACGATGATATGACTCACTAAGATTCACTCACTGTTTACACACTGAGTGTTTACAGGACACAGATTGATCAGGTTTGGGAAACTGAACATCTTAGACACAGTTAGCTTTTTCACTCAAGTTGAACTGAATGTGCATGCATGAAAAACACACTTTCTTTTGCACCCACGTTCTCTGTTTGTGTATATCTCACAAACTTTCTCTCTCCTTGGAAGCTTCTCTTTTATAGACATTCAGAGGATCCCATTGAAGCTTCTTCATTGGTTGTAGATAAAGAGGGCATGTCTTGGTACTGAGACAAATTTGCTTTTCTGCACCAGGACAAATCAGACAAAAGTAGTTTTGTCTTCTAACTACAGAATCTTTGTCTTTTCCTTTTTGCCTCTGTCGTCTTTAACTTTACCCGAAAGAGGAATGTCAACTAGTGACCTTTATTCTTCATTGTAAAGCCATTTTGGTATAAGAAATGGTCTTTCACCCATTTCAGATATCCTTTTTGTCTTCATACTTTAGAACAGCTTTGGCAAATATACAGCAGTTTTGATTTTCCACATTGTCTTGAATCTGTAGGCTGGTCCGAACATTCAATACTTTGCATGAAGACATGGAAACATATTCAATGAAGTGTTAGACCTGCTCACATAGAACAGAACACTTAACTATGTTAAACTGACCAACGGATATGGACAACTTAGACATAATCTATCATACCTGTCCAACAGGTATGGATAGTCTTGACAAACTGTCAAGTTACAACTAATGTAACAATGTTACACAGACTTGAGCTGATTTTGCAAATCACTTATCAGGTTTAATTGAGGCATTAAAAAGCCTTAAAATCTCCCCCTAACTGTATCAATTAGGTTTGATTAGAAATCTCCCCTTATGATATTGAATAGGTTTGATTGAGGCCTTTTTGTGCCTAAAAATTCACACTTGTTTGCATAGACATGTATAAGACAACATTATAAGACTTTTTATCAGAAGAACCAACATCAAAAATCTTGTGAATGGTGTGAATGATCATTCACTTGGATGACCATTCACATAAATGTGCATTGAACATACATATAATTTTGAAGGACACAGAATGTGTGAATGTATTTTAAATACATATATCAAGTGTATAACGTTAATTTAAACATGGTTATGAGAAAAAAATGTTTTTCAAGGTTGGTACCTTCGGGTGCACTTGATTTCGAGAGGTCTTTTTTAACCTGACTACACACACACACACACACACACACACACACACACACACACACACACACACACATATATATATATATATATATATATATATATATATATATATTGTTATAAATGACGGATGAAAATTTTTTCCGTTTACCAACATGAGAAGCAAAACAAATAGTAGTATTGGAACGATGTATATGGTATTTTTTGTCCCTCATTTTGTAGTATAAAAGGATGCATTGCTATATGAATTAGATGATAGATATACACATAAGAAGATATTTTATTTCTATATCTTCTACTTCTCTTTCATAATATAGCTTAAGGTTATAGTTCTACCACAACAATGTTATCAGGACGAAGAGCTTTACAACTTATCAAGAAAATGAAACGAGGTATGTAATTGTTCAAAATTATAAAACATAACAGAAGATAATTACCAATACGATCATTAGAAGACATTTTATGGACAATTATGGAATACTAACATTTAATTGTTGTTACTAACATTTTATTATGTCTACTAACATCTTATTTATGTATACTAAGTTTTATTATGTAATCTAACAATCTGGCATTTATTTATACTAACATTTGTTACGTATACTAACTTTTATTTACGCAATCTAATATTATAACATTTATTTATACTTACGAACATTAAATCTGTTACTAACATTTATTTATACATTAGTTTATTAATGTGTACTAACTTCTATTTATATTTATTAATTTTCTTCTCGAACCTGATTCATATTTTATAAATTGTTTTATGCACAAACAACATTATAATTTATACTCTAATTTTTACACTAAACTAAATTTGTCTTTTAAACATTTTATTTTATAATTTTTTTTTACAACGGCTACATGACCGTTGCAACGGTATGGCTCGATTTTTGCTTATAATACCCTAACACTAAACCTCATTATTTCCCAAAATCATTCTTCGTCTTGTTTGAAAAAAAAATTTCTTAACTCGTTGAAGAAATGAAGATGCCTCTCTCGTTATTTCTTATTGTAATACTCTCAATACTTTTATACTCTTTGCTACAACTTTCAGTCAATGAGATGTACCCTTTTCTAATTATGTTTTCATTTATGATTCTTCCGTTGTAATGTGTTGCGATATTGATTGAAATAAATTAATGTTAACTGTGTTGTTAAATATTCTTTTTGATAGTTATAAAATGGCAAACCTTGTTCAGCTTGAATTGTTGCACTAGACGTTAACGAGAATAACTACATGTCAGGGACATTAGATGAGAAAATGCATCTTGAATAAATGGGAATTTTGGATACTATAAGTGACAACAATAATTGTTCCTCACAAGAAAAGGAAAAATCAAATGTGTTTCTACGCAAACATATTGATGATATACTAAATTTGAATCTTTGAACACCAATAATCCAAGCATTCTCTGGAAAGATTTAGAGAAAAGGATTGACCATCAAAGGGAAGTTTTACTTCCAGCTGCCAGAGATAAGTTGAGAAATTTGAGGTTCCAAGACTTTAAAATGGTTAATGAGTATACCTCAGCTTTGTTCAGGATATGTTCACAGTTAAGATTTTGTGGACAAGTTGTTACTGATGCGGACATGTTGGAGAAAACTTACTCCATGTTCCTTGCGTCAAACATTACACTACAACAACATTATCAAATGTAGAAATTTACAAGATATTCTGAATTCAACGCACTTTTCCTTGTTGCTAAACAAAATAATGAGCTTTTGATGAAAAATAACCAGTCTTGTCCTACAGGATTAGTAGCGTCTCCTGAAGCAAATGCTACAAATAAAAGTGATCCTAAAGATAATACACGTGGACAAGGACGATGATGAGGATTTGGCCATAGACGAGTCCGTAGTCGTGGCTATAATAAAACCCATAGTTATAGGAATACCATGTCTATGATTACAACTATAAACATGGCAAAAGTCATTCCCGGGGCCGTGGACGTGGTTATAACAATGTTCCACGAGATAATAAATTTCTTAGGGTCCGGAAGATCCTTGCTTTAAATGCGGAGAAAGAGGCAATTGGTCAAGAACTTGTCAAACAGCACCACATCTCTATCAGCTGTACAAAGATTCTTTTAAAGGAAAAGAGAAAGAAGTGAATTTTAATGATCTCCCTAATGATTCAGTACCCAAACTAAATGCTTCAAATTTATTTGATGATATGGATTTATAATAGTGTCACTATGTTTCATTTTTCTAGGTATGTTTTATTTCTTTTTATCATGTAATGCACTTTCTAATTTTATAATAATATAACATATTTCTACCTAACAATTTTTGTCTTACATAATCATTAATTTATTTTTCTTATTTATTTTTAGTAGTTTAAAATGAATTTCATCGAAGAATTGTATTAAGAGAACTTTGGAGATATCTGTATACCAGACAGTGGTGCGACACACACAATTCTTAAAACAAAGAAATATTGGTCCGAATTAAAGCCAACTAAAGCAAAAATACATACCATTTCAGGTCCTGCAGATCTAATTGAAGGAACTGGAAAATCTCATTTTATATTACTAAATGGTACAAAGTTTTTAATAGATACTGATCTATTTTCACCGAATTCTAGAAGAAATTTGTTGAGTTTCAATGACATATATTGTAATGGAAACAATACTCAGACTTTGACAATAGAGAATAACAAATTTATGCATATAACTGATAAAAACCATGTAATTGAAAAACTACCAACACTCAGTTCTAGTTTGCATTATACATATATAAGTATGGTTGAATCCAACATGGTAGTAAAAGAAAAATATTGTGATCCCAAAGTATTGAGTTTGTGGCATGACAGATTATGCCATCCAGGAAGAACCATGATGCAAAGGATAATTAAAGGTACCAATGGACATCCATTAAAAGGCCAGAAGATCCCTCAAACAGGTAAATCGTATCCATGTACTTCTTGTTCTCTTGGAAAACTTATTGTGAAACACGCACCAACTAAAATTGAAAAGGAAAATCCTATGTTTCTTGAAAGAATTCAAGGTGATATATGTGGACCAATTCATCCACCATGTAGACCTTTTGAATACTTCATGGTTTTAATAGATGCATCAAGTCGATGGTCTCACGTTTATTTATTATCAACTCGTAATGTGGTTTTGCAAAAAAAAAAAATCTGGCTCATGTCATTAGAGGACGCATTTTCCTGATTATACCATTAAAAGGGTGAGACTTGATATGCTGGTGAATTTACGTCTCAAACTTTTAATCACTATTGCATCTCTGTTGGAATTAGTGTTAAACATCCAGTTGCTCATGTTCATACACAAAATGGTTTAGTTGAATCATTAATTAAACGTCTTCAGCTAATAGCTAGACCTTTAATATTGAAAATAAGACTCCATATTTCTGTTTGGGGACATGCAGTTTTACATGTTGCATCACTGATTCGTGTAAGACCAAGTGCATATCATAAATTTTATCCTCTCCAACTTGCTTTTGGTCAAGAGCCAAGCATTTCCCATCTTCGAATTTTTGGGTGCGCAGTATATGTTTCTATTGCACCACCACAATGTACAAAGCTGGGTCCTCAAGGAAGATTAGGTATATATGTTGGGTTTGAAACACAATCTATTATAAGATATCTTGAACCACTAACAGGTGATGTTTTCACAACACGTTTTGCTGATTGCCACTTTAATGACACAATTTTCCAAGCATTAGGGAGAGAAAAGAAAAACATAGAAATTGATGTTTCATAATGTGAACCATCATTGATTCATCTTGATCCTTAGACAAAACAATGTGAACTAGTGTCACACCCCGGTTGGCAACGAAGCGCGACGTCGCGGAAGCATAACCATAATCATAACGAACGACCACCATATGGACGTTTTAAAATACCTCGTTAAAACTTTAAAATATAACAATGTTTTACATAGTCTGATATGTGAAATGAAGTTCACACAAATACAGAGATTTAATTACATAATTAAAATATCCAAAATAATGCAGCTAAATCTCCGTTAATTTTGAACATGCATGCGACTCCATGGATGCGGAAGCTTGAAAGTAAAATACGTCCGAAGGCATACTTGCCCTAATTTCCTGAAAATACACGCTAAAATACGTCAACAAAAATTGTTGGTGAGCTCATAGGTTTACACGTAAATCTGACTTGTATGGACAACAATAGTAGAGTTTGAATTTATAAAATCATAAATTCCATGTTATGTTTTACATATAAACCATCATGCAACCGAAGGTTAATTAAAATGAGTTTGCCCTGTGCAGTATTCCCATACGTAATACCGTGTGTTGAATATATATGCACTCGCTGTTAGCCAACCCGAACTAACCCGAATGGGGGGGCATGACTCCCGATAGATCTATCTACAATATATTCGCGCTTACAAATAAATGCAATTAACGGTTCATGATATAAGGGCTGATGGAACCACATGTGTAAAACATAATAGAAATGAAGATGTTTTCGTGTCCATATGAAAACGAAGCATGTATTTCAACCCCAAAACATAACAGTGTGAAAATAGGGCTATGAGGACTCACCGAGCGTTTGATGGCAAAAACGAGCGAAAAATGCTTTTTAGCGTAAGTGGATGGATGATGCACCGAGTGAGTTTAATCGAGTCCTAAATGATAATAAGGACTTAATATTTCTAATATATGATAGTATATATATTTATAGATTTTTATGTCTTAAATCACCCAACATTACAAGTTTATAAATAAAACCCGCTTAAAACGTCAAGTTTTTATATATATATATATATATATATATATATATATATATATATATATATATATATATATATATATATATAATTTTCCAGCTTTTTCAGAGGTTTTTCGGTCTACTTTGAGGCTGTTTTTGACCAAGCTCCAAAATGTTTTAGGCTTTGTTTTTCTAGGACATTAAACTAATATATACAAAGGATTTTTAGAATCAAGAACGGCCATTTTTTGAGATGTTTAGGTTGGTGAAAAAGCTCGTTAAAAACCCTATGTTGGCCATTTTTGAGCTGTCAAACTTTCGGTTTCCCAAATAATTTCTGGAGGTCTTAAACTCCAAAATAAATTATGCAAAATTCCAGATCTATAGTTAAGACATAGATCTAACTTTTGAGACAAGAATCAACTCATTTCGTTGAGTTATGAATTAGTTATGCTTTTTCAAAGTCGATACAAATTTTCTGCCGAAATTTCGTAGTTTATAAACTTAAAACAACTTATGATTCTTGTTGTTTATTTAAAGACAACTTGTATAAAAGCCATAATAGTTATAAAAACACATATATATCACATGTTTTCATAATATTAACACTTTTATAATGTGTTCATATATTCATAAACACATTTAAAGAAACAACTTAAAAATAAAAACTAGAAACTTATAAGCTTGAGTTTTTATGAAACTCGTTTAGTGCCGGATGTTACAGTCTCCCCCTGTTAAGGGAATTTCGTCCCGAAATTAGCTCGTGTTCTCCACTGCTTGGGTATCCGAGAACAGGCGAGGGTATTTTTCCCGGAACTGATCTTCTCGTTCCCATGTAAACTCAGGACCTCGCTTAGAGTTCCATCGGACTTTTATTATTGGGATCCGACTGTGCTTGAGCTTTTTGACATCTCGGTCCATTATTTCTACAGGTTGCTCAATGAAGTTCAACTTATCGTCTAACTCCAGCTCGTCCATGAGTATAACGAGTGATTCATCAGATAGACACTTCTTAAGATTGGACACGTGGAAGGTATTATGAACGTTACTAAGCTCTGGGGGCAGGTCGAGTCGGTAAGCTACCGGGCCAATTCTTTTGGTGATCTTGAATGGTCCGATATAACGAGGATTGAGTTTTCCTCGTTTCCCAAAGCGGATTACGCCCTTCCAAGGCGAGACTTTTAACATTACTTGATCTCCCTCTTGGAACTCCAAATCCTTCCGTCGAATGTCTGCATAACTTTTCTGTCGATCCCGCGCGATCTTTAATCGGTTACGAATCTGGGCTATCTTTTCTGTAGTCTCCTGGATGATTTCCGGTCCAGTAATCTGACTATCTCCTACTTCAGCCCAACAAAGAGGTGATCGACACTTTCGCCCATAGAGTGCCTCGAATGGGGCGGTCTTAATACTTGAGTGATAGCTGTTGTTATAGGAAAACTCGACTAATGGCAAGTGCCTGTCCCAACTTTTGCCAAGGTCGATAACACATGCCCTTAGCATGTATTCCAAAGTCTGAATCATCCTTTCACTCAGGCCATCCGTTTGCAGGTGATAGGCTGTGCTCATATCTAGACGTGTACCCAGTGCTTCTTGCAACGATTGCCAAAATCTTGATGTGAATCGGCTGTCCCTGTCTGATATAATTGATACTGGCACTTCATGCCTTGAAACGACTTCTTTAAGATAGATTCGTGTTAGCTTATCCATCTTATCAGTCTCCTTGATTGGCAGGAAGTGTGCGGTTTTGGTAATTCGATCCACAATCACCCAAATGGTGTCATAACCTCCAGAAGTCTTTGGCAACTTGGTGATGAAATCCATGGTGATGTTCTCCCACTTCCACTGGGGTATTTCTGGTTGCAATAGCAATCCTGATGGTTTCAGGTGCTCAGCCTTAACCTTCAAACATGTTAAGAACTTGCTGACATAAGTAGCAATGTCAGCCTTCATGTTTGGCCACAAGTACATTCCCTTCAAGTCGTGGTACATCTTATCTTACCCTGGATGAATAGCATATCTTGTTTAATGTCCTTCATCCATGACCAGCTTCCTTACTCCTCCGAATTTTGGTAGCCAAATTCTGCCCATGAAGTACCGACATCCGTCTGGCTTGATCTCAAACTGCTTATCCATTCCTCTCAAGGCTTCATCCAGTAGATTACCCTCCTTGACTGCTTCTTCTTGTGCCTCGTGGACTTGAGAGTTTAGGTTTGACTGTATAGTCATGACCAAAGCTCGGACTCTTAATGGTTTAACCCGTTCCTTTCGGCTCAGGGCATCAACTACCACATTCTCCTTCCCCGGATGATAATATCTCGCAGTCATAATCGCTAAGTAGCTCAACCCAACGACGTTGCCTCATATTTAAGTCTTTCTGATTCAGAATATGATGAAGGCTTTTATGGTCTGTGAACACCATGCACTTAGTTCCGTACAGGTAGTGCCTCCATATTTTGAGAGCAAACACCACTGCTCCAAGCTCCAAGTCATGAGTCGTATAGTTCACCTCGTGGATTTTGGGCTACCGTGATGCGTAAGCAATGACTTTATCCCTTTGCATGAGCACACAACCTAATCCATTGTGTGAGGCATCACAGTAGACCATAAAATTTTCTGTCCCTTCAGGTAAGGACAGAATTGGTGCACTACACAATCTTTGCTTTAACTGTTGAAACGCCTTTTCCTGCTCTTCACCCCATATATATTTCACATCTTTCCGAGTCAACTCTGTTAGGGAACCTGCTATCTTTGAGAAGTTTTCAATAAATCGCCTATAATAACCGGCAAGTCCTAGAAATTGGCGGATTTCCATGGGAGTTCTAGGAGTCGCCCAGTTCTTTATGGCCTCTATTTTTGATGGATCAACTAGGATTCCTTGACCGTTGATCAAATGTCCAAGGAATTTAACTTCTCCCAACCAAAATTCACATTTTGAAAATTTGGCGGATAACTGCTCCTTCTCTAACAACTCCAAGATCAGCTTGAGATGTTGTTCGTGCTCCTCCTTATTTCTGGAATAGATGAGGATATCGTCTATGAACACTATTACAAATTTGTCCAGATACGGTTTACACACTCGATTCTGAGGTCCATGAATACGGCTGGTCCGTTGGTCAAACCGAATGGCATCACCTGGAATTCGTAATGTCAATAACGATTATGAATGCTGTCTTGGGAATGTCTTCTTCTCGAACCTTTTACTTGATGATAACCGGATTGCAGATAAATCTTAGAGTAGAAGCTAGATCCCTGTAGTTGGTCAAACAGGTCGTCAATTCTGGGAAGGGGGTAGCGGTTCTTTACCGTTAACTTATTTAGCTCTCGGTAGTCTATGCACATTCTGAAGGATCCGTCTTTCTTTTTCACGAACAAGACCGGAGCTCCCCAAGGTGAGGAACTTGGTCGAATGAATCCTTTATCCATCAACTCGTGTAGTTGATTGGATAGCTCTTGAATTTCAGAAGGAGCGAGTCTATATGGGGCTCTTGCGACTGGTGCAGCTCCCGGCACCAAATCGATTTGAAACTCCACTTGCCTAGCTGGCGGAAGCCCAGGCAATCTTCCGGGAAGACCTTCAGATAGTCACAAACCGCTGGAATATCCTCGAGTTGTTTCTCCTCCGACTCTTTTACTGCAATCTGTACTAATACCGCATGGCAACCTTTCCTAAGGCACTTTAATGTTCTTAGGCCGGATATGACATTCAACTGACGGTTCTTTCTTTCCCCTTGGACTGTTAGGACCTTCTTCTTGTGGAGTGGTATCCGTACCACTTTCTTACCGCACAAAATCTAGGCATGATTGTGTGACAACCAATCCATACCAATTACTACATCAAAACTTCCGAGTTCTATAGGCATCAAGTCTATCTTAAAGGGATGATCTGCCAGCATCAGTGTGCATTCCTTAATAATACTACTTGCCTCTATTATTTTGCCGTCAGCCAGTTCTATAGTATAAGAGTTGTCTAAGGGAAAAGGAGTGGCATTCAATTGCTTACTAAACTTATCAGATATAAAGCTCCTATCAGCCCCAGTATCAAAGAGTACGTAAGCGTAAATGTCATTTAAAAGAAACGTACCTGATACCACATGGGGATCCTGACGAGCGTCACCTGCTCCTAATACAAAAGCTCTCCACTGAGCTCCTCCACCATATCTCAACTTCGGGCACTCACTCCTGAAGTGCCCGACAGCTCCACATTCATAGCAGCCTCTCTGATTGCCGCCATTGTTACCCGGGGTTCCAAATTTACAATCCTTGGCCGAATGACCAATACGTCTGCATTTTCCACAAGGGGTAGGGCAGGGACCCTTGTTGTGATGATAGGTGCATTGGGTGCAGAAAGGCTTTGTACCTGTGTAGCCCTTCCTTGACTCAACTCCTGCTACATAAGCCTTGATGGTCTCGGGCTTCTTGGATTGCGAGCCCGTATTCTTCCCGGACTTTTCCTCCCATTTCCTCTTGTATTCCCCGGCCTCAGCTTCGTTTCTCCGGGACACTTGATCCATAAGGTTGTTAGCCATTCTAATGGCGTCTTGAATGGTAGTTGGGTTGGAAGCAGTGACATTGCCTTGGATTTGAGGAGCGAGTCCCCAAATGTAACGCTCGATTTTCTTGTATTCAGGGGTCACAATCTGGGGGCACAGAATGCTTAGTTCGTGGAATCGGTTGGTGTACCCAGCTTCATCCGTCCCTTTCATAGCCAGATTCCAAAACTCTGACTGCATCTTCTGTAGCTCATTTCTTAGGCAATACTCGTCGGTCATCATTTGTTTCAACTCGGTCCAGGCGAGTTGGTAAGCAGCATCAATCCTTACAGACTGGGTATACGAGTTCCACCATGTCAAGGCACTATCTTGCAGAGTGTGGGTGGCGAATTTCACCTTGTCTCCTTCAATGCATCCGCTAACACGGAAGACAGACTCCAACTTTTCGAACCATCGTACTAATCCGACGGCTCCTTCAGTTCCATTGAAATATCGGGGCTTGCAACTCAAAAACCCCTTAATTCCACAACCCTTTTGGTGGGTTTCAGTTCCTCCCGTGGTGCGGCTAGCACCACCATCTCCATTAGCAGAACTGTTCCGGTTGGTCTCATAAGTGGCTATAGCAGCGACCACTCTTTGTGCGACTAGTTCCTCGATTTCTGCAGCGTTCATTGCTCTTCTTGGCGGCATTATCTTAAAGTTTAAAGAAAAGAGCATAGTGTAAGAAGTTGAATCTTAAAGATTTAAATTTTTCTTAAGGCACAACACTATAGTAATCAAAAACAATTTCATAAATAACTTGCAATATTCATTAATCATTCTTAACTTTCTTACAATGGGCGGGTCATTACCCGAAAATTTTTGTCCTACACTATTACATAATGTTTTTCCTAACATTACAAGGATAGGTAAAGGGTACTAAGTGTGGGAGTGATCAGGGATCTCTCCCTTCTCCGACGCGTTGAGGCGCTGAGCTAGCTCCTCGTTCCGAGCCTCCCTTTCGGCTAGTCGCTGCCGAAGCTCATTCAGGCCATCCTGTTGGATGGTGAGGGCATGTTGGTTAACCCAGTATAAATTAGAGTTCTAAATCTCCTCTCGCTCCAGACGGGCAGTCAATTCTCCAATATCCTGGTTAAGTAACCGGATTTAGAGGTCATGTCGGGAAGACCGTGCTACTAGCAGGGGTACGGTCTGGTCAGCCGTCTCCTGGGTGAGTGGTGGGATCGGAGCGGAGGATGGTCCTCCGACCTCGAACTGGTAAGGGATTCCTTCCTCTTGTCTCCACTCACGGAGAGTCTCAGGCATCCAGCCCCATCTTCGGGCGTCTACCCGTCGGTGCTGTGGTGGAAGATTTGGTTGGGGGGTCGAGATGGGAATAGACTCCGGCCTCGGTGTGATCACCCTCTTTCGGGGTGTATACAACATCTTAGGGCCGTTTGGGTAAGGGCGGTACGGCTTGAATGATGGCTCCGCTGGGTAGTATAAAGTGCGGGCGGGGATCGCCGGGGATGGTGGGTCTACCCTGGCGTTGTCCTCTTCCATCGGTTCTTCTTCATCTGATTCTTCCATTGGATCCTCGTCCTCCGACGTGTCTTCCTCCTCGGTCGGGTCCTCCTCAGAAAACACTTCCGGATGGTATGGGCTGATAGGGGTATACTCCTCTTCTGAGTCGGACAAAATGATTATCTCTTGGTGGGACATGTATTCTGCTATCAAGGTCCATGCATAGTCTTTTAGTTAGTTACAAAATATTTTCAAAATCAGTAAAACTTAAGTGCAGTTATAGTCTAGGGTACTAATGCAACCTAGTTCACTATAACTATGGCTCTGATACCAATCTGTCACACCCCGTTACCCCGGTTGGCAACGAAGCGCGACGTCGCGGAAGCATAACCATAATCATAACGAACGACCACTATATGGACGTTTTTAAAATACCTCGTTAAAACTTTAAAATATAACAATGTTTTACATAGTCTGATATGAGAAATGAAGTTCGCACAAATACAGAGATGTAATTACATAATTAAAATATCCAAAATAATGCAGCTAAATCTCCGTTAATTTTGAACATGCATGCGACTCCATGGATGCGGAAGCTTGAAAGTAAAATACGTCCGAAGGCATACTTGCCCTAATTTCCTGAAAATACACGCTAAAATACGTCAACAAAAATTGTTGGTGAGCTCATAGGTTTACACGTAAATCTGACTTGTATGGACAACAATAGTAGAGTTTGAATTTATAAAATCACAAATTCCATGTTATGTATTACATATAAACCATCATGCAACCGAAGCTTAATTAAAATGAGTTTGTCCTGTGCAGTATTCCCATACGTAATACCGTGTGTTGAATATATATGCACTCGCTGTTAGCCGACCCGAACTAACCCGAATGGGGGGCATGACTCCCGATAGATCTATCCACAATATTTTCGCGCTTACAAATAAATGCAATTAACGGTTCATGATATAAGGGCTGATGGAACCACATGTGTAATACATAATAGAAATGAAGATGTTTTCGTGTCCATATGAAAACGAAGCATGTATTTCAACCCCAAAACATAACAGTGTGAAAATAGGGGCTCTGAGGACTCACCGAGCGTGTGATGGCAAAAACGAGCGAAAAATGCTTTTTAGCGTAAGTGGATGGATGATGCACCGAGTGAGTTTAATCGAGTCCTAAAAGATAATAAGGACTTAATATTTCTAATATATGATAGTATATGTATTTATAGATTTTTATGTCTTATATCACCCAACATTACAAGTTTATAAATAAAACCCGCTAAAAACGTCAAGTTTATATATATATATATATATATATATATATATATATATATATATATATATATATATATATATATATATATATATATGTATATATATATACTTTTCCAGCTTTTTCGGAGGTTTTCGGCCTACTTTGAGGCTGTTTTTGACCAAGCTCCAAAACGTTTTAGGCTTTGGTTTTCTAGGACATTAAACTACTATATACAAAGGATTTTTAGAATCAAGAACGACCATTTTTCGAGATGTTTAGGTTGGTGAAAAAGCACGTTAAAAACCCTATGTTGGCCATTTTTAAGCTGTCAAACTTTCGGTTTCCCAAATAATTTCTGGAGGTCTTAAACTCCAAAATAAATTATGAAAACTTCCAGATCTTAGTTAAGACATAGATCTAACTTTTGAGACAAGAATCAACTCATTTCGTTAAGTTATGAATTAGTTATGCTTTTTCAAAGTCGATATAAATTTTCTGCCGAAAATCCGCAGTTTATAAACTTGAAATAATTTATGATTCTTGTTGTTTATTCAAAGACTACTTGTATAAAAAGTTATAAAAGTTATAATACACATATATATCACTTGTTTAATTTCTAATGACCACTGATTAGGCTATAATTGGCTATTAAATACAGAATAGATCATTGTTGCTAACCTGGTTTAGTGCCGGATGTTACAACTAGAATTTTAGAAAATAATGCATTTGTAAGAAATTGCTAGTCAACTGCAAATCCATTTACTGATTCTAAAAGAGTGACTAAAACGTATGTGTCAGCAGCTAATGCACCTACTCAAATGGAAATTCCAAATGAGAAGACTGATCACAAAGTCACTCAAAAATCATAGGCACGACGGCAGCATGGAAGACCGTTTGGTTCCAAAGATAAAAATCTTAGAAAAAGAAAGAGCTCTAAAAATACAATTGATAATGAGAAAGGTGTTCCTGGAGAAACACAAAATAATAATATTTCAAAAGAAGGAGAATTGGATGATACTAATACGGAAATTGCAATCAATTATGTTCATACAAATATTATATGGAATAGATTTGAAAAGAAAGATATTGATGAAAGGTTTTCTTATGATGTTGGATATGATATTATTAATGGAATCGATGATCCTGAACCAAAGTCTGTTATTGAATTTCAAAACAGACATGATTGGGATAAATGGAAAGAGCTATGCAAGCTGAATATTCTTTAAACAAACGAAAGGTTTTTGGATCCATTATCCTCATGCCTGAAGCCTTGAAACATGTAGGATACAAATGGGTATTTATACAAAAGAGAAATGAGAAAAACAAATTTATAAGATACAAAGCTAGACTTGTGACTCAAGGTTTTTCTCAACGGCCTGGAATAGATTATGATCAAACGTATTCTCCTATTATAGATGCAATAACGTTTAGATATTTAATCAGTCTTGTAGTTTTTAAAAATTTAGAAATGCGTCTAACGGATGTTGTTACAGTTTATTTATATGGAGCACTTGATAGTGATATGTATATGAAAATCCCTGAAGGATTTAAAATGCCTGAAGCATTAAGCAATAAAGAAATGTATTCAATCAAATTACAAAGATCTTTATATGGGATGAAAAATCTGGACGCGTGTGGTATAAGCAATTGAGTGATTATATGATATGTAAAGGATATACGAATAATGAAATTTGTTCATGCATGTTTATAAATAAGACAAAGGTTGGATATGTTATTATAGTTGTGTATGTTGATGATATAAATATCAATGACATAATAAACGAGATAAATGAAGTCATTGTGCTACTAAAGAAGGAATTTGAAATGAAAGACCTTGGTAAAACCATATATTGTATTGGTTTACAAATAAAGCACATGCATAATGGCATATTTGAGCATCAATCAAATTATATGGAGAAGGTCTAAAAACATTCCAATATGTATAAAGCAAAACCTTTAAGCATGTCAATGGTAGTTAGATCACTTAATATTGACAAGGATACATTTCGTCCTCAAGAAGAAAATGAAGATTTACTCAGTCCAGAAGTACCATATGTTAGTGCAACTGGAGCCTTGATATATTTTTATTAACTGTACAAGACCTGACATGCCTTTTGCAGTAAATTTGTTGGCTAGATTTAGTTCAGCCCCCACCAAACGACATTGGATTGGAATCAAACACATTTTTCTATACCTTTGAGGAATTATTGATGTGGGATTATTCTATTCAAACAATACAAAAGAAGTTTTGATTGGTTTTGTAGATGCAGGTTATTTGTTTGATCCCCACAAAGCAAGATCTCAAACAGGATACCTATTTTTGAATGGAGGCACTGCAATATCCTGGTGTTCTCAGAAGCAAACACTTGTTGCAACATCCTCAAATCATGCTGAAGTTATTGCTCTATGTTAAGCTAGCCGAAAGTGTGTATGGCTGAGATCAATGACACAACTCATCTTGTCTTCTTGTGGACTTGGTCCTACACTAATCTATGAAGACAATGCAGCTTGCATGTCACAAATGAAAGAAGGATATATCAAAAGTGACAGGACCAAATATATCCCTCCAAGATTTTTCTCCTATACGCAAGACCTTGTAAAGGACAATGAAATTGAAATGAAATACGTTCAATCTAGCAATAACTCAGTTGATCTTTTCACGAAGGCACTTCCTAAAGCAATTGTCAGAAAACATGTTCATAACATTGGAATGCGTCATGTACAAAATATGTGATGACTTCCAGATGACAATATGAGGGGGAGTCAACTACTCGTTGTACTCTTTTTCCCTTGGCTAAAGTTTTTGTTCCCACTGGGTTTTTCATTAGCAAGGTTTTAAATGAGGGAGCAATGTATGGTTGAACTTTTATTTAGAAATTATCATCCAAGGGAGAGTGTTATAATTGATGGATGAAAAATTTCTTCATTTGCCAACATGAGAAGCAAAGAAGTTAATAGTATTGAAATTGTAGGTCCCAAAAGGTTTTCCAATAATACTTAGATAAACTATAGAGGGGGTGAACACAGTTAATCCTTAATCAAACAGATTTTTCTCAACACTTGTATGTGTAAATTAACAGTTGTTAAAATTACAAACAGGTTTGGATTGAGAAAAGATCCAAACAAAGATGACAAAAATGAACAACAGATCTTGACTAATCTAAGACACACTCAAACTAGTTACAATGAAGTGACTCACTAAGTTTCACTCACTATTTGTACACAAGACACAGATTGAACAGCTTAAGGCTGATCAGCTTAGACACACTATGCTAATTCACTCAAGTTGAACAGAACATGCATGCATGAAAAACACACTTTTCTTTGCACTCACGTTCTCTGTTTGTTAATCTCTCAGTTGCTTTCACTTTCCTTGGAAGCTTCTCTTTTATACTCATATATAGAATCCCAGTGAAGCTTCTTCATTGGTTGTGGAGAAAACGGGAATATCTTGTAATAGGACAAATTTACTTTTCTGCTCCAACACAAATATGACAAAGCAGTTTTGTCTTCTTACAGCAGAATCTTTGTCTTTACCTTTTTGTCTCTGTCGTCCTTAGCTTTACCTTAAAATGATATATCAACTTATGACCTTTATTATTCCTTGTAACGATATTTCGGTATAAGAAATGGTCTGTCACCCACTCCAGATATCCCTTTTGTCTTCATGCTTTAGAACAGCTTTGGCAGATGAACGACTATTCTGTTTTTCCACTTTGTCTTGAATTGTAGACTTATCTCAACATTTAAAACTTTGCATGAAGATATGGAAACATATTCTATGAAGTGTTAAACCTGTTCACAAAGAATAGGTTCTATTCACAAAGAACTAAACACTTATCTATGTCAAAACTGTCCAACAGACAAGGACAGCTTAGTCATATTCTGTCAAACCTGTCCAACATATATGGACAGCTTTGGCAAACTGCCAGGTTACAACTAATGTAATAGTGTAAAGATGACTTAGGCTGATTTCGCAAATCACTTATCAGGTTTGATTAAGGCATTAAAAAGCCTTAAAATATCCCCATAAGTGTATCAATCAGGTTTGATTAGAAATCTCCCCCAATGATATAGAGCAAGTTTGATTGAGGCCTTTTTGTGCTTAACAATCTCCCCTTATTTGTAATATACTATCTAAGGCTGACCATCTCAGTTGTCACTATATACTTTTACATTACACATGCAGAAAGGAGATTACAACACAGAATTAAAGTAAAAAAATCAGCTTATACATAATGAAAACTGTTTAAACATCTAATGTTTACTAAGAAAAGTACAACTAATGTACATTGCAAAAACGGTAACTATTGGACTCTTGTTGTTGGGAGCAAATAATGGTAAGCCTGACGAACTAATGGTCAGCTTCCATTCTTCATCCACATCATCTGTAGATGAACCTTTCTCTTTCTCTTTTTCCGTTTCTAATTCAGCAGCAGCTTTGAGAAGTTTTTCTTGTTCCAGGCCAACCAACATTCCTTATTGGCTTCAAAGCTTCATCCTCCTGTTTTAGTAGAAAAGCTCATGGCTGTCCAGTTCACCCTTGTCATTGCATGCTGCTAACTGATTTAGAATTACTACTCTCCACCTGAAGTGTTTCACCTATGCTGTCATGCATCTGAAGGCAAGAAGCTATCTGATACTAGCTTTGTGAAGATCTAAAGCTCTTTGAAAGCACATCTTCTTAGTAAGAGGATCCACAAAGAATACTCCAACTTCGGGTTCTTTAATACACTTCCCTTTAACTAGTTCCACACCTTTGGGTAGGCTATGATTCATATCCTTTATCTCAGTGGCATAGAACCCCTGCTCAATCAGCATCACAATCTCCTCAAGTTCTTTGTCCCTCTTCTATCTTCTTGGATTGATTTTGGGTTCAATTTTAGAGGTACCCTTATTTATCTCTTTAGGTATAAGACCCAACCCCTTTACCTTTTCCATCAGCTTTCTCACAAATGCTCTAACAGTTTTGGCAGTCTCAGATTTTTAACTTCTTAGAGCAACTGTAAGCTCAACCCATTCTCTGTACCCCATCTTGGCTATATCTGCTACTTCATATGACTCTAATTCAGGGTCATCAACACCAAATCTTGTAATTTGTAGCTTCCAAGGCTAATTCTTCCTTGAAGTGGGAACAACTTTGACAATGGTTTCCCTGGCCAGCCTTCTTTCAGCAACATCATAAAACTTCTTTTTGGCCAGGTTGTAAAAGCGAAATTGGGTTCTGACATATGAAAGGGTGGTGGACACAGACTTCTCCTTGTTCAGTGAGACCTTTGATCCTTTTTCCTTCTCTGTTCTCTTTTTCTCACTACCAGTCTCCTAGACAGCTTCCTCCAACTTCTTTTGCACTACCAAGGATGGCATTTTTACTTTCTTTGCCTCCTTGGCTGCCAAAACCTGAGCAGCTTTCACTGAGGTTGCTTCCTCTCTTGCCCTTTACAGGAGCTAAGCTTGCTCTTGTTTCCACTCATAATAGGTTTCAAGTGGAATTTTTATTTCTTTTGCTTGGGCTTTGTCATATTTTAGTTGAAGCTCCCTTTCAACCTCTGCATCCACAATAGCCTTGTCTTTTCATTTGGCTAAAGTGGATGGAGAAACCTCAACCTCTTCTTCTTTAGATTATTCCAAAACTAGTTGTATTCTTTTTCTGGGCCTGTCCTCAGATATATGTTCCTCCCCCTTATATGGTTCAGGGCTTAGAGACTTAGCCTGAGTAGGCTCAGTAGTTCTGGAATCATGAGATGTACCTGCAGTAGAACCAATGGTTAGTTGGCATCTTGCTTGCCCAACAAAAGCTGATTTCCCCTTAGAATGGGATGAAGAATTCTCCCCCTTAGACTTAGTCTTTGAGGCAGACTCCTTCTCCCCCTTTGAAGGAGATGACATAGAGCCTTCAACAACATTACTGCCCAAAGAAACAGATCCAGTGGGTTTGGCAGCAGCAGGCTTGGTAATAGGTGTTGGACCAACCAGGCTATGCACTATGAAAGCCAGGATGTCCTTCACCTCAAATTCCCATACCCTTCACCTCAGATCCAGTGGGTTTGACAGAAGAATGTTCATGACTTGGTCTTGAGAAATGTCCATGGGATGTTAACTCGTTGGAGAGCAACTGTCCTTTATACGTCCGCTTCAGGCCTTTCATGGATGTCATCGTCTTTATCCATGGTTAATTAAATGATCATTTGGAGGAACCTTTGGAATGGTATAAATTTCCGTTCTCTATTGGTTCCTCTATCTTGGACTGCCCTCTTTAACTCATCGAAAATGAACGTCGCATAGTCGAAGTGTGAACGCAAAGGCGGCGAACATTGCTAGAACGTGAAATGATGCAGAGTCATGGCCAGAATGCTTTCCAGTGAAGCATGTGTTGATTATGTCGATGAAAACCGTCTAGTGTGATTGGAGTTGTTTAGTTTTGAAGTCAGATGGTTTTGAGAGGGCACCATCATAACCTATATATTGGACTTCTTGGAGTATTTGGGTTGGGGTTGGAATGGGGGCATAAGAGTATTTGGTGATTGAGAAGTGTTCCGTTGGGAGGTGAAGAATATGGCGAATGGCTTCAAGGGTTAGGCGGATGGGTATGGAGTCATTCTATAGGTCCCAAAAGGTTTCCCTAGTATGTTGTTGTAAGCTGAAGAGGGGGGTGAACATAGCTATTAAAAATTTCAACGCACTTTCTCAATGTTTGTATGTATATATCAAAAAGTGTTAATTACAAACAAGTTTAACCTGTGGAATAGTTCAAACTGATATGACAGAAACAACAGATAGACAACTAATATAAGACACACTCAGACTAGTTACAATGAATTCACACACTAAGATGCACTCACTGCTTTTACAAGACAGACAGACACCTTGAACAAGAACAACTTGGACAAACTCAACTATTCTTTTCTAAGCAGACTTTGCATGCATGAAAACACAATTCTTTTGCATGTTCTGGATATCTCTCTCTTGGTTATCCTACATTATTAGAAGCTTCCGTTTATACTCTCTCAGAGAATATTGGTGAAACTCCCTCATTGGATACAGAGGTAGTGGAGTGCCTTTGCAAAAAGACAAGATACCTTTTCTGCACATTCTGACAAAACAACATTTCTCCCTTTGTAGCAGAATCTTTATCTTTTTCATTTTGTCTCAGTTGCAGATTGCTTTACCTTAAAGAGGAATGTCAACTTTAATCCTTTCCTCTTCTTGTATAGCCATTTTGATATAAGATAAGGTCTGTCACCCATTTCAAATATCCACTTTGTTTCATGTAACAGAACAGCTTGGGCATTGCAAGCAGTTTCTGATTTTCCACTTAGTCTTAGACTTATAAACCGATCTTTATGTCCAAGACCTTACATGATGACTTGGAAACAAATTCCATAAAGTGTATAACCTGTTCACAAAGAACAGAACACTTAGTTTTTGTCTAAGCTGCTCAACAGGTATGAGCAGCGTAGACAGTTTAATTATGCCAAATCTGTCCAACAGATAAGGACAGCTTGGGCAGTCTGCCTATGTTACAACTAATGCAACAGGGTGAGCAGCTTTGGGCTTATATTTCAAATCACTTTTCAAGTTTCAATAAGGCATTAACAGACCTTAAAATATACCCTCAAGTGCATCAAACAATTTTGATTAACAATCTCCCCCTAAGATGTATAACAGGTTTGCTTGAGGCCTTTTGTGCCTAACACTATCTTTGTAGTGAAATGAGGGACTGCCTCATTGATAAACTTCAGATGGTACAAGTGAGTAGGAGAGAGAAAGGTTAGGGCGGTTGATTTGAAATGTTACTAAAGGAAAACGCAACGGTTTGCCACGTCAGCACGTTTGCCAGACCAACTTGACCTTTTTAATCTCTAACACACGTAACACACATTATCCGTAGGTAATTAAGATTGATAAATACATAATTTAAGTAACTTAAATGTGAAGTGAGGTTAAATAAAAATTGATGTTCTAGGTTGTTGTTCAAAACCTGTAATGAACAGGTTTCATCAAACACTGATCATTCTGTAAGGTGTTCATGAAACCTATGCAGCTATATGAAAACAGGTTTCATTGTGAAACGTGTTCAATAGCTGAACAGGTTACAATGCTTTGCCTTGTGTGACAGAGTAACAGAGTGAGCAGGTTGTAGGTTTGGACAATAGAACAGGTTGCTTACAAGGTAATTAAACCTGTTTTCATCTAGAGTTTTGGTGAAAATGTCTGCAAGCTGTTCTTCTATGGAAACAAAACTTACCTCCACATTACCTTTTTGGATGTGATCCCTTATGAAGTGATGTCTGACCTTAATATGATTTGTTCTAGAGTGGAAGACTGGATTATTGGAGATAGCTATGGCACTTGTATTATCACAGTGAATAGGAATTTTCCTATATATTCTCAAGCTAATGTTGCGTCCACAGAATTTTCCCACAGCAGCTCCCAGCAGCAATGTACTCAGCTTCAGCAGTAGAAGTAGAAACAGAATTCTGCTTCTTGCTGCACCAACTGATCAAATTTCCACCAAGGAGGTGACATTCACCTGTTGCGCTCTTTCTATCTAGCCTACAACCTGTAAAATCAGAATCTGAATAACCTATTAGTTCAAGGCTGGAATCTTTGGGATACCAAACACCCAAACCTGGTGTACCCTTTAGGTATCTAAAGATCCTTTTCACAGCAGCTAGATGTGATTCCTTTAGATCATCTTGAAACCTGGCACATAAACATGTGACAAACATAATATCTGGTCTACTAGCAGTTAAGTATAGCAAGCTCCCAATCATGCCTCTGTAAGCTGTAACTGAAACGGCTTTGCCACAGGCATCAGCATCCAACTTTACATTGGTTACCATTGGGGATTTGATGGGAGAAATTTGATCAACTTTAAACTTTTTCAAAAGATCCAATGTATACTTTCTTTGATTTATGAAAATACCATTTGAGGTTTGTTTAACCTGTAATCCTAAAAAGAAAGTAAATTCACCCATCATGCTCATTTCATATTTAGATTTCATGAGCAGTGAAAAGTTATTGCATAACTGTTCATTAGTAGAACCAAATATTATGTCATGCACATAAATTTGAACAAGCATAATGTTAGTTTTCACCTCCTTTATGAACAATGTGGTATCCACTTTACCTCTGGAATAACCAATGCTCATAAGGAAATTAGTAAGAGTGTCATACCTGGCTCTAAGGGCTTGTTTCAGACCATAGAATGCTTTGTCCAACTTATAGACAAAACATGGATGTTTTTCACTTTCAAAACCTGGAGGCTGCTTAACATATACTTCTTCTTGCAGCTTACCATTCAAAAATGCACTCTAGACATCCATTTGAAATACCTTCATGCTCTTGTGGGCAGCGTAGGCCAGAAACAAATGAATTGCTTCTAACCTGGCCACAGGAGCAAATGTTTCATCATAGTCGATGCCTTCTTCTTATCTATACCCTAAATCAACAAGTCTTGCCTTGTTTCTTATGACATGACCATGCTCATCCATCTTATTTCTGAAAACCCATTTGGTGTCAATTATTGTTTTACCTTTAGGTAAAGGGACCAACTTCCATACTTTGTTTCTCTCAAACTAATTGAGTTCTTCTTGCATGGCAGTGATCCAATTGGCATCTTTCAGTGCATCATCTACTTTTTTTGGCTCCAATAGGGACACAAAACTAGAAAACATACAATTGTTTCCCAGGTTGTCCCACCTTGTTTGCACACCTTTGTTAATGTCACCAATTATTTGATCATTTGGGTGACATCTGATCCACTTAGGATCATGTTTTAATGAACATTTTCCTGTTCAGTTTCATTCTCACCAGGTCTTGCAGACAGCTCCCAAGATTTTCAGACACACTAATATCTTGAGCTTGTTCACGCATTGAGAATGAATCATTATTGTTGAACACGTTAGCAGAGGATCCAGGGAAATCAGCATTGATTGGTTCTTAACATGGTGCATTAACTATATCAGTACACCTATTCACACAAGGTGTATCAATATAATCATCATCATGCCCATTGTGGTTAACAAGTTCCACTCTGGATGATGTGGAAGCTTCTGCGTCCTTTTCCTCAGCATTGCAATGCATAAGATCATCAAAGCTGAACTCTCCTGAAACAGATTTAGGAACAGCTTTGGTCGAAGCATTCTTAGACTCCTCAAAAGTGACTTTGATAGATTCATCTATCACCTTTCTTTTGTAGTTGTATACTCTATAAGCTTTAGAAATAGCTGAGTATCCAACAAACACACCTTCATTAGCTTTGGGTCCAAATTTGGCCAGCTGATCCCTTTGATACAGGATGAAACAGGGACATCTAAACACATGGAAATAGCTTATATTTGGATTTCTCCCTTTGAGTAATTCATAAGGAGTCTTATTGAACCTTTTCACCAATAAGGATCTGTTTTGAGTGAAGCACGCAGTACTCACAGCTTCATCCCAGAATGATGAAGGCAAACCTGATGCACACAGCATGGTTCTAGAAGCTTCAATGAGGGTTCTGTTCCTCCTTTCAGCCACTCCATTTTGTTGTGGAGTTCTTACAGCTGATAATTTTGAGAGATCCCTCTTTCCTCACAAAAGTCGTCAAGAGTACTGTTTTTGAATTCAGTACCATGATCACTTCTAAGCTACTTGACCTGGGCAGAGTTCAGAACTTCCATCTTTTTGATAAATCCAATAATCTCTCTAGCAGCCTCTCCTTTGGTCTTAAGGAAAATCACCCATATAAACCTGGAGAACTCATCAACCAATACTAGAGTGTATCTTCTACCTCCTAGACTTGAGACGCTGACAGGTCCAAACAAGTCCATATGGATTAAGAAGAGAGGTGTATCAATAGAGAAATTATGTTCGGATTTGAAAGATGTTTTTCTTTGCTTACCCTTCTCACAAGCAGTGCAGAGTTTATCTTTAACATAAGTTATAGAAGGCAAACATGTTACCATCTCTTTCTTACAGAGGTTGTTGATATTCTTGAAGTTCAGGTGTGATAGACTTCTGTGCCATAACCAGTTGAGGTCTGCATTGCTTCTTGAGATGAAGCAGGTTTCAGTTGTTGGATCAGCAGATTTCATATCTACAACATATACACATTTCTTTCTTTGTGCACACATCACAACTTTGCCTTGGGAATCCAGTATGTACCCCATGTGCTCATCAAAGTTAACCTTGTAACCAGCATCATAGAGTTAACTAATGCTTACAAGATTATGTTTTAGCCCAGACACATAGTCCACTCTGTTGAAAATTGCAGCAACGACGTGAACGGTTCCATATCCTTCTGTGGATCCCTGGACATTGTCACCAAAGGTGACCTTTGGGCCTTTTTCAGGCTTGAGATCACTTAGCATATCTTTGCAACCTGTCATGTGGCCTGAGAAGCCGCTGTCCAAGTACCAAACCTGGCTTGGATGTTTAACCTGCAGAGTGACATGCGTTAATATTAGTTTTTAGGCGAACTAATCATAAGGATGAGTTCTCCTTCTTCGTCAACATTTGTTGATGGACCACTAAGATCTACACTAATACTCCCAATTTGGATTGTATCAGCTGAGATACTCTCCTCAATGACAATGTTACTTCCAACACTGCTAGTTTTTGCAATGTTGGAGCTAGCAGTGTCAGCAGGCCTTATGTCCTCAGTTTCAAGACAGTCTTTGGTCATATGAGTCTTCTTTCCACATTTGTAACATTTTCTCCTTTTAGACTTTCTGGAAGAAGTACTCCAAGAAACACATTCTGTTTTATCTCTGTTGGTTTTCTCAATAGGTTTTAACAAGGTTTCACTTGTTTTGAAGAACCAACAGTTTGGGTAGAAGGTACAACAGCAACAGCTTTGCCTGTGTCTTCTTTCCCCTTTTTGGGAGGGCACAGGTCAAACACAGGTATTTTGATTGTCTTTTGTCCTTCCACAGGTTTGGGAAACTTATTTCCAGCTTTCTCAGGTTGAGCAATGGTTTTGCCTTCGCCTTTACTGAGATGTGATGACTGTTGCCTATCAACATGATCATTACTTCTTGTTTAACTAAAGATTTTCCTTCTTTATAACCAGCTTTCCACTATGATTTAAAAACTTATTTGAAATCACAGCAGATATGCTTCCAACATGAGACTTACCCCTGTTGAAAGTAGGCTGCTTTCCTTTGAGAACTTTTCTCAAAATGTTCAGCATTAAAAGGATTTACAGGTTTCTTACCATCAGCTTTAGTACCAGAACATGTCTGGTTGATAGGTTTAGTGTCCACAGTTGCAGTTTTGACTTGTTTTCCCTTCTTTTGTCTATGTGAACTGGCTAGACACTTAGCAGGCTGGTTTGATGGAGAACACATTCCATCATCAGCCTTTGTAGCTTTTTCACATAAACTGTCAGTGTTTTGAGCTGACAAACCTATTTGTTTAGACCAGCTTTCCATTTACTTTTTGAATAAAAGTACTTGGAAGTTTACCAAGAGTGGATAAGTCTTTTTCCAGATTATTAATCTCAACAATAGAAGTTGTTGTATCAAGATATCCTCCAAGATAGGCTTGGATTTTAGCAGGAATCTGCTGATTGATACATTGACTGGCTCTCTTAGCTGAATGGCACCAAGAGTCAACAATCTTTTGAAGCTTAACATGCTTTGAGTCTGTTTCTCTTTTTTTATTCTAATAAAATGATGTTGATGTGTTTTACTTCATCAAGTTCAGTTTTCAACTCATGAAGACTGATCAGTTCATTAGTTTTTATTTCAAGATCAGATTTTAGCTTAGAGATTTCAGACTTCAAAGCATCATGCTTCTCAACAGTAGCTTTTAAATCAACAAGTAAATAATCAAACATTTTAACTTTTTCTTCAAAGTTGTAATCCTTAAAGTTTTATACCTTATACATCATGGTGGGATTCCAGTTCCTCAAAGTGCTGAGAGCTTCAGCTTCAGCCAGGTTCTATTTGAAGTTGCTTGTTGAGAGGACATCAGTATTGGCCATCAGACAGTTGTTGTCTTCTTCATCAGATGATGAATCAGACTCCTCCCAGTCACAGGTTTCGGCCATAAGTCCCTTCTGCTTGTTAGAAGCCACTGAGTCTTCTAACCTTTTCACGTTTGCCATGGCCATTAGGTACTTAACCCTGTAGCCATCATCTTTGTTTGTCTTGTATGGTTTGGATGAAGTGCCAACAACTTTAGACACACAGTTAGTAGCTATATGGCCTGTTTTGCCACATTTAAAGCACTCAGCCTTAGTTTTGTCAAATACCTTCTTTTTTATGACACTTGATATCTTTTGCAGCATCTTACCACCAAACCTCTTCTTATCGAAATTTCTGACATGCATGACAATCATTTGCTCATCATCAAACTCAGTAAGATCTTCACAGTCCTCTTCTTAAGACATTTCCTCCATTTCATCATCAGCCTGTTGATCAGCTTGTGTGAACACATAACACACCTGATTAACAGGTTGTCTCACGCTGGCCACTAAGGCTACACCTCTTTTGGACATCTCCAATGCATTTCTCTTTTGTTGCCTTGATTGTTCATCATTTGACAAGGATACATAAAGATTTACAAGATCCATTCCTCTGATGGTACCTGAGTTTCTGAGGATAGTAGAGGAGTAATTTCATTCCTCAGAAAGTATGTCAAGAATCTTGTTCACCAAAGTTAAGTTGTCTTTAGTGATCCCAACAGCTTTGAGATCATTTATCAAGGTAGTGAACCTGGTGTAGGTTTCAGTGAGAGTCTCCTTTGGCTTTGCGAAGAACAGTTCATATTGTCTAACAAGATTATTGATCCTATTATCCAATGTGATTGTGGGGCTATCATAGACGGTACACAGAGTATCCCACATTTATTTTGCAGTTTTCATCTTCTCAACTTGTTTGAACACATCATCAGGAAGAGAGGTTACAAGGTTGTTCCTGGCCTTTGCATCAAGGGCAACCAGACGTTTGTCTTCTTCAGACCATTGAGCTTTTACCTTTGCAATGGTCCTGATTTTAGGAACAGCTCCTTCAGCAGCAGGAGTTATAGTAGTGACAGAAGTTGGCACATAGGGACCTTCCATCACTATCTATGGTAGTTGTACATCCAAATTCTCTAAATAGAGTATCATTCTGAAGTTCCAGCCAGAGAAGTTCTGATGATTGAACTTAGGAGGTTTTGTAATTGACCCATCGTCATAGTAAGAGGAGGAGTTGGCAGAACTGTTGTTCATGGTGGGAAATAGGGAGATGTAAGAGATCTAGAGTTAACACACACTCTAAACTGCTCTGATACCAGTTGTAGGTCCCAAAAAGGTTTCCCTAGTATGTTGCTGTAAGCTGTAGAGGGGGGGGGATATAGCTATTTAAAATTTCAACACACTTTCTCAATGTTTGTATGTATATATCAACGAGTGTTAATTACAAACAAGTTTGAATTGTGGAATACTTCAAACTGAGATGATGGAAACAACAGATAGACAACTAATCTAAGACACACACAGACTAGTTACAATGAATTCACTCACTAAGGTGCACTCACTATTTTTACAAGACAGACAGACAGCTTGAACAAGAACAGCTTAGACACACTCAACTATTCTTTTCTAAGCAGACTTTGCATGCATGAAAACACAATTATTTTGCACGTTATGGATATATCTCTCTTGGTTATCTTACATTCCTTAGAAGCTTCCTTATATACTGTCTCAGAGAATACTGGTGAAACTCCCTCATTGGATGCAGAGATAGTGGAGTGCCTTTGCAAAAAGACAAGATACCATTTCTTCACATTCTGACAAAATAGCATTTGTCCCTTTGTAGTAGAATCTTTATCTTTTTCATTTTGTCTCTGTTGCAGATTGCTTTACCTTAAAGAGGAATGTCAACTATATTCCTTTCCTCTTCTTGTATAGCTATTTTGATATAAGAAATGGTCTGTCACACATTTCTAATATCAATTTTGTCTTCATGTATCAGAACAGCTTGGGCAGTGTAAGCAGTTTCTGGTTTTCCACTAAGTCTTAGACTTGTAAACTGATCTTTATGTCCAAGACCTTACATGATGACATGGAAACAAATTCCATAAAGTGTATAACCTGTTCACAAAGAATAGATCACTTAGTTTTGGTCCAAGCTGCTCAACAGGTATGAGCAGCATAGACAATTTAATTATGCCAAACCTGTCCAACAGATAATGACAGCTTGGGCAGTCTGCCTATGTTACAACTAATGCAACAGGGTGAGCAGCTTTGGGCTTATATTGCAAATCACTTTCAAGTATCGATAAGGCATTGACAGACCTTAAATTAAACCCTCAAGTGCATCAAACAAGTTTGATTAATAATCTCCCCCTAAGATGTATAATAGGTTTGATTGACGCCTTTTTGTCCCTAACTCTATCATTGTAGTGAAATGAGGGACTGCCTCATTGATGAATTTCAGATGGTACCAGAATTGGTGGAGGTAAATTATTGGTACCGAAATTGCGGAGGTGAGGGAATAGAATATTGGGTGGCCTTTGAGGATATCAAAAGTGATATTCTCGGCCTCTGAGCGGAGAATGGTGAGGTCCAATTGCCAATTATGAGGAGCAAATTCTGTTAATCGATATGAGTGAAGAAGGGTTTCCTTTGGCAATTGTTGGTTTTGATTAAGTACGAGAGGATGGCGGATGGTTAGGGTGATCTGGGAATCCATGATTCCTGTAGACGTACAATACAGTAAGTTAAGCAGACTTGTATAAAAACAATACATTAGGAGTAAGTCTGAAATAAGTGTGAAATAGAACCCGTCTATTCTGCTTAAGGCATCAGAATTTTTATCAATAGAATGTAAGTTCTAATTAATAAAATCCAAAGTCAATCATTAAGAGACCAATGTTAGAATAGACGTGTTCACCCAAACACTTATTTAAACTAAAACCAATGGTGCAAAGGACATGGAAGTTTATTTTGTTTTTGATTTATCTAATAAAATGAAATGCAATGAAAATGTCACACCCCGTTACCCCAGTTGGCAACGAAGCGTGACGTCGCGGAAGCGTAACCATAATCATAACGAACGACCACTATATGGACGTTTTGAAAATACATCGATAAAACTTTAAAATATAGTAAGGTTATACATAGTCTGATATGAAGAAAAAGAAGTTCGCACAATACAGAGATTTAAGTACATAATTAAAGTATTCAAAATAATGCAGCTAAATCTCCGGTAGTTTCGAAAATGCATGCGACTCCTTAGGTGCGGAAACTTGAAAAATACATCTGAAGGCACACTTGCCTTAATTTCCTGAAAATACACGCTAAAATACGTCAACAAAAATTGTTGGTGAGCTCATAGGTTTACACGTAAATCTGACCTGTATGGACAACATGTAACATCCAAAATGTTGGTAAAGCTGCTGATGCTGCAGCTGATCAACACAAAGAATCTGTTCATGTAGAGGATTTAGGCACTGACCCTGAAAATACTGCTAATGACTCAAGCAGTACTGCCACGCTTGTGCCTCCCCAGCAGGCTCAATTATTTGATCTCATTCACAAGCTGAATGAGGATAATCGTAGGCAAATACAGCTTATGATGGATAGGAATCGACTGCAGACTGATATGTCGGTTGAGGACCGATTTAAGGAAATTAAGGATTTGCTGACTAAGGGTAAAGCGGTTGTGCAAACTGACGAAGAAATCCAGCGTGAAATTGACTTTAAGCGCCGTGAAGAAGAACTTAGGTTGCGAGAACTTAAGTTACGGGAGTTAGAATTGAAGTATAGGGAAGAGATGTTAGCAAAGCCCAAGAAGGATCGAAAAAGGAAACTTAGGCATGAGCCCTCTGAGGGACGACGAAGGGATCTTTTTGTGAATTCTGGCAGACCGAGAAGTGATATGGAAGTAGTTGAAGTTACTAAGGTAGGGGAACTTGAAATCTATCCGGAGCGAGCGAGTCTTTTTATTAACCAGTCTGACGAAGAAAGAAGTTAAGTTTGAATGGAATGAAAACCAAGATCGAGCCTTTGAGACTCTGAAACGTAAGCTAGTAGAAGCACCGATTCTAGCCTTACCTGAGGGTAATGATGATTTTGTAATCTATAGTGATGCTTCTAAGATGGGATTAGGCTGTGTGCTGATGCAAAGGGATAAAGTAATTGCCTACGCATCAAGGCAGCTAAAGACGCATGAGAAGAATTACCCGACGCATGACTTGGAGCTTGCAGCCGTGACTTTTGCATTGAAGATTTGGCGGCATGTTCTGTACGGGACCAGGTGTAAATTATATACGGATCACAAGAGTCTGAAGTATATATTTGACCAAAAAGAGTTGAATATGCGACAAAGGCGATCTATGGAATTGATTAAAGACTATGACTGTGAGATCCTTTACCATCCAGGTAAAGCAAACATTGTAGCAGATGCCCTAAGCCGCAAAACCGGACAAGACCATTATACCCGATGTTATGCTTTGACTTCTGTTGTTTTGGAGTCTGCCTTGCCTGAGTCGATTTTTGCCGCTCAAACCGAAGCCATTCGGGATGAGAACTTGAAATCTGAACGTATGGTTACTTATGTGACCAAGCTGACCATTGATAATCGTGGTCTTAGACGGTTCATGAATAGAATATGGGTCCCTAGATTAGGAGGTATTCATGATCAAATTTTGTCGGAGGCTCATATGTCAAAATTTTCGATACATCCTGGTTCTACTAAAATGTATCAAGACTTGAGGACGGAATATTGTGGCCTGGAATGAAGAAGGACGTAGGTAGATACATAGAAAATTGCATGACTTGTTTACAAGTCAAATCGGAACATCAGAAGCCGTATGGGGAACTACAGTTGATTCGGCAGCGGATTCAGACCTCTCAGGATAGACAAAAGAAATATCATGATAGAAGACGTAAGCCAATTGCGTTTGAAGTTGGAGATAAAGTGTTGCTGAAGGTTTCGCCAAGAAAAGGGATAGTAAGGTTCGGCAAACGGGGGAAGTTGAGTCCTCGATTTGTTGGTCCTTTCGAAATTCTCGAGCGTGTGGGACTGCAAGCCTACAGATTGAAGTTGCCTGCCGAAATGTCTGGGATTCATGATGTATTTCACGTGTGTAATCTGCGAAAGTGTTTAGTTGACGCTGAAGCTGCGATTCTTTGGAAAGAAGTGCAAATTGACGAGAAGTTGCGATACGAAGAAGAGCCCGAGCGTATAATCGACCAGAAGGTTTCGAAATTGCGCAGCAAGGAAATTCCAATGGTGTTAGTTCAATGGAAATACCATAAGGGATCTGCGCAAACTTGGGAACGAGAAGACGAGATTAGGCAAAAGTATCCGAAGTTATTCCTGTCTTAGTCGATTTCGAGGACGGAATCAATTTAACGGGGGAAGATTGTAACAGCCCGTAATTTATTAAATATAAATTACAACATCAGACTATGGATAATTAAGCAATTTTATCCAAATATTAGTAATTAACCGAAAACATGAATCTTAAATAGTTAATTATATTAAGTTATAATTAATTATGATAAGTTGCCCCAAAATTTGCTGAAATAATGTTGATAATTAAAATTCAGCTAAATGACAAATTAAAGACTAAAAATGACGAAACGGACTAAAATGAATAAAAATGTGACTAAAAGACAATTATAGCAAATCTAGAACTCCTTGCTATTAATTGCATCTGAAAAGCAAACCAGATTGTTAGGAATAAAAGTTGGTCAATTCCGGAAAATTCAGTAGAAAATCTGATTTTCCCTATTTCCCTATAAATAGGGTATTCCTCCTCATTTCCTTGGTTTGGAAAATCTAGAACTCTCTCCTTCTCTCTCTACACCTTCACCTTCTCTCTAGATTTTCTCCTAAACGAACCGTCGGATTCTCGTGATTTATACGTCAACGGATAGAGATCGTCAAGCTCTACAATATTCTGTCATTGCATGTTCGATTTGGTTCCGATTTGAGGTAAATTCGACCCTTTTTCTGTCTTTTGGTTTGGTTTAGAAAGAGCAAACTCGAGTTTGCTCAAATTCTATTCATTCGAAGCTGATTTGCTCTCGTTTAGGACTTGCTTTTGCTTGGAAATCATCTATAGTCGAAGGATATAGCTTGGACGAAGGTTAGTAACTATTTTTCCCTCATTTATGTTCATGTTTAGTAGCTAAAACCTGGAAAATCGTTGAGCATGTAGAACAGATTCGAATATATACTGATTTCGAATCTGCCCCCCCCCCCCTTAGACTCGAAGGTTGCTTCGAATCTGTTAATGACCTTCGAATCTGATGCTGTCCTTCGAGTCTAGTGTGTTGTCTCGAATCTGTGTATGGGTTCGAGTCTATATGCTTCGAATCTATATATATATCTTCGAGTCTATGAGCTTCAAATCTGTCTTAGAATCTATTGCTTCGAATCTGAT
>JAANYP010001840.1:8320-40936 GCA_020465985.1 Centrapalus pauciflorus | reverse complement strand
TCAAACCGAAGCCATTCGGGATGAGAACTTGAAATCTGAACGTATGGTTACTTATGTGACCAAGCTGACCCTTGATAATCGTGGTCTTAGACGGTTCATGAATAGAATATGGGTCCCTAGATTAGGAGGTATTCGTGATCAAATTTTGTCGGAGGCTCATATGTCAAAATTTTCGATACATCCTGGTTCTACTAAAATGTATCAAGACTTGAGGACGGAATATTTGTGGCCTGGAATGAAGAAGGACGTAGGTAGATACGTAGAAAATTGCATGACTTGTTTACAAGTCAAATCGGAACATCAGAAGCCGTATGGGGAACTACAACCATTGCCAATCCCTGAATGGAAGTGGGACCACATAACCATGGACTTTGTGACGAAGCTGCCCAGGACAAAGTGGAATCATGACTCTATATGGGTAATAGTGGATCGACTTACTAAGTCAGCCCATTTCCTACCCATACGTGAAGATGAACGCCTCGAAAAGTTAGCTGAATTGTACGTAAAGGAAATCGTGACTAGACATGGTGTGCCATTGTCTATAGTATCGGACCGTGACAGCAGATTTACTTCTCGTTTTTGGAAGGCTTTTCAGAATGGACTAGGAACTGAACTTAAGATGAGCTCCGCCTATCATCCTGAAACTGACGGGCAAAGTGAGAGGACAATTTTGACCTTAGAAGATACGTTATGCGCCTGTGTGATTGATCTCGGTGGAAGTTGGGATACTCACCTTCCGTATGTAGAATTTGCTTACAACAATAGTTATCACTCGACTATTGGTATGCCTCCATATCAGCTTTTGTACGGACGTCGATGTAGAACTCCAACCTGTTGGAGGGAAACAGGTGAACGCCCGATCTCTGGACCAGCGATTTTGCAAGAAGCCATGACCAACTACAGTTGATTCGGCAGCGGATTCAGACCTCTCAGGATAGACAAAAGAAATATCATGATAGAAGACGTAAGCCAATTGCGTTTGAAGTTGGAGATAAAGTGTTGCTAAAGGTTTCGCCAAGAAAAGGGATAGTAAGGTTCGGCAAACGGGGGAAGTTGAGTCCTCGATTTGTTGGTCCTTTCGAAATTCTCGAGCGTGTGGGACTGCAAGCCTACAGATTGAAGTTGTCTGCCGAAATGTCTGGGATTCATGATGTATTTCACGTGTGTAATCTTCGAAAGTGTTTAGTTGACGCTGAAGCTGCGATTCTTTGGAAAGAAGTGCAAATTGACGAGCAGTTGCGATACGAAGAAGAGCCCGAGCGTATAATCGACCAGAAGGTTTCGAAATTGCGCAGCAAGGAAATTCCAATGGTGTTAGTTCAATGGAAATACCATAAGGGATCTGCGCAAACTTGGGAACGAGAAGACGAGATTAGGCAAAAGTATCCGAAGTTATTCCTGTCTTAGTCGATTCCGAGGACGGAATCAATTTAACGGGGGAAGATTGTAACAGCCCGTAATTTATTAAATGTAAATTACAACATCAGACTATGGATAATTAAGCAATTTTATCCAAATATTAGTAATTAACCGAAAACATGAATCTTAAATAGTTAATTATATTAAGTTATAATTAATTATGAAAAGTTGCCCCAAAATTTGCTGAAATAATGTTGATAATTAAAATTCAGCTAAATGACAAATTAAAGACTAAAAATGACGAAACGGACTAAAATGAATAAAAATGTGACTAAAAGACAATTATAGCAAATCTAGAACTCCTTTGCTATTAATTGCATCTGAAAAGCAAACCAGATTGTTAGGAATAAAAGTTGGTCAATTCCGGAAAATTCAGTAGAAAATCTGATTTTTCCTATTTCCCTATAAATAGGGTATTCCTCCTCATTTCCTTGGTTTGGAAAATCTAGAACTCTCTCCTTCTCTCTCTACACCTTCACCTTCTCTCTAGAATTTCTCCTAAACGAACCGTCGGATTCTCGTGATTTATACGTCAACGGATAGAGATCGTCAAGCTCTACAATATTCTGTCATTGCATGTTCGATTTGGTTCCGATTTGAGGTAAATTTGACCCTTTTTCTGTCTTTTGGTTCGGTTTAGAAAGAGCAAACTCGAGTTTGCTCAAATTCTATTCATTCGAAGCTGATTTGCTCTCGTTTAGGACTTGCTTTTGCTTGGAAATCATCTATAGTCGAAGGATATAGCTTGGACGAAGGTTAGTAACTATTTTTCCCTCATTTATGTTCATGTTTAGTAGCTAAAACCTGGAAAATCGTTGAGCATGTAGAACAGATTCGCCCTTAGACTCGAAGGTTGCTTCGAATCTGTTAAGGACCTTCGAATCTAATGCTGTCCTTCGAGTCTAGTGTGTTGTCTCGAATCTGTGTATGGGTTCGAGTCTATATGCTTCGAATCTATATATATCTTCGAGTCTATGAGCTTCAAATCTGTCTTAGAATCTATTGCTTCGAATCTGATTCCTTAGTCTCGAATGGGGGTGTGTCTCGATTGTATGCTTCAAATCTATGTGTGTGTTTCAAAGTAATGAGAACTTCGAATCTAATGAACTAGATTCGAATTTAACTTGTTCGAATCTATCTCCTATAATTCAAATCTGGTTTTGTTCCAAGCCTAAGATTAATTCCTAAATCAGATTAAGTTATTAAACAACCTATTGTAATTAAAAGTATAATATGATTATGATAAAACTCACAAATTCAAGTTGCACATCTATTTTATGCACAAATGAACTAACAGACATTGAATGAACTCTTAGAAATCGTATGTCATGATGCACCTAGCTAGTAATATGATTGGCTTTATTTCAAGGCCACACATATGTAATTAGATGAATCGTATTAATCTGATAAGAATAGACTCACCTTGGGACGATAGGAACTACCTCAGACTCGACAGCCAGAATTGACAATAACCTGAATATGTAACTAGGGTTATATAGATTATGTCACAGACTTGACATTAATATGCCAGACTTGAAACTGAACTTCAGGAAACCGCCGATTTGACAGAGTAAACTGATCAGCTTAATTCGTTAAGCATTATCTGACTACGGACTACTGTGAGTGACAGATTTCATTAATTACTTGCATATGTTTCGATACTTATTGGTGAATGTCATCGACTGTATGGAAACTTCCGTTAGTTGCTGCATGTTTCTTTAATACTTTATTGTATCATAGAAACGTATTTTTGACATTACTGAAGCTAGACACTTGAATTACCTTGAATGCACGTTCACTTTTACATTTTATGTAAACACTTATCATGCTTACTGCTTACTTGACTGTTTATATACTTGTCGCTGCATACTGCATTCATTATCCGATAGGACCGAATGTGAGATCTCCATTCACAGGAGGGAATTCTGCAGATTCCTTTCCTATATGACTTGTTTCCATACACTTCCCGTAGGGCTGCGGCCAAATAGGGGAAAACAAACTGGGTTGTCTCCCAACCTTTTTGTTGTCTCAGGACGTAGTGACTTGCCGGCAAGAGCTGATAGTATGTTATATATGTGTGGTAACTAATGGAACTCTGTTAACTCACTAAGCAATGTTAGCTTACTCTGTCATGACAACTCTTTTACGGGAAAAGTTGATAAAGGCAAGACCATAGCAGGTAGTTCGTCCCAGGCTAAGTGATTTTGGACATTTGATGAATAGCAGACTTTTGGACTTTTGCTGACGCCTATTTTGAAAGGATGATGCGGTCTCGGGTAGCTTGTTCAGTCTTTCGCACTCTGATTGAAGATTTAGAAGCTAGTTAGACCACCATTTGATTTTAATATTTTTTTATTTTTGTAATTAAGTATTCAGGCAGATGGACCTGTGGTATCAAACAATTAGTAATATTTATTACTTAATGAAATGAAATATTATGACGTGTACTGTTTGTGGTAATTTGGATGTTACAAGAACGCCACAAGAATGTGCTCACAATCTTGATAAGTTCTTGAACTATGAACTCTCCAACAAAGAACAAAGCTCACAAAGATGAGTAAAACTCTAAAGAAAGATATATATATTTCTCAAGTGAATTGAATTCAAAGTACATAGGAAGCCCATCTATTTATAGGCTTCAAAAACCAACTCAAAAGACACTAATTAAATTCAATGGATTAAAGAAGGGACTTTAATCCACGACTCTTGACATTTTGTCTTCAATTGGTAGATAATTCTAGAACTCTTAAACAAAAAAAAACGGATTAGGCATTTCTAGGCCTTTATTGGACTCAAATAAACTTCTAATGGACTTCAAAATACATCCATTCTACCACTTGGGCTTAGTACTAGCCCATAATATCTCAAAGACCCAAGAAAATGCAACTTTTGGGCTTTTATGCTTCCATATTAGGATCCAATGTTTCAAGTCTAGTAACATGCTTCATCACTTGCGGTTGAGTATCGTCTTTGCATTCAGACTCTTGGATATCAACAACTAAGCTCTTAAAAACTTCTTTGATCTTCTTTGCTCGTCCTCTTGTCATTGGACCTTCACGTATTTCCATGACATCTTTGGAATGGTTTGATGATCCTCCATCATTCTCTCCCCCTTGAAAAGGATTCGTCCACGAATCATCACCTACATCAAAAGGAGACAAGTCAGAAACATTGAATGTTGAACTAACTTGATACTCACCTGGAAGATCTAGCTTGTAAGCATTGTCGTTGATCCTTTCGAGCACTTGAAATGGTCCATCTCCTCTAGGTTGCAATTTGGATCTTCGTTTGGTTGGAAATCTATCTTTTCTCAGGTGCAGCCATACCCAATCTCCAGCTTCAAACACTATCTTTTTCCTGCCTTTGTTTGCTTGTTTTGTGTATTGTTCTGTCCTTTTCTCAATATTGAGTCTTACCTTTTCGTGTAATTGCTTCACGAATTCTGCCTTCCGCTTTCCATCTAAACTGGATCGTTCTTCGATGGGAAGAGGAACAAGGTCAAGAGGACTCAATGGATTGAATCCGTAAACAACTTCAAAAGGAGAAAATTTAGTAGCAGAATGAACACTCCTGTTGTAAGCAAACTCTGCAAAAGGCAAACAATTCTCCCAAGTTCTCAAGTTCTTCGGAATAATCACTCGAAGTAATTGGGACAAGGTTCGATTAACCACTTCTGTTTGCCCATCGGTTTGGGGGTGACTTGTGGTAGAAAACAAAAGTTTGGTACCCAACTTACTCCAAAGAACACGCCAGAAATGACTCAGAAACTTGTCATCCCTATCACTTACTATGGTCCGCGGCACACCATGCAAACGAACAATCTCTTTGAAAAACAAGTCTGCAACATGTGAAGCATCGTCAGTCTTCTTACACGCAATGAAGTGTGTGTAACAGCCCGTAATTTATTAAATATAAATTACAGCATCAGACTTTGGATAATAAAGCAATTTTATCCAAATATTAGTAATTAACTGAAAACATGAATCTTAAATAGTTAATTATATTAAGTTATAATTAATTATGAAAAGTTGCCCAAAATTAGCTGAAATAAAATTAATAATTAAAATTCAGCTACTTGACAATTAAAGACTAAAAATGACGAAACGGACTAAAATGAATAGAAATTTGACTAAAAGACAATTATAGCTAAATCTAGAACTCCCTTGCTATTATTTGCATCTGAAATGCAAATCAGTTTGATGGGAATAAAGTTGGTCGATTCCGGAAATTCTGTAGAAAGTTTGATCTTTTTCCTATTTTCCTATAAATATGAGCTCCCCTCCTCATTTCTTAAGTTTGGAAACTTGGGCTCTCCTCCTTCTCTCTCTAAGATTACACCTTCTCTCTAGCATTTCTCCTAATCGATCCGTCGGATTCTCGTGATTAATACGCCATCGGTTAGAGATCGTCGAGCTCTACACGAATCTACCATTGCATGTTTGATTTCGTCCGGATTTAAGGTAAAATCGACCCTTTTTCTGATTTTTGGTTCGGTTTTGAAAGAGCAAACTCGAGTTTGCTCAAATTCTGTTCATTCGAAGCTGATTTGCTCTCATTTAGGACTTGTTTTTGCTTGGAAATCATCTATAGTCGAAGGATATAGCTTGGACGAAGGTTAGTGTCTATTTTCCGTCATTTATGTTCCTGTTTAGTAGCTAAAACCTGGAAAAAACGATGAACAAGTAGAACAAATTCGAGACATTCATGTATAGACTCGAGGGTGAGGATTTCGAATCTAATCCCTAGACTCGAAGGGGTGAGGATTTCGAATCTAATCCCTAGACTCGAAGGGGTGAGGATTTCGAATCTATTCCCCTAGACTCGAAATGGTTGTCTTCGAATCTGATTACCTAGTGATGTGATCTCACCCGAGGAATGTGTGATAGATCACGATTGCCCGATCGTTCTAATGGTTGTTTCAAGTAACTTGGATAGGACCGCGACCCATTGTCTATAAACAAGACAAGAACCTTGGTATAAGTGGAACCGCGACCCGTTGCCTATATACGAGGCAAGAACTTTGGTATAGAGAACGCCACAATCAACCCCACCAAGTTGATTGATAAGTTTCGAACGCCACAAGCTAAAACACTCGATAAGTTCTAAAAGTTCGTAAGGAACAATAAGAGTTAAAAACTCACAATTTTACTCAAAAATGAAGGATGATTGAAATGGTTACATTGAGTGCCTATTTATAGGAGAGAATATAAGACCAACTACTTATCTAGATAAGTTGCACAAGCTATCACGATAAGCTATCAAATAAGCAAGACTACTTATCAAAAGGGCATTATTGACATTTCACCACTTGAAGCTTCTAGTAGGTATTAATCATGCAAGTAACTTCTATCTCTTTATCTCCTCCAAGTAAATGACCATAATGTTGAGAAAACCTTCAAAATGCCTTGAATTTAATCTTTGACAAGTTCTTTAACATGGACACCTTTATGGGCAGATTCATGGATGTGGCTAAGGACATATTTTGGGCCCTTTTTATTCTTGAAAATATAGGAAAAAGGCTAAGGTTGAAGTGGGCTTTTATTTCACTCAAATTGGGCTTAAAATGAGGAAGTTATGGCCAAAACAATGCACATGGGTGGGCTTGGCCGAATTTTATTTATTTTTGGGCTTTTGTGGATTAAAGTGAGAACTTGGGCTCCAAAACTTGGACTAATATTAGTCTTCAACTTGGATCAACATTAGGAAGCGTGCTTGGTTGTTTTGCGAACAAACGGGAGCTTGATTCCGACAATATTTAATCATTCCATTGAGAGCATCCTGGAACATCTTGGATTTTGATCTTGTGATAGGTCCGATCTTCCACCTTAACGGATCTTCGTCATCTCGGTCCCTGGACAGGTTCTCATCATTCCCCTCCTCTTGAAAGTGATTTGTCCTCAAATCTTCACCTGCATCAAACAGAGTCAAGTCAGTTACATTAAAAACATCATGAACATTATACTCATCTGGAAGATCAAGTTTGTAAGCATTGTCATTGATTTTCTGCAACACTTGAAATGGTCCATCTCCTCTTGGCATTAACTTTGACTTCCGTTTTGTTGGAAACCGTTCCTTCCGCAAATGAAGCCACACCCAATCTCCTGGTACAAAAATAATCTTTCTTTTTCCCTTGTTTGCTTGTTGTTCATACTTCTTGGTGCGCTCTTCAATGTTGTGTTTTGCCTGCTCATGGATTTGCTTGACAAATTCCGCCTTCTTCCTACCATCTAAATTCAAATACTCATTCACAGGTAAAGGAGTTAAATCCATAGGAGTTAATGGCTTAAATCCATACACAATCTCGAAAGGTGAAAACTTAGTAGCAGAATGCACATTTCGATTATATGCAAACTCAACATGGGGTAAGCATTGCTCCCAAGTTTTCACATTTCTCCCCACTATTGATCTTAATAAAGTACCAAGTGTACGATTCACAACTTCAGTTTGTCCATCCGTTTGGGGATGACAAGTTGTAGAAAACAAAAGCTTTGTTCCCAATTTTCCCCACAACGTTTTCCAAAAGTAACTTAAAAACTTTGTGTCCCGATCCGAGACGATAGTTCTTGGCATGCCATGCAATCTAACCACCTCTTTGAAAAATAAATCTGAAATATGTGAGGCATCATTGGTTCGATTGCATGGAATGAAATGCGCCATTTTCGAAAACCGATCAACAACCACAAATATCGAATCTTTGCCATTTTTAGTTCTTGGCAATCCCAACACAAAATCCATAGAAAGATCAACCCATGGTTCACTTGGTATAGGCAGAGGAGTGTATAAACCATGAGGTTGAACCTTTGATTTGGCTTGTTTACAAACAATGCACTTTTCACAAACTTTTCCAACATAAACTTTCATTTTTGGCCAAAAGAAATGTTCCTGCAAAATATTCAATGTTTTTGCCACACCAAAATGACCCATAAGACCTCCACTATGTGCCTCCCAAACCAAAAGTTCACGTAAAGAAGTGTTTGGAATGCAAAGCTTTGATTCTTTGAACAAAAATCCATCATGTATGAAAAACTTTTCAAAAGAGCCCTTTTCACAACTTTGAAAAATCATACCAAAATCCACATCTTCACGATACAACTCTTTGATTTGTTCAAAACCTAGAATATTAGAGTCAAGAGAAGAGAGTAGAGAGTACCTTCGTGAAAGTGCATCAGCCACTATATTTTCCTTACCTTTCTTGAATCGGATGACATATGGAAATGTCTCAAGAAACTCCATCCACCTAGCATGTCTCTTGTTGAGCTTTTGTTGTCCTTTTAGAAACTTCAAGGACTCATGATCAGAATGAATGACAAACTCCTTGGTCCACAAATAGTGTTGCCAAGTTTTTAGTGCTCGAACCAAGGCATACATCTCTTTGTCATATGTGGGATAGTTTAAAGTTGCACCACTTAACTTTTCACTAAAATATGCCAATGGTTTTCCTTCTTGCATTAAAACCGCACCAATTCCAACACCCGATGCATCACACTCAATCTCAAAAGTTTTATCAAAATTTGGCAAAGAAAGCAAAGGAGCATGAGTTAAATGAAACTTCAGTTTTTCAAAAGCTTGCTCTTGCTCTTTGCCCCATTTAAAACCAACATTCTTTTTAATCACTTCGGTGAGTGGTGATGCCAAGGTGCTAAAGTTTTTCACAAATCGGCGATAAAAACTTGCAAGACCATGAAAACTCCTCACATCACTTACGCACTTTGGAGTTGGCCAATCTTGAATAGCCTTTACCTTTTCTTCATCAACAGATATTCCATGAGAACTAACCACATATCCAAGAAATACAATGTGGTCGGTTAAAAAAGTGCACTTCTTCCAGTTCGCATAAAGCTGTTCCTTCCTAAGCACACTCAAAACACACGTTAGATGCTCAAGATGATCATTCAAACTCTTAGAATAAATCAAAATATCATCAAAGTAAACGACCACAAATTTCCCAATAAAATCACGCAAAACATGGTTCATTAATCTCATGAACGTACTTGGAGCATTAGTTAACCCAAAAGGCATAACTAACCATTCATATAAACCATGCTTTGTTTTGAAAGCTGTTTTCCATTCGTCACCATCATTCATGCGAATTTGATGATACCCGCTCTTTAGATCAATCTTTGAAAACAACTTTGAGCCATACAATTCATCAAGCATATCATCTAATCGAGGGATTGGATGGCGATACTTTACCGTGATATTGTTGATGGCACGACAATCTACACACATCCTCCATGATCCATCCTTCTTAGGTACCAGCAATACGGGAACCGCACACGGACTCATGCTTTCTCGAATCCATCCTTTCTCAAGTAATTCCTTAACTTGCCTTTGCAACTCTTTGGTTTCTTCCGGATTTGTTCTATACGCCGGCTTGTTTGGAATGGAAGATCCTGGAACAAAGTCAATTTGGTGTTCGATCCCGCGAATTGGTGGCAATCCTTTGGGAATTTCCTCGGGAAACAAGTCTTCAAATTCCTGCAAAAGAGATTTAATTTTGCTCGGGAGAATACCGGCCAAATCATTTGTGATTAAATAAGCTTCTTTGATCAAAAGAAGCACAAAAGACATCTCCGAATTCAAGGCTTCCTTTATTTCACTCCTTCTTGCAAATGCACAATATTGACTTTCCTTTTCACCCACAAATATTTTCTTATCTTTTTGTTTTTCATTTGAACCTTTTTTGTGTTCATTATTTTCATTAGGCTCACCTTCTTTGTTTTTCACATCCCTTTGAAGTCGGACTTGATCTTCATAAACTTGACTCGGTGACATCGGCACAAGAGTTATGGCTTTGGTTTTATGAACAAGAGTGTACTTGTTGGTGAAGCCATCATGTTTCACATGCCGATCGTATTGCCATGGCCTACCAAGTAGCAAATGACTTGCTTGCATAGGTACCACATCACACAACACCTCGTCTTCATACTTACCAATGCGAAATGACACCAACACTTGTTTCGTCACACGCACCTCACCACTATCATTAAGCCATTGGAGTTTATATGGCTTTTGATGCTTCATCGTCGGCAATCCTAGCTTTTCAACCATGGAAACACTAGCCACATTAGTACAACTCCCACCATCAATGATAACACTACATACCTTGCCTTGAACATAACACCGAGTGTGAAAGAGGTTTTCCCTTTGTGCATCATCTTCTTCCTTGGAATGAGTGCTTAAGGCTCGCCTTGCAACCAACAATTCTCCTTCTACAGCCATCTCTTCTTCACCATCCGTGTCTTCTTGTGATGATTCGGAAGAATCTGTTTCAATTTCTCCATTTTCTCTAAGCACCATTACAAGCTTATTTGGACATTGACTTGCAATGTGACCCCTGCCAAGACACTTAAAACATTTTATGTCACGAGTTTTAGGAGCATCAGAATTACCTTTCTCCTTGGAAGGGCTTGTTGGTTTTGGACCAGATTTGGGATTAAAAGATGATGAACTTTCAGGCCTTTTGGAGCTACCCGCCTTCCAGGTATTCGTTCTTGATCCACCCCCTCTCTTGAGTTGCTTTTCAATTTTAACCGCCATGTGGACCATGTCTTCAATCTCCACATAATGGTGCATCTCAACACGATCACGAATTTCATAATTGAGGCCATTTAACAACCTGGCCATGGTAGCTTCTCGATCCTCTAGAATGTTGGCTCGGATCATGGTAACCTCCATTTCCTTGAAATAATCATCAACAGACTTACTTCCTTGCTTCAACCCTTGGAGCTTATTGTGAAGGTCACGATAATAGTGACTTGGTACAAAACGTCGTCTCATGACCCTTTTCATTTCTTCCCATGTATCAATGGGTCTTTCTTCGTTTCTTCGCCTACTAATCACAAGTTGATCCCACCATGTTAGTGCATAATCAGAAAATTCAACAACGGCGAGTTTTACTTTTTTACGATTGGAGTAGTCATGGCAATCAAAGATGAACTCCATTTTAGTTTCCCAATCGATGTAGGCTTCCGGATCTGACTTTCCTTGAAACGATGGAATTTTCATCTTGATAGAATTCAAATTGCTGTCTCTTCGGGGCCTTCGTCGAGGAGCTCTTCTTTCAGATTCCCATCCGTCACTTCCTCCATCGTCGTCATGATTTTCATAAGAAACTTGTGATGGCGTGCGGATACGTTGTGGTCTTTCAGTCTCCAATCGGTCCATTCTTTCATGAATTTGGTTGAATTCCGTTCTCATCAATCGTCGCATTTCCTCCATCATGGCTTGAACTTGAAGATTAGGAGGAGGTTGCTCATCCGTCATTTTTTTTGCTACAAAATAGAAGACAAAAAGTAATAACAATAAAAATATTATTTCCTCCCCGCACTCCCTTACGTGTTTCACTCAAAATTATGTTCACTCGATTCTCGTGTATGTTGTGTTTGGCTTTTAACCTCTAATGATCTTACCACACCGCCTTTTACCACTCTTTTTAACTCTTAAAGTTCAAAACAAACTAAAAGAAATCAAAATCAAGTGGGCTTGTGGCCTTGAGGAATTCAAAACATACCAAACAACTTTAAGAAGAGATTTGACAAAACCAAATATAACAAGATGAACAATGCTAGTAGTACGTAAATAGAAAAGGAAATGAAAATAAAGAAAACTAACAAGAATTATAATTTACTTTGCGTTCCTTTTTTTTGTCTTTTCTTTTGCGCTTTTTTTTACCCTTTTTTTTTTATCTTTTTTTGTACTTTTTTTTTGCGATTTCTTTTTTTTTTTTTTTTTTTTTTTTTTTTTTTTTTTTTTTTTTTTTTTTTTTTTGCTTGTGTTTTTGCTTCCTTTTGTTTTTAGGAACAAATGATGCAAAGTATGAATAAACAGAAAAAAAAACTAAAGAACTCGTATGATCCCCTAAAAAATCAATTAGTAGCAACCAAGTCAATTTTTGACAGGATCCACTACAAACATGAACCACAATGCAATGATGAAGAGAAGAAATTAAAATGAAAGGACGAATAGAAATAAAGTAAAAGATGATACGAATGAAATATAAAGTAGAAAACAAACCAATAGAACTTGGCTCTGATACCAAATGATGTGATCTCACCCGAGGAATGTGTGATAGATCACGATTGCCCGATCGTTCTAATGGTTGTTTCAAGTAACTTGGATAGGACCGCGACCCATTGTCTATAAACAAGACAAGAACCTTGGTATAAGTGGAACCGCGACCCGTTGCCTATATACGAGGCAAGAACTTTGGTATAGAGAACGCCACAATCAACCCCACCAAGTTGATTGATAAGTTTCGAACGCCACAAGCTAAAACACTCGATAAGTTCTAAAAGTTTGTAAGGAACAATAAGAGTTAAAAACTCACAATTTTACTCAAAATGAAGGATGATTGAAATGGTTACATTGAGTGCCTATTTATAGGAGAAAATATAAGACCAACTACTTATCTAGATAAGTTGCACAAGCTATCACGATAAGCTATCAAATAAGCAAGACTACTTATCAAAAGGGCATTATTGACATTTCACCACTTGAAGCTTCTAGTAGGTATTAATCATGCAAGTAACTTCTATCTCTTTATCTCCTCCAAGTAAATGACCATAATGTTGAGAAAACCTTCAAAATGCCTTGAATTTAATCTTTGACAAGTTCTTTAACATGGACACCTTTATGGGCAGATTCATGGATGTGGCTAAGGACATATTTTGGGCCCTTTTTATTCTTGAAAATATAGGAAAAAGGCTAAGGTTGAAGTGGGCTTTTATTTCACTCAAATTGGGCTTAAAATGAGGAAGTTATGGCCAAAACAATGCACATGGGTGGGCTTGGCCGAATTTTATTTATTTTTGGGCTTTTGTGGATTAAAGTGAGAACTTGGGCTCCAAAACTTGGACTAATATTAGTCTTCAACTTGGATCAACATTAGGAAGCGTGCTTGGTTGTTTTGCGAACAAACGGGAGCTTGATTCCGACAATATTTAATCATTCCATTGAGAGCATCCTGGAACATCTTGGATTTTGATCTTGTGATAGGTCCGATCTTCCACCTTAACGGATCTTCGTCATCTCGGTCCCTGGACAGGTTCTCATCACCTAGATTCGAAATTGTTGAATTCGAATTTGATAAGTTAGACTCGAACTTGTGGCCTTCGAATCTATCTCCCCTGGACTAGAACTTGTTGTATTCGAATCTGATTAGATAGACTCGAATGTAGGCTGTTCGAATCTGACTCCTTAAATTTGAATCTGGTTTAGTTCCTAGCCAAATATAAACAACCTAATGAAATTGAAAGTATCGTTTAATTATGATAAAAATCATAAGTTTCAAGATGCATAAACTATTTTATGCACAAATGAATTAACAGACTCTGTACGAACCCTTAGAATGTGTATGACCTGTTCAACTTGCTAAGTAATACGATTGGCTTTGTTTCAAGGCCACACATCTATAGTTAGATGAATCGTATTAATCTGATAAGAATAGATTCACCTTGGGACGATAGGAACTACCTCAGACTCGATAACCAGAATTGACAATAACCTGAATATATAACTAGGGTTATATAGATTATGACACAGACTTGACATTAATATGCCAGACTTGAAACTGAAATGCAGGAACCCGTCGATTTGACAGAGTAAACCGAACCGCTTAATTCGTTAAGCATTATCTGACTACGGACCACTGTGAGTGACAGATTTCATTAATTACTTGCATATATTTCGATACTTATTGGTGAATGTATTGACTGTATGGAAACTTCCGATTGTTGCTGCATGTTTCTTTAATACTATATTGTATCATAGAAACGTACTTTTGACATTACTGAAGCTAGACACTTGAATTGCCTTGATTGCATGCTCACTTTTACATTTATGTAATACGTATCATGCTTACTGCTTACTTGACTGTTTATATACTTGTCGCTGCATACTGCATTATCCGACAGGACCGAATGTGAGATCTCCATTCACAGGAGGGAATTCTGCAGATTCCTTTCCTATTTGACTTGTTTCCATACACTTCCCGTAGGGTTTCGGCCTTACACATGGGAATACCGACTGGGTTGTCTCCCAACCTTTTTGACGTCTCTGACGTAGTGACTTGCCGACAGGAGCTGATAGTATGTTATATGTGTGTGGTAACTATTGGAACTCTGTTTACTCACTAAGCATTGTTAGCTTACTCTGTCATGACAACTCTTTTTCAGGAAAAGCTGATAAAGGCAAGACCATAGCAGGTAGTTCGTCCCAGGCTAAGTGAATCTGGACTTTGATGAATAGCAGACTTATGGACTTTTGATGACGCCTATTTTGAAAAGATGTTGCGGTCTCGGGTAGCTTGTTCAGTCTTCCGCACTCTGATTGAAGATTTAGAAGCTAGTTAGACCACCATTTGATTTTAATATATTGTTGTAATTAAGTATTCATGCTGATGGACCTGTGGTATCAAACAATTCGTAATATTTATTACTTAATGAAATGATATATATTATGACGTGTACTGTTTGTGGTAATTGGATGTTACAAAGTTGGTATCAGAGCAGCAGTTTAATCATCGGATTGGCCACCCGATACTTAAACTACTGGTATGGTATGGACTATGTGACTCTGAATTCCCGAACAAGTCACCGAGGCCTAGGGGAACCTAATTAGTAAAGGACTACCCACACAACTTGACCTAAGATAGGCAAATGATGACTGATAGGATGGGGGAGGGATTGACTGCTTGATACTGACTTGACTTTGACTTGACTTTGTGAGCCTGACTAACTGCCTTCATATCTATGAATTTAGATATGATTATCTGACGTAGGTATTATGACTCGATATGTGCTTAATTGAATCAAAAAATAATAGTTATTTCCTTTATATTTTCAGCCAATGGCTGATAAGAATCCAAATGTTGCTGGTACCTCGACTGTTGGTAAAGCTGCTGATGCTGCAGCTGATCAACACAAAGAATTTGTTCATGTAGAGGACTTAGGCACTGACCCTGAAAATACTGCTAATGACTCAAGCAGTACTGCCACCCCTGTGCCTCCTCAGCAGGCTCAATTGATTGACCTCGTTCATAAGTTGAATGAGGATAACCGTAGGCAGATGCAGCTTATGATGGATAGGAACCGGCTGCAGACTGATATGGCAGTTGAAGACCGATTTAAAGAGATTAAGGACTTGCTGACCAAGGGTAAAGCAGTGATGCAGACTGACGAAGTAAACCAGCGTGAAATTGAATTTAAGCACCGGGAAGAAGAACTTAGGTTGAGAGAACTTAAGTTACAGGAATTAGAACTGAAGCATAGGGAAGAAATGTTAGCGAAGCCGAAGAAAGACAGGAAGAGGAAACATAGGCATGTGTCCTCTGATGAAAGTGGGACTGACTCTTCCGACCATCACGTTAAGGTAGGACGTGAATGTACGTTTGTTGATTTCAAGAAGTGTGGAGCTCGTACGTTTGCGGGGTCATCTGATCCTGTTAAAGCTATGGACTGGGTCGCGAATGTGGAGAAAGCGTTTAAACTCTCCAAGTGTGGTGAAAAAGATAAGGTGACATTTGCGACGGGAATGTTGGAAGATGGAGCTGGCCGTTGGTGGAAGTCAATTACGAATCCCATGTCTGAAGCAATGGAGAAATCCATTACTTGGGATCAATTCAAGATTCATCTGAAGGAGAAATATTGCCCCCAGGATGTTAAGCGTCAGATGGAGAAAACCCTGCTATCGTTTCAGCAAGGTACAAGATCTGTAACAGACTATGAGCTGGAATTTACCAGGCTCTCGCTGTTATCTGATCATCCTGTGGACACTGATGAAAGGCGAAGAGATCTTTTTGTGGATGGTTTGGATAGAGAAATTCGAAAGTTTGTGAAATCTGGCAGACCGAGAAGTTATATTGAGGCAGTGCAAATTGCTAGGGTAGGTGAGCCTGAAATCTATCCTGAGCGCGCATGTCCTTTTATTGCTAAATCTAATAAGAAGGAAAAATCTGAGAGAGCTGAAAAGAAGAGTGAAAGTTCGAAGAAGGGAGATAAGCAGTCTTCCAAGAAAGCTAAGTCGTATGCTGTGACCTCGACGCCAAAGCCTGCTTGTCCTCGCTGCAAGCAAATTCATGAGGGGAAATGTGATCCTGCGTTCGTTAAATGTTACTGCTGTAGACAGAGCGGTCACGATAGGTCAGAATGTCCCAGGCGCAGTGAGGCTTGTCGAAACTGCATTACGTTGGGGCACCATGCTAAAGACTGTACCCGACCTCGATTTGTTCCTCCACCTGCATCTTCACCTCAGCAATCAGTCAAAGGTTCTTCTGCCCCGAGGAATCAGCCAAGATCTTTCCAGATGACAGCCGAAGAGGCAAAAGAGACTGCTGCCGTCGTCACGGGTACATTTCTTGTTAATGATATGCCTGCCTTAATCTTATTTGACTCTGGCTCTAATCTGTCGTATGTGTCTGAAAAGTTTGCTAAACAGTTTGATTTTGCCCCTGTGATGTTACCTGCACCCTTAGACATAGAAACTGCTAGCTCGAATTTTGTGACTGTGAATAGAGTCTTTCGTTCCTGTAAGCTAGTGATTGATGACCTCTCCTCGGACGTTGACCTGATACCGATGTTGATTAGAGAGTTCGATGTTATTATAGGAATGGACTGGCTTATGACGAATAATGCTGAAATCCTTTGTGCTAAAAGGATAATTAGAATTAGAACCCCCGAAGGAAGTGAACGTTATGTTTATGGCGATAGAAAGACTCGAAATTTAGGTCTCATCTCTGTAATGAAAGCCCGAAAGTGCCTAACCAAAGGTTGTTCCGCCTATTTAGCCTATGCCATAGATGCTAAAGAAGTTAAAAATACCGTGTCTGATGTACCTGTAGTTCGAGATTTCCCTGACGTATTCCCGGATGACATCTCTGGTTTGCCACCAGATCGTCAAATCGAATTCCATATTGACCTTGTACCGGGTGCTGCTCCTATCGCAAAAGCCCCTTACCGACTTGCTCCGAATGAAATGAAGGAAATGATGAGTCAGTTGCAGGAATTATTGGAAAAAGGGTTTATTCGTCCGAGTACTTCTCCTTGGGGTGCTCCGGTTCTTTTTGTTAAGAAGAAGGATGGTACCTTTCGCATGTGTATCGATTATCGGGAGTTAAATAAGGTAACTATTAAGAACCGATACCCTCTGCCTAGAATTGATGACTTGTTTGATCAACTGCAAGGGGCTAGTTATTTTTCAAAGATTGATCTCCGATCTGGATATCATCAGCTCAAAGTATTTGAGTCTGACGTACCGAAGACTGCATTTCGTACTCGATATGGCCATTTTGAATTCCTAGTAATGCCGTTTGGTCTCACAAATGCCCCGGCAGCATTTATGGACCTCATGAATAGGGTATGTAGACCAATGCTGGATAAATCAGTGATAGTCTTCATTGATGACATCTTGATTTACTCCAAGTCTGAATCTGATCATGCGATGCATTTGCGAGAATTGCTAGAATTGTTACGAAAGGAGCGACTCTATGCAAAATTCTCCAAATGTGAATTCTGGTTACGCCAGGTGCAATTTTTAGGACATATTGTCTCGGGTGAGGGAATAGCCGTAGATCCATCAAAGGTTGATGCGGTTCAGAAGTGGGAAGCGCCGAAAAACGTATCTGAAGTTCGAAGTTTCTTGGGTTTAGCGGGCTATTACCGAAGATTTATCCGTGATTTCTCCAAGATTGCGGTGCCTTTAACCAGTCTGACGAAGAAAGAGGTTAAGTTTGAATGGAATGAATCTCAAGATCGAGCCTTTGAGACTTTGAAGCGTAAGCTAATTGAAGCACCGATTTTGGCCTTACCTGAGGGTAATGATGATTTTGTAGTCTATAGTGATGCTTCTAAGATGGGATTAGGCTGTGTGTTGATGCAAAGGGATAAAGTAATTGCCTACGCATCAAGGCAGCTAAAGGCGCATGAGAAGAATTATCCGACGCATGATTTAGAACTTGCAGCCGTGACCTTTGCATTGAAGATTTGGCGGCATTATCTGTATGGGACTAGATGCAAGTTATATACAGATCACAAAAGTCTGAAGTACATATTTGACCAAATGATACGAAACGTTGACCCGCAAGTTAAATGTAACTTGGAACCTTCGTATAGGATATGATAGGCGTCAAAGTACCCGATAATTGGGACTCCAACACGCCTAGAGCAAGTCCTTGACCCGTTAGTTATAAGAACTAAGAACCAAAGGAATACGAGAACGCCACAAGAATGTGCTCACAATCTTGATAAGTTCTTGAACTATGAACTCTCCAACAAAGAACAAAGCTCACAAAGATGAGTAAAACTCTAAAGAAAGATATATATTTCTCAAGTGAATTGATTTGAAAGTACATAGGAAGCCATCTATTTATAGGCTTCAAAAACCAACTCAAAAGACACTAATTAAATTCAATGGATTAAAGAAGGGACTTTAATCCATGACTCTTGACATTTTGTCTTCAATTGGTAGATAATTCTAGAACTCTTAAACAAAAAAAACGGATTAGGCATTTCTAGGCCTTTATTGGACTCAAATAAACTTCTAATGGACTTCAAAATACATCCATTCTACCACTTGGGCTTAGTACTAGCCCATAATATCTCAAAGACCCAATAAAATGCAACTTTTGGGCTTTTATGCTTCCATATTAGGATCCAATGTTTCAAGTCTAGTAACATGCTTCATCACTTGCGGTTGAGCATCGTCTTTGCATGCAGACTCTTGGATATCAAAAACTAAGCTCGTAAAAACTTCTTTGATCTTCTTTGCTCGTCCTCTTGTCATTGGGCCTTCACGTATTTCCATGACATCTTTGGAATGGTTTGATGATCCTCCATCATTCTCTCCCCCTTGAAAAGGATTCGTCCACGAATCATCACCTACATCAAAAGGAGACAAGTCAGAAACATTGAATGTTGAACTAACTTGATACTCACCTGGAAGATCTAGCTTGTAAGCATTGTCGTTGATCCTTTCGAGCACTTGAAATGGTCCATCTCCTCTAGGTTGCAATTTGGATCTTCGTTTGGTTGGAAATCTATCTTTTCTCAGGTGCAGCCATACCCAATCTCCAGCTTCAAACACTATCTTTTTCCTGCCTTTGTTTGCTTGTTTTGTGTATTGTTCTGTCCTTTTCTCAATATTGAGTCTTACCTTTTCGTGTAATTGCTTCACGAATTCTGCCTTCCGCTTTCCATCTAAACTGGATCGTTCTTCGATGGGAAGAGGAACAAGGTCAAGAGGACTCAATGGATTGAATCCGTAAACAACTTCAAAAGGAGAAAATTTAGTAGCAGAATGAACACTCCTGTTGTAAGCAAACTCTGCAAAAGGCAAACAATTCTCCCAAGTTCTCAAGTTCTTCGGAATAATCACTCGAAGTAATTGGGATAAGGTTCGATTAACCACTTCTGTTTGCCCATCGGTTTGGGGGTGACTTGTGGTAGAAAACAAAAGTTTGGTACCCAACTTACTCCAAAGAACACGCCAGAAATGACTCAGAAACTTGACATCCCTATCACTTACTATGGTCCGCGGCACACCATGCAAACGAACAATCTCTTTGAAAAACAAGTCTGCAACATGTGAAGCATCGTCAGTCTTCTTACACGCAATGAAGTGTGCCATCTTAGAGAATCGATCAACCACCACAAACACAGAATCATGACCATTCTTTGTTCTAGGCAACCCAATCACAAAGTCCATGGAGATGTCAACCCATGGTTGCTGAGGAATTGACAGTGGCATATACAAACCATGAGGCTTGGATTTTGACTTGGCTTGTTTACATGGCACACATTTTTCACAGATCTTCATAACATCTTCTCTCATCTTAGGCCAATAGAAATGTTCCTTCAAAATATCCAATGTCCTTTGGACACCAAAATGGCCCATCAACCCTCCACCATGAGCCTCACGTACAAATAGCTCCCGTATAGAACACTTTGGAATGCATAACTTGTTTTCTTTAAACAAATAACCATCATGCCTATAAAACTTATCAAATGAAGCATGTTCACAAGCAGCGTATAAGGAAGAAAATTCAGAATCATCTTTGTACATTTCTTTAAGTGATCCAAACCCAAGAAGCTTAGAACTTAATGTGGTGATAAGAGTATGACGTCTAGACAATGCATCAGCCACAATGTTTTCTTTACCCTTTTTGTATTTGATCACATAAGGAAATGACTCAATGAATTCAACCCATTTGATATGCCTCCTACTCAAATTAGCTTGCCCCTTAAGGTACTTAAGAGACTCATGATCCGTATGAACCACAAATTCCTTAGGCCTTAAGTAATGCTGCCATGTTTGCAAAGATCTAACCAATGCATAAAGCTCTTTTTCATAAGTGGAATAATTCAAGTGAGCCCCCTTTAATTTTTCACTAAAATATGCAATTGGTCTACCTTCTTGAATCAAAACAGCCCCAATACCCACCCCGGATGCATCACACTCAAGTTCAAACATTTTATTAAAATTAGGCAATGCAAGAATAGGAGTAGATGTCAACCTTTCTTTCAGCAAATTGAATGCAGCTTCTTGCCTTTCTCCCCAATGAAAACTAACTTCCTTCTTCACAAGTTCATTAAGGGGGGCAGCTATGGTACTGAAGTCACGAACAAACCTTCGATAGAAACTTGCAAGCCCATGGAAGCTTCTAACTTGGGACACTGTTGTTGGAGTTGGCCATTCTTTGATTGCCTTGACCTTCTCGTCATCCACCTCAATTCCCTGGCCACTTACAACAAAACCAAGAAAAACAACCTTATCCATGCAAAATGTGCACTTCTTTAAGTTAGCAAATAATGACTCTTTTCTTAAAGTTTCCAAAACAATACGCAAATGTTCCAAGTGAACTTCAACATTAATGCTATAAATCAGGATATCATCAAAATAGACCACGACAAACTTACCAATGTACTCTCGTAAAACATGATTCATTAACCTCATGAATGTACTCGGAGCATTAGTTAGTCCAAAGGGCATAACTAACCACTCATACAAACCAAACTTTGTTTTAAAAGCTGTTTTCCATTCATCACCTTCATTAATTCGAATTTGATGATAGCCACTTTTCAAATCAATTTTTGAGAAGATCTTAGCACCATGCAACTCATCCAACATATCATCTAACCTTGGAATAGGGTAGCGAGCGATACTTTACCGTTATTTTGTTGATGGCTCTACAGTCCATACACATTCTCCATTCACCTGACTTCTTGGGTACCACAATGACCGGTACAGCACATGGACTCATGGATTCTCGAATTCTTCCTCTTGAAAGCAAATCCTCCACTTGCCTTTGGATTTCTCGTGTCTCCTCGGGATTAGCTCTATAGGCTGGACGGTTTGGTAGAGCAGCCCCTGGAATGAAATCAATGCGATGCTCGATCCCTCGTAAAGGTGGTAAACCACTTGGTTCTTCCTTTGGGAAGACATCTTGGTATTCCTGCAAAATATTCACAACAAAACTTGGCGGATTGTTGGTTAGTTTTTCAGCATATGTACAAGCTTCCTTGAATACCAACACTATCACTCTTTTTTTTTCGTCAATCGCTCTCTTAACTTCACTCGTTTTTGCAAAGAAATTCTTCTTGACACACTCTCTTTTTTCATCATCATTTGTCTCACTTTTCTCACCCTCAACACTCTTTGCTTTATTTTTACTGCTCATTTTTTTCTCTTTGCACTCATTATTTTTCCTCTCATCCTCCCAAGCTCGCCTTGAAGTGATCATTTTAATTTGGTCCTCCTGCACTTGTTGTGGGGTTAGGGAGACAAGAACTACTTTCTTTTCATGATCTTTAAGCATATATTGATTAAGAAAGCCATCATAGATAACTTTCCTATCAAATTGCCAAGGTCTACCAAGTAGTATATGACTTACTTGCATTGGAACCACGTCACACATCACTTCGTCTTTGTACTTTCCGATGGAAAATGTGATCAAGGCCTGTTTAGTCACCTTCACTTCGCCACATTCATTCAACCATTGAAGCTTATATGGGTGTGGATGCTTCAACGTGTGTAAATTCAGCTTCTCAATTACCTCGTTACTCACAACATTGGTACAACTCCCACCATCAATAATGAGGCTACATACTTTACCTTGCACCAAACATCGCGTATGGAAGATAGTTTCTCGTTGTTGTGTGTCTTCCACCTTGGCTTGTATGTTTAAAACTTTCTTGACCACCAAGAGCTCTCCGCTTTCTGCCTCGGTTTGCTCCATGTCCTCTTCATCATCCGAAACATCGTCCTTTTCATTTTCAGACTCTATTTCACCACTTTCATGAAGAACCATAACTTTTTTGTTTGGGCATTGTGAAGCAATGTGCCCCACACCTAGACAACGAAAACATTTAATTTCACGAGTTCGTGTAGGGGTAGAAACGATACCTTTGCCTTTGTCCATTTCCCTACCTTTTGTGGCATCATCTTGGTTCTTTAAAGGTGTAGAAAAGGTACCTTTAGATGTCTCCCCTTTTGGCCTATGAGAATATTGAGAGTTAGACGTACTTCCCTTAGAAAAACTATTTCTTCTCCTCAATTGTCTTTCAACTTTCATGGCCGTATGAACCATCTCTTCAAGGTCTAAACAATATTGCAACTCCACGACATTAGAAATATCTTGATTCAAGCCACTCAAGAATCTTGCCATTGTTGCTTCCCTATCTTCTTCAATATTTGCTCTAATCATGGCAATCTCCATCTCTTTGTAATAATCATCCACAGACTTTGCTCCCTGATTCAAAGATTGTAATTTGCGATACAAGTCTCGAAAATAGTGAGAGGGAACAAACCTTTTACGCATAACAGCCTTCATTTCAACCCATGTAGAAATAGGTCTTTCTCCATTTCTTCTTCGGTTGGTGACTAATTGATCCCACCATACTATAGCGTAATCTGTGAGTTCAATTGCTGCTACTTTCACCTTTTGATCCTCGCGATAATTATTACATGCAAAAATCAGTTCAACCTTTTTTTCCCAGTCCAAATACGCTTCTGGATCACTCTTTCCTTGAAATTGTGGAATTCTCATCTTAATGTTGTTGAGTCCTCTATTAGCACCATGGTTTCTTCTATGCCTCCTTCTTTCAGATCCTCTATCCCATTCATCATTTTGAGCGTCATCTTCATGATTTTCATCAGAAACTTGTGATGGTGGTGGAGCATGAGGTCCACGTGCCTCCAATCTATCCATTCTTTCATGGATTTGATTAAACTCGTCAGTCATTAAACGTCGCATTTCGGCCATGAGAGCTTCGACTTGAAGGTTAGGGAGGGGTTGATTATCTTCCATCTTTTAATCTGAAAAAACAAGAGTAAAAAAAATATTTCCTCTCCTCACTCCCTTACGTGTTTCACTCAAGAGATGTCACTCAACGCTCGTGTCTCACACAAAAAAATAATCGGCTTTTACCCTCAAGTGTTCTCACAACTCAAAGCCTTTTACCTCTCTATTCCTTGTGGAGCTCAATTGGTAAAAGAACAAATCAAATTAGAGCACAAAACTGAAAGTGTTCAAGAAAATCCTTTAGAACTTAATTTGGTACCAACGAGTTTAGAACTTTTAAAGAAGATGGGATAAACAAAAAAAAAATAAAAAAATAGTAAGGTGAGGAGAAACAAAGTACTAACCAATGAAAAGAAGTTGGAACAAAAATGATATAGAAGAAAAATTATTGATTTTCAAGCACACGTGTTCATATAAACTTCTTTTATTTAATTTTTTTTTTGCAACCTTTTTCTTTAATTTTTTTTGCTGCACTTTTTTTTGTGCTTTTTTTTGTTGCACTTTTTTTATGCTTTATTTCGCTCTTCTTTTTTTTTGCTCTTTTTTTTGTTGAACAACGTGACTTTTTTTTAATATGACAAAACTAGAAAAATGTAAAAGATAAGATGATGAGAAAGATAGACAAACACAATGATAAGATCAAAATGTAAAAACAACTTAAGAATCGAACCTTTGTAGCTCTGATACCAAATGATACGAAACGTTGACCCGCAAGTTAAATGTAACTTGGAACCTTCGTATAGGATAGTTATAAGAACTAAGAACCAAAGGAATACGAGAACGCCACAAGAATGTGCTCACAATCTTGATAAGTTCTTGAACCATGAACTCTCCAACAAAGAACAAAGCTCACAAAGATGAGTAAAACTCTAAAGAAAGATATATATATTTCTCAAGTGAATTGAATTCAAAGTACATAGGAAGCCATCTATTTATAGGCTTCAAAAACCAACTCAAAAGACACTAATTAAATTCAATGGATTAAAGAAGGGACTTTAATCCATGACTCTTGACATTTTGTCTTCAATTGGTAGATAATTCTAGAACTCTTAAACAAAAAAAAACGGATTAGGCATTTCTAGGCCTTTATTGGACTCAAATAAACTTCTAATGGACTTCAAAATACATCCATTCTACCACTTGGGCTTAGTACTAGCCCATAATATCTCAAAGACCCAAGAAAATGCAACTTTTGGGCTTTTATGCTTCCATATTAGGATCCAATGTTTCAAGTCTAGTAACATGCTTCATCACTTGCGGTTGAGTATCGTCTTTGCATTCAGACTCTTGGATATCAACAACTAAGCTCTTAAAAACTTCTTTCATCTTCTTTGATCGTCCTCTTGTCATTGGGCCTTCACGTATTTCCATGACATCTTTGGAATGGTTTGATGATCCTCCATCAAAACATCTGCTTCTGCTTATTCCTTGATTACTTAATTGTATGTTAGGAACGTACGATAGACACTGCTGAAACTGGACAACTGCTGCTGCATGTTCCTTGATCACTTGCATTGCTCAGGACCGCTGTGAGTGACAGATTGCATTACTTACTTGCATATGTTTCGGTACTTATTGGTGATTGTTACTAACTTGTATGGAAACATCTGCTGCTGCTTGTTCCTTGATTACTTAATCGTATGTTAGGAACGTATGATAGACACTGCTGAAACTGGACAATTGCTGCTGCATGTTCCCCTTGATTACTTGCATTGCTCAGGACTGCTGTGAGTGACAGATTTCATTACTTTCTTACATTTGTTTCGGTACTTATTGGTGATTGATACTGACTTGTATGGAAACATCTCCTGCTGCTTATTCCTTGATTACTTAATTGTATGTTAGGAACGTACGATAGACACTGCTGAAACTGGACAACTGCTGCTGCATGTTCCTTGATTACTTGCTTTGCTCTGGACCTCTGTGAGTGACAGATTGCATTACTTACTTGCATATGTTTCGGTACTTATTGGTGATTGTTACTGACTTGTATGGAAACATCTGCTGCTGCTTATTCCTTGATTACTTAATTGTATGTTAGGAACGTGCGATAGACACTGCTGAAACTGGACAACTGCTGCTGCATGTTCCTTGATCACTTGCATTGCTCAGGACCGCTGTGAGTTACAGATTGCATTACATACTTGCATATCTTTCGGTACTTATTGGTTATTGTTACTGACTTTTCTGGAAACATCTGTTGCTGCTTGTTCCTTGATTACTTAATCGTATGTTAGGAACGTATGATAGACACTGCTGAAACTGGACAACTGCTGTTGCATGTTCTTTGATTACTTGCATTGTTCAGGACCGCTGTGAGTGACAGATTGCATTACTTACTTGCATATGTGTCGGTACTTATTGGAGATTGTTACTGACTTGTATGGAAACATCTGCTGCAGCTTGTTCCTTGATTACTTAATTGTATGTTAGAAACGTATGATAGACACTGTTGAAACCGGACAACTGGTGCTGCAAATTCCTTGATTATTTGCATTGCTCAGGACCGCTGTGCGTGACAGATTGCATTACTTACTTGCATATGTTTCGGTACTTATTGGAGATGGATACTGACTTGTATGGAAACATCTGCTGCTGCTTGTTCCTTGATTACTTAATTGTATGTTAGGAACGTATGATAGACACTGCTAAAACTGGACAACTGCTGCTACATGTTCCTTGATTAATTGCATTGCTTAGGACTGCTGTGAGTGACAGATTGCATTACGCACTTGCATATGTTTCGATACTTATTGGTGATTGTTACTGACTTGTATGGAAACATCTGATGCTGCTTATTCCTTGATTACTTAATTGTATTATAGGAACGTATGATAGACACTGCTGAAATTGGAAAACTGCTGCTGCATGTTCCTTAATTACTTGCTTTGCTCTGGACCGCTGTGAGTGACAGATTGCATTACTTACTTGCATATGTTTTGGTACTTATTGGTGATTGTTACTGACTTGTATGGAAACATCTGTGTAACATCCAAGTTTCCACAAACAGTACACGTCATAATATTTCATTTCATTAAGTAATAAATATTACTAATTGTTTGATACCACAGGTCCATCAGCATGAATACTTAATTACAACAATAACTTAAAGATCAAATGGTGGTCTAAACTAGCTTCTAAATCTTCAATCAGAGTGCGGAAGACTGAACAAGCTACCCGAGACCGCATCATCATTCCAAAATAGGCGTCCACAAAAGTCCAAAAGTCTGCTATTCATCAATGTCCAGATTCACTTAGCCTGGGACGAACTACCTGCTATGGTCTTGCCTTTATCAGCTTTTCCTGTAAAAGAGTTGTCATGACAGAGTAAGCTAACATAGCTTAGTGAGTTAACAGAGTTCCATTAGTTACCACACATATATAACATACTATCAGCTCCTGCCGGCAAGTCAACACGTCAGAGACGCAAAAAGGTTGGGAGACAACCCAGTCAGTATTCCCATGTGTAAGGCCGAAGCCCTACGGGAAGTGTATGGAAACAAGTCAAATAGGAAAGGAATCTGCAAAATTCCCTCCTGTGAATGGAGATCTCACATTCGGTCCTGTCGGATAATGCAGTATGCAGCGGCAAGTATATCAACAGTCAAGTAAGCAGTAAGCATGATAAGTATTTACATAAAATGTAAAAGTGAACATGCAATCAAGGCAATTCAAGTGTCTAGCTTCAGTAATGTCAAAAGTACGTTTCTATGATACAATATAGTATTAAAGAAACATGCAGCAACAATCGGAAGTTTCCATACAGTCGATGACATTCACCAATAAGTATCGAAACATATGCAAGTAATAATGAAAACTGTCACTCACAGAAGTCCGTAGTCAGATAATGTTTAACGAATTAAGCTGTTCAGTTTACTCTGTCAAATCGGCGGGTTCCTGCAGTTCAGTTTCAAGTCTGGCATATTAATGTCAAGTCTGTGTCATAATTTATATAACCCTAGTTATATATTCAGGTTATTGTTATTTCTACTGTCGAGTCTGAGGTAGTTCCTATCGTCCCAAGGTGAGTCTATTCTTATCAGATTAACACGATCCATCTAATTACAGATGTATATATGGCCTTGAAACAAAGCCAAACGTATTACTTAGCAAGGTGAAACAGGACATACACATTCTAAGGGTTCGTACAGAGTCTGTTAATTTATTTGTGCATAAAATATAGTTTATGCATCTTGAAACTTATGATTTTTATCATAATTAAACGATACTTTCAATTTCATTTGGTTGTTTAATAACTTAATCTGATTTAGGGATTTAACTTTGGCTAGGAACAAAATCAGATTCTAATTAAGGAGATAGATTCGAACACACATACACATTCGAATCTAGTGGATTAGATTCGAACACACATACACATTCGAATCTAGTGGATTAGATTCGAACACATACCTTCGAGTTTAGGAGGTCAGATTCGAAGCACACACACATTAGATTCTAGGGGATAGATTCGAAGTAGGCCTTAGACTCTAGGATAGATTCGAAACTAGCACCCCTTCGAGTCTAGAGGTTAGATTCGAAAATATCACACATTCGAGTCTAAACAAGGATTTTCGAATCTGTTCTACATGTTCAACGTTTTTTCCAGGTTTTAGCTACTAAACATGAACATAAATGACGGAAAAATAGATACTCACCTTCGTCCAAGCTATATCCTTCGACTATAGATGATTTCCAAGCAAAAACAAGTCCTAAACGGGAGCAAATCAGCTTCAAATGAAGGGAATATGAGCAAACTCGAATTTGCTCAACAAAACCGAACTAAAAGTCAGAAAAAGGGTCAATTTTACCTTAAATCCGGACGAAATCTAACATGCAATGGTAGATTCGTGTAGAGCTCGACGATCTCTAACCGATGGCGTATAAACCACGAGAATCCAACGGATCGTTTAGGAGAAATTCTAGAGAGAAGGTGAGGGTGTAGAGAGAAAGAGAGAGTTCTAGTTTTCCAAACCAAGGAAATGAGGAGGTGATGCTCTATTTATAGAAAATAGAGAAAAATCAGATTTTCTACTGTATTTCCGGAATCGACCAACTTTTATTTCCATCAATCTGATTTGCATTTCAGATGCAAATAATAGCAAAGGAGTTCTAGATTTGCTATAATTGTCTTTTAGTCATATTTTTATTCATTTTAGTCCGTTTCGCTATTTTCAGTCTTTAATTTGTCAAGTAGCTGAATTTTAATTATTAACTTTATTTCAGCTAATTTTGGGCAACTTTTCATAATTAATTATAACTTAATATAATTAAATATTACAGATTCACATTTTCAGTTATTTACTAATAATTGGATAAAATTGCTTTATTATCCAAAGTCTGATGCTGTAATTTATATTTAATAAATTACGGTGTTACAATCTTCCCCCGTTAAATTGATTCCGTCCTCGGAATCGACTAAAACAGGAATAACTTCGGATACTTCTGCCTAATCTCGTCTTCTCGTTCCCAAGTTTGCGCAGATCCCTTATGGTATTTCCATTGGACTAACACCATTGGAATTTCCTTGCTGCGCAATTTCGAAACCTTATGGTCGATTATACGCTCGGGCTCTTCTTCGTATCGCAATTGCTCATCAATTTGCACGTCTTTCCAAGGAATCACAGCTTCAGCGTCAGCTAAACACTTTCGAAGATTACTCACATGAAATACATCATGAATCCCAGACATTTCGGCAGACAGCTTTAATCTGTAGGCTTGCAATCCTATACGCTCGAGAACTTCTAAAGGACCCACAAATCGAGGGCTCAACTTCCCCCGTTTGCCGAACCTTACTATTCCTTTTCTTGGCGAGACCTTCAGCAACACTTTATCTCCAACTTCAAACGCAATTGGCTTACGTCTTCTATCGTGATACTTCTTTTGTCTGTCTTGAGAAGTCTGTATCCGCTGCCGAATCAATTGTAGCTGATCATGGGCTTCTTGCAGAATTGCTGGTCCAGAGATCGGGCGTTCACCTGTTTCCCTCCAACAAGTTGGAGTTCTGCATCGACGTCCGTACAAAAGCTGATATGGAGGCATACCAATAGTCGAGTGATAACTATTGTTATAAGCAAACTCCACAAACGGCAGGTGAGTATCCGAACTTCCACCGAGATCAATCACACAGGCACGTAACATATCTTCTAAGGTCAAAATCGTTCTCTCACTTTGCCCGTCGGTTTCTGGATGATAAGCGGTGCTCATCTTAAGTTCAGTTCCTAGTCCATTCTGAAAAGCCTTCCAAAAACGAGAAGTAAATCTGCTGTCACGGTCCGATACTATAGACAATGGCACACCATGTCTAGTCACGATTTCCTTTACGTACAATTCAGCTAACTTTTCGAGGCGTTCATCTTCACGTATGGGTAGGAAATGAGCTGACTTAGCAAAGTCGATCCACTATTACCCATATAGAGTCATGATTCCGCTTTGTCCTGGGCAGCTTCGTCACAAAGTCCATGGTTATGTGGTCCCACTTCCATTCCGGGATTGGCAATGGTTGTAGTTCCCCATACGGCTTCTGATGTTCCGATTTGACTTGTAAACAAGTCATGCAATTTTCTACATATCGTCCTACGTCCTTCTTCATTCCAGGCCACCAATATTCCGTTTTCAAATCTTGGTACATTTTAGTAGAACCAGGATGTACTGAAAATTTTGACATATGAGCCTCCGACAGAATTTGATCACGAATTCCTCCTAATCTAGGGACCCATATTCTATTCATGAACCGACTAAGACCATGATTATCAAGGGTCAGCTTGGTCACATAAGTAACCATACGTTCAGATTTCAAGTTCTCATCCCGAATGGCTTCGGTTTGAGCGGCAATAATCGACTCAGGCAAGGCAGACTCCAAAACAACAGAAGTCAAAGCATAACATCGGGTATAATGGTCTTGTCCGGTTTTGCGGCTTAGGGCATCTGCTACTATGTTTGCTTTACCTGGATGGTAAAGGATCTCACAGTCATAGTCTTTAATCAACTCCCTAGATCGCCTTTGTCGCATATTCAGCTCTTTTTGGTCAAATATATACTTCAGACTTTTGTGATCTGTATATAACTTGCATCTAGTCCCATACAGATAATGCCGCCAAATCTTCAATGCAAAAGTTACGGCTGCAAGTTCTAAATCATGCGTCGGATAATTCTTCTCATGCGCCTTTAGCTGCCTTGATGCGTAGGCAATTACTTTATCCCTTTGCATCAACACACAGCCTAATCCCATCTTAGAAGCATCACTGTAGACTACAAAATCATCATTACCCTCAGGTAAGGCCAGAATCGGTGCTTCAATTAGTTTACGCTTCAGAGTCTCAAAGGCTCGATCTTGGGATTCATTCCATTCAAACTTAGCTTCTTTCTTCGTCAGACTGGTTAAAGGCACCGCAATCTTGGAGAAATCACGGATAAATCTTCTGTAATAGCCAGCTAAACCCAAGAAACTTCGAACTTCAGATACGCTTTTCGGCGCTTCCCACTTCTGAACCGCATCAACCTTTGATGGATCTACGGCTATTCCCTCATCGGAGACAATATGTCCTAAAAATTGCACCTGGCGTAACCAAAATTCACATTTGGAGAATTTTGCGTAGAGTCGCTCCTTTAGTAACAATTCTAGCAATTCTCGCAAATGCATCGCATGATCAGATTCAGACTTAGAGTAAATCAAGATGTCATCAATGAAGACTATCACTGATTTATCCATCATTGGTCTACATACTCTATTCATAAGGTCCATAAATGCGGCCGGGGCATTTGTGAGACCGAACGGCATTACTAGAAACTCAAAGTGGCCGTAACGAGTACGAAATGCAGTCTTCGGTACGTCAGACTTAAATACTTTGAGCTGATGATATCCAGATCGGAGATCAATCTTTGAAAAATAACTAGCCCCTTGCAGTTGATCAAACAAGTCATCAATTCTAGGCAGAGGGTATCGGTTCTTAATAGTTACCTTATTTAACTCCCGATAATCGATACACATGCGAAAGGTACCATCCTTCTTCTTAACAAAAAGAACCGGAGCACCCCAAGGAGAAGTACTCGGACGAATAAACCCTTTTTCCAATAATTCCTGCAACTGACTCATCATTTCCTTCATTTCATTCGGAGCAAGACGGTAAGGGGCTTTTGCGATAGGAGCAGCACCCGGTACAAGGTCAATATGGAATTCAATTTGACGATCTGGTGGCAAACCAGAGATGTCATCCGGGAATACGTCAGGGAAATCTCGAACTACAGGTACATCAGACACGGTATTTTTAACTTCTTTAGCATCTATGGCATAGGCTAAATAGGCGGAACAACCTTTGGTTAGGCACTTTCGGGCTTTCATTACAGAGATGAGACCTAAATTTCGAGTCTTTCTATCGACATAAACATAACGTTCACTTCCTTCGGGGGTTCTAATTCTAATTATCCTTTTAGCACAAAGGATTTGTCAGCATTATTCGTCCCTAAGCCAGGGCCCATCCTCTAATAACAATCGACTTCTCTAAATTCAACATGTGTTATCAGGTCACGTCCGGGAGGCAGGTCATCAATCACTCGCTTACAGGAACGAAAGACTCTATTCACAGTCACAAAATTCGAGCTATCCGTTTCTGTCTACGGGTGCACAGGTTAAATACCGGGGCAAAATCAAAAAACTGCTTTTAAGCAAACTTTTTCAGCACACTACGCAGATTAGAGCCCGAGTCACAAATAATGTTAAGGAGAGCCTATCATTAACAAGAAATCGATAACCGTTGCCGAAGTCAGCGTCTCTTTTGCCTCTTCGGCTGTCATTGGAAAGAACTCTTGGCTGATACCTCGCAGGCAGAAGAACCTTTGACTGATTGTGAGTGAAGATGCAGGTGGAGGAACAAATACGAGGTCGGGTACAGTATTCGCTGGTGCCC
>JAANYP010001839.1:26577-94390 GCA_020465985.1 Centrapalus pauciflorus | reverse complement strand
AAAGAGGTAGAAGTGTTTTAATAATGACAATGACAATAACTGTAATAACAACAATGATAACATCAATATCCTTTCCTCATTTGAAAATCCTCCCCACAAGCACATGTTGCTACTTTAAGGTCCATTCGGGATATGGAGAACTTAGAAGTGGCAACTTCCTGAACTGGGAATAAAATTTGACAAATGTTCTGAGTACAGAGTGAAAGTCGTATATTCTGGAAAGGGCATCAGAACCTTTTCCTGCAGAGACTGCTACAGTTGAGGAGAGAAATCTCCACAAGAAGCACTCTGAGGATTCGGTCAATGTTGCCTGTCTAATGCTAGCGACCATGACATCTGAGCTGCGGACTAGCCTTATGGACGTCTCAGCTTGACAGATGTATCGCCAGCTAAAGGATATGTTCCAGACTCAGGCTCGGACTGAGAAAGATATACGACAAGGGCTCTGAGCTCCTGCAGAATGGCAGAAGGAACAACTGTTAGATCCCATGCACTGAAGATGAAAGGTTATCTAGATCATCTTAGCAGACTTGGGTTACCCGTGACACTATCATGACCACGAATCTAATTCTCAATTCCTTATTGAAGGAATTTTTGCAATTTGTAATTTGTTACAATATGCACGGAGAAGATGATCAGTGGGCTGCATCGGATGCTATAGACTGCTGAGGGAGTGATTGAGGAGAGAATATAGGGAAAGAGACAGAGAGGAAAGTAAGTTTTCAAGCCGGAGGTTAAAGCTAACAAGTAGCTAAAACCTAGAACCAGAGAAGTCAAATTCAAGGATGACAATTTCTTTGAGTGCTAGGAAACTGGGCACTGGGAAAGGAATTGTCCCAAGTACTTGGAAACGGTCAAGGTTGACCGCATTGAGACTTCGTGTATCTGAATCAGTCACTTCTATTGTTCATGGATATGTGATACCCGATTGAACAAAGTTTCATGCATAATGTCTGCAATGACTAAAATGAAGTGAAAAGAGATGACATATTCAGTGGGAGCATAGAGACATCTTAGAGAATACTCTGCTGGACACTATTTTCATGTCATCAATAGTTTATCATGGTGTAGTATACAATTGATTGAATTTATTGCAAGTATTTTTGGGATAAATAAAGAATTTTTGGAGTTCAAAAATTTGTTGCTTGAAATTCCTATTGTTTAAGATTACTAAACCATGATTATAGACTATTGATTCAAGTGGAACTTGAATAGTAACTTGTCAATGGAGATTGGACAAGGTAGTAGTCATATTCAGATAAAAAGGGTTACCATGTTGTTGTGTAAATTGTTCAAGTGCAGTTTCATTGAACTTGTTAATTCTTGAAAGTTAGTTCAAGAGATTATATGAGTTGGATAGTCATCTGTGATTATATTGAAACTAATAAAATACAGAATTAAATGTAAAGGAGTTACATGGAGGTTAATTCACTTCACTTGTCAGAAATAATTAGACTTGAGAAGTCAGAATTGTTTAGACAAGAAGTAATCGCATTTTATAAAATTACATGTGAAATGTATACAACTTGTGTGATGGTTAGTCAAGTAGTAGCCTTTGACTTGTCTAAACACTCGTCGGCAAGCTTGACGGAATACCACAACGAAATGTTGTAGATAACCAGGTTCTGGTGGTTATGGATACATATCACAAATGTTGAACACAATGTTATTAAAGATATCTTGTTAAGATATAGATAAACCGCATACTGTCATATTCAAGACTAAACATCTAAACGTATCACTAGTAGCAATTAATCTGAATTGCTAGAGCTCCTAAATTTTAATCCTGGTGTCTTTATGAGTGATTTACCAGTTCCTCTAAAGATGATGGATATAAATTTGTATGGAGATTCAGATTGGATCTGAATAATATTACAAGAAGTTGTAATAAAGAACTAGTGTAATTTTTCAAAGATAAACGGTAATGGAAGTTAAGTCAGTTAACTAGAGAACACTCCCACTAAGATCATGTCTGAAATTAATTTTTCGATAGATCTTGTTACCGTTACATTTGATAAAGGAACAGTAGCATTAAATTGATGGAAGTCATGTTGTGTTTATTGAGATAAAGGAGATCAACATGATATCTTTAATGTCGTTCTATTTTGCATGTTTTAGAAATCCAAGAATAAAATTGAAGTTATTCTAAAATTATTCCATAGCTGCTTGTTATCGTGGGAACCACAACGAGAATAAAAAGGCTACTGTGGTTTTTGGTTGATATTCATGGGTGATGAATATAGCAAAGGTTGGACCAAATTCACAGGTATTTGTTGCGAACAAATATTGGATTGACCCACCGATTGAGACCACTTTGTGGATCATAGTCATGAGTCGTCTCAAAAAGGTAATTCTTAGTACCTGAGATATCCACGTACTTTAGTGCGGGTGCTGCTGTACATTTGGCCTAACCTAACGTCATCCGTAACTGGGTGATCATAACGGTTCGAGGCTGGTTGCAGTAGGAGTCGTGCTAGAGGCCTAGATAGTCAATATGGGATTTGCACCTTCTTTTAACTAAGAAGAGATATTTCTGGGCCCCTCGGCGATCGATACTGACAAAAATGCATGGCCATGCTCGGACAGAACTGATGTGTTTTACTCTGTCTATTACAGTTCAGTATGTGATCAGGGAGTCGAGAAACATAATCGTGTTTGCTACGGTTGATCTAATCCATGCCTAGCTTTCACATTGAAATATCGCGATGCATGGGATATAACCTAAGTTTCTTTTTGGAAGGTTGTTTCAACAAGAATGCCCGAATGGGAGTTAGAGTTTTTATGACCTTGGTTGCCTAAAGTGTCTAGCCATGACCTCCTTTAGGCGCATGCTGCAGGACAGTATGTCGTCTTACACAAGTGGGAGTATGTTAGTGTATGATGTGTAAAGATGACATTACTACTGCATCATGGCTGATTTCATAAAACACTTGAGGGTCACACCGATGAGCACAACTGAGCAGATGAAATTAAACTATTGAATAAATAATATTGGATATTGTTTATGACACGAAATGATCATTGGGATTAAATTAATGGATGATTAATTATATCTCAAAGTAAGGGGATTAAAAGTGCAATATTGGATTTTGTAGTGATTTAATTGTCATTGGATGATAATTAAATAATTATCTACTCTTTTATTTATTATTGGATATTAAATAAAAGATTAATTTATTTGAATTAGTATTACCATCTATTGCTAGATAATTGGATGGATAATTATAAACAAATAAATAAGAGATAATTATAAATAATTATCTAGTCATTTATATATTATTAGATAATGTATAAAAGATTAATATTATTTAAAGGGTATATAGTTATAGAGATAATTACATAAGGTTTATATAATAAAGATAATTATTAAGATATATATTATATTTATATATTAAAGTTTTAATATATATATATATATATATATATATATATATATATATATATATATATATATGTATGTATGTATGTATGTATGTATACACGACCATCCATATAAGGGGATATGTTGATATATATAGTGATTACGTCACACCTAATGAAAAAGTTGGATGCCGCACACACACATGAATGTGGATGTGTGTGTGATGATTTTTTCCTGGCCGTACGAACCATTCACACAATTGCGTGTTTGGTTTTCCCGTTCTTCGTGTGTTCGATTGCATACCTGGCGCCGCTCGATCGTGTCATCACCGGTGGATACCGAGAGCATCCCATTCGTGTATTCTTGTCAACGAATGCAAAGGTACGGATTTTAATGCTTTCATATTTACTTATCTTATGTTTTACTTGATGATCCATGTATTCGTGATTTTTAAAAGCTTCCGTTGTGCGTTAATATGATTAATGTTTATGCTTTTATGAAAAACGATACGAATTCCCGACAATATATATATATATATATATATATATATATATATATATATATATATATATATATATATATATATATATATATATATATATATATATATATATATATATATATATATGAAAAGTATGAAAATTTCATACATGGTCCCTGAAAGTTTGAAAATTACATAAATGATCCTTGAAAGTCAAAAAGACAAAAATGCCCCTAGAACTAACGGCTCAAGTTAACGGCCGTTAGTTTCAGGGACCAAAATGTTACAACTTTTCGATTTTAGGGACTGCTGGTGTAATAAAATTCTTTCAGGGACTAAAACTGTAATTTCATAGAAACCACAGGGACCATTTATGTAATTTAGTCTTGATATTATCATCTAATTATTGGATAACTGGATGGATAATTATAAACAAATAAATAAGAGATAATTATAAATAATTATCTAGTCATTTATATATTATTAGATAATGTATAAAAGATTATCATTATTTAAAGGGTATATAATTATAGAGATAATTATATAAGGTTTAAATAATAAAGATAATTATTAAGATATATATTATATTATTATATTAGAGTTTGATTAAAACCAAAACTCTTAATAATATATATATATATATATATATATATATATATATATATATATATATATATATATATATATGTATGTATGTATGTATGTACGGCCCATATACAAAAAAGGGGATAGAAATACATACATAACAAAGGGTTTTTGGTGTGGCTTTTGTCGAGGTAGAGCCGCCGCACACACACACTTCAAGGTGTGTGTGTGGTGTTTCAAACCGTACCAAACACACACAATTACGTGTGTGTTTTCCTCGTTTTTTGTGTGTTTGTTTGCATATCTGGCGCCGCTCGATCGTGTCATCACCGGTGGATACCGAGAGCATCTCATTCATGTATTCTTGTCAACGAATACAAAGGTACGGATTTTATTACATTATCGTTTACTTATCTTATGTATACTTGATGATCCGTGTACGGAATTCGTAATTTTAAAAAGCTTCCGTTGTGCGTTAATAGGTTTAATGTTTATGTTTTTTATGAAAAACCATACGAATTCCCAACATGAATTATAAAACTTAGAATAAAATTAATAAAGTTATTTTATAAACTTAAGTTATATACAATCAATTCAATTCCATTCCATTCCACGAATAACAAAACTTAGGTTAAAATTAATAAAGTAATTTTATAAACATAGATTATAAAACACTTAACAGCTTGAGAAAATGCACTAACAGGTTGAGAAATTGAACTAACAGTTTGAGATTTGCAAAAACATAATTTCTCAATTTAACTCAAGTGAATAACAAAATTGGGTTAAAATTAATCAAGTAGTTTTATAAACTTAGGTTATTGTTAGACATTTTATTTCGATCATAGGGAGTTGTTTTGTAATAATTATTATCTTAGTATTTAGTCTTGTATTTTTTTCCTTTGTATTTTATGTTTATGTAAAAGTCAAGGGGCCAAAGGTGTCAATGTGTAATACTTAATTAAAGGAGCCTAGAAATAGGCTCCTAGGGTTTTGTAGCAATACACGGTTGAAATTGAATGAGATAGAGCAGCCACCACTTTTAATATTCTCTCAATATTCTTCTTGTTCTTTCATCATTGCACAATTATTGAGTTGACATTCTTCTTGTGTGTGATAAAGAATCATTAAAGGTGATGATAATATTCGGGAATACAGATTTACAATTGGTATCAGAGCCTAAAAGGTGGATTTCAACTGAAACTTACGGATTCTGCTGGGTTTTTAAGGTGTTCTTCGCGTTCTTCATCATTCCATCCGGTTAGATCTTTTTATTCTCTGATTTTCTGCGTTTCTTGTGTTATTATAGTCTTATAATCATCACAATATCATCCTCTACTGATTTCAAACTCATCCAGTTCCATATTTCCTTTAAAATCATCAAGAATCGGATATTTCATCAAGTTTTAAAAATATGGATTTTTAGTGGGTTTTAGCTTGTTCTTTGCTGCTTTTTAAGTGTTTTGGTTTATTTTAAATCACCAAAAGTGTTTAAAATAGTTTATCAATCATTTAGAAATGTTTTTTAGGCTTTAAAACTGATAAAATCGAATTCTGCTCAGTTCTGCCTTAGAAACTGTTGGTACACCCTGTGTGACGATAGCAGTCTAAGTGATCTAACATTTTGGTTCAAGTAATATTCAAAGTATTGGGTACTAACGAATGTTTGATATATATGTTTATATATGTTTGATAGTTATTGATTGTATGATTGAACTTGATGTAATAAATTACAGGAAGTTCAAATATAAAGATCAAAGATATAATCAAACATAAGTCAGAAACATAAGTTTCAAATATAGGTTTAAGATGTGAGAATCGAATTTAAATTAAATTCGAATTCACAAAGTGAACTGAATTCGAATCTATAGTAGATTCGAATGTGTTCCTATAGGAAGATTCGAGAGTGCCATGTGGACAAACTCGAATGGGGCCTTGGGCCTGATTCGAGTTTGACCCATGACAAACTCGAATGGTCATCTATAATTAGGGATAGACTCGAATTATTAAGAGACTTTTTGCAGATTTCGAGTGAGTGATTAGCAAGAGGCGATCTCGAGTTTATCAGCTTTGTGAGTGTTCTTTCGGAGAGAATCATCTAGTAGGTGCGTCCGTGTTCGTCCGTACAGCTTGTTGATAGTCTCCGTGTTCCGTGTGAGAGTTGTTTCCGCCAACCCGTTAACGAGGATTCCGCACTCTTTGACGGTCTCGCGTATAGATAGATCTGTTAGTGGTAGACCTTACAAGTGGTATCAGAGCCAACGGGGTGTTCTTAGTGTTCTTCGTGTTCGTAAAGATACATCCTAGGTTTCTTGACGCTTTTGGACGGTTATTCTCAAGTTTTCGTGTTTTTCGTGTTTATCGAGCTTATCAAATTGGGATACGGGAAATACTTCGTGTTTTTCACGTTTTTGATCGAAATCAGTATTTTTCGTTGTAAAAATATTGATTTAATCTGCAAAACGTTAAGAAATCGAAGTATTAGCCGTTTTTCGAGTTTGCGGCGCTCGATTCTGTTAGGAGTCATTAGGGTTTTCCTTAGTCTCGAGTCTAACCAAAATCCGCTCCTCTCGAGTTTGATAAAGAGTGTTTTGAGTTTAATTAATTCGACTTTGCTTCGAGTTTGGACTATAGTCGAACAGGAATTCGAATCTGCTGGGTATTCGAGTTTGTCTTGACCTTCGAGTTTGGAGACTTTCGAATCTGTCATCTAGTTCGAATTTAATTGAATTTCAGAACTTAATCGAATTTAATCCCAAATAGATTTAAACTTAATTATATTCGAATCTACTTAAATTCGATAGAATTAACTTAAATTAGTTTCAAATTAAATTTATTAAGTTACAATTCAATTACTTTTGAAACAATGTCAAATCTTCAAAAGTTTCTAGAAATGGATCATGAGGTCGGGAAAGCTAATACTCCGCCTAAGCTGATGAAACTTGAAGATTACTATTGGTGGAAAGATCGGTTTTCCGATTTCGTGCGTTTCAACGACATGCGCATGTGGATATGTATCGACGAAGGATACATTCCACCTATCTCAGAAGTTGAAGGCCGTCAAAGAGTCTTATCATATCAAATGATGAAGGAGGATGATAAGAAACTCTATGAAGCCGAGAACAGAGCTTTCTCGATTATTCGAATGGCTTTGCCTTAGGATATACTACACACATTCCGCAATCAGAAGACTTCTAAGGAGCTTTGGGAGACGCTGGAAAAAAGGTGTGAGGGTAATCCAAGGGTTCGGAGAAAGCGTATGAAATTGTTGAAACAGCAGTTTGCGATTTTCAAGGCTTTGAAGGACGAAAAGCTGGACGACACCATCACCCGCTTTTATCATCTGCTGACAGAGCTTGAGAGTCATGGCATTGAGTATAACGATACAGAATAGAACAATAAGCTTCTTGATGCCCTACCAGCCAAATGGGCGATGTACGTGGCTATGATCAAGCTTGATGAAGATAAGTATTATGCTCAATCGTTGGAGGATGTAGTGGGAATGTTGCGGGATTATCATTTTGAGCTACTGAAGGCCGAAACTGATTATGAACAAGTCCAAAATCCAGCCATGTATTTTGGAAAATCAACAAAACCTTCAGCGGCACCTGATATGAAGACTGCTACAGCGTTTTTCACCGGAGAAACGTCGTCACCAGCGGAGAATGATGACACACTGAATAGAGCATTCTTAGGGTTGGGAAGATCGGAAGAACAACAACCTCAGGAAACTCAGGCATCGACATCTCAGGGATACTCTAAGATGCCCATGAGCGTATAATCGGCCGAAGAACATTTGAACTTGCTTGCGTCATTTGTGGCCGCATATGGGAACTGCGTTGAAGGGAAAATAAATGATCCTGCACTCTGGGATGAAGACTATGATCAGGTAGACCCTGACGATCTTGAGGAGATGGACCTCAAATGGCAACTAGCCATGGTAACCCAACGGGTTAAGAGATTCATCAAACGGACTGGGAGAAATTTGAACATAAATAATAAGGGGATTGGTTTTGATAAGTCCAAGGTCAAATGCTACAATTGTCAAGGTCTGGGACACTTCGCCAGAGAATGTCAGAGACCGAAGGTAGATACTTACCAAGGGCAGAATCAGCATCATGGACAGTTTCAGAACCAGTCTCAACAGAGATATCTTCCAAGTTCATCATCCAGTCAAGCCAACATAGCTGGTCTGTTATCAAACGTCACATCAGACAGACAGCTGGATGGTACTTATGACTGGAGCTCACATCCGGAATCTAACGCTAGAGCCTTTATGGCTGAGGTCACTGAGAGTGGATGTGAAGGGGAAGCGCAGAACACAAGGGACAGCAGTCCAATGTGGGTGGAGAAGTCGAATGATCAGACGCTTCTGGAGTTTGCCGCTCAAATGGCCAACGTGGAATCAGATCACTCAAAGGAGATCACCACAGGTCCAAACAACAAATGGTTCGTCGACAGTGGATGCTCCAGGCACATGACGGGGGAAAGAAGTCTCCTTACAGACTTCAAGGATGGGAATCGGGGATTTGTATCATTCGTGGGAAATAAAGGAGGAAACATCACGGGTACTGGCGTGGTCACTAATGGGACGATCAAGTTGGATCACGTTTATCACGTTGATAAACTGGTTCACAATCTCATTAGTGTATCTCAAATCTGTGACAAGAAGCATTCAGTGCTGTTCACTGACACTGAAGCGTTAGTGCTAAAACCGGGGTTCACGATTCCTGAAGAATGGATTTTGATGCGAGCACCAAGGAAGAATGAATTGTACATGCTCGATATGAACAAGCCAGAAACTTCGATGGGGCCAATCTGTTTGTTATCCAAAGCTTCGGAGACTGAATCAGTTTTGTGGCACAGACGCATGGCACACTTGCACCTAAGAAAGATGAATTATATTACGAAAAATGGTTTGGTGCAAGGTGTGCCTATGAAGAGTTTTCAGTTCGAGGACAAGTGTCTACCTTGCAAGAAGGGCAAACAACATAAGAAGGCACACAAATCAAAGACTCAAAACTCCATAACCTCTACATTCGATTTGTTGCATATGGATCTCTTCGGACCAATCAACAAAAGGAGTATAGGAGGTAGTTGGTATTGTTTGGTTATCACTGACGATTACTCACGATTTTCTTGGGTTTTCTTTCTAGGTACAAAGGACAAGACGGCATCCAAGCTCATCGGGTTCTTAGACCAAGTGGAGAATTCCTATGGAACACGGGTTAAAAGGCTACGTAGTGATAATGGAACAGAATTTAAAAACACTGTAATTGGTGTATATTGCCTATCAAAGGGCATAGTGCATCAATTTAGTGCACCGTATGAGCCTCAACAAAATGGGGTGGCTGAAACAAAGAACAGAACATTGATTGAGGCTGCAAGGACTATGCTTTTGGATTCAAAGCTTCCTACCATGTTTTGGGGGGAGGCAGTGAATACCGCGTGCCATATTTTAAACCGAGTCCTTACAGTCAAATCTTTGAACAAAACCTGTTATGAAATTTTGAATAAACGGCCACCTAATTTAATTGGCTGCGAACCGTTTGGGGTACCATGTAGTTTATTGGCAACAAAACATCAACCTAAGTTTGGTGAAAAGGCTGACGAAGGATACTTCCTAGGTTATGTACCGAACTCACCAAACAAACGGGTTTTTAATAAAACAAATGGTACAGTAGAGATCGTGTATAACATTGAAGTCACTAGTTATACACATGAACCCCATACAGGTCCGGAATGGATATTTGACTATGATAAATTGTTTGAGTCATTTAACATTCCTTTGGATGAAAATGCAGGTACGATCGAAGAGGATATGGCTACGTTGAATCTGAATGACGAAGGTCATACCTTTCCAAGGACTACATTTCAATCCACATCCGAGCCTACTTTGACTGAAGACAGATCTCCAGAAGTCACTGATCCAGAAGCACCTTCAACTGAGAATCAAACTCAGACAACAAATTCCAACTCTGAGGAAACTGTCCACGAGGAGGAAAATGTGGAATCTGAGGATGTTCCCCCATTAGGTGAAATAGGATCTAACTTAGGAGATAATCTAAGAGTTGACGAGATAGAGACATCTAGGATCAACAAGAACCATCCTATAGAAAGCATCATAGGAAATCCTAATGAGGGTGTGAGGACTAGGAGTAGTTTAAATAACAACACTGTGTTGTTGTCGATGATAAATGACTCCGAGGCCTTTCATACCTGCCTCTATTCTTGTTTCATCTCGCAAGTAGAGCCGAAAAATGTGCAAATGGCACTAAAGGATAACTCATGGGTTGAAGCGATGCAGGAAGAACTCTCTCAGTTTAGGAAGCTAGAAGTGTGGGAGTTAGTTCCATTACCTCGAGGGGAAATTGCCATAGGAACCTAATGGGTTTTAAGTGCAAAAGAGACGATCGGGGTATAGTCACTCGCAACAAGGCTAGGTTAGTTGTAAAGGGCTTCAACCAAGAGGAGGGAATCGATTACAATGAGGTGTTTGTGCCAGTAGCAAGGCTGGAAGACATTAGGTTGTTTCTGGCTTTTGCTTCCTTTAAGGGCTTTAAGGTATATCAACTAGATGTTAAGAGTGCTTTCCTCTATGGGAAAGTGAAGGAGCCGGTGTATGTAGAACAGCCTCCCGGATTTACAGATCCAAAATATCCAGACAGAGTATATCGATTAGATAAGGCTCTGTATAGATTGCATCAAGCACCAAGGGCGTGGTACGAGACTTTATCCAACCATCTGTTAGAGAACGGGTTTGAAAGGGGTAGGATAGATAGTACGCTGTTCGTTAAGCGAAAAGGAGAACACTTTATCTTGGTGCAAGTGTACGTCGATGATATCATCTTTGGATCATCAGACGAACAAATGTGCAAAGATTTTGAGAAGGTGATGAAGTCTAAATTCGAGATGAGTGCAATGGGTGAATTGAATTTCTTCTTGGGGTTGCAAGTTGACCAGAAGAAGGAAGGAATGTTTATCGTTCAGACGAAGTATGTCTACGACATATTAGACCGCTTCGGGATGGAAGGGACGAAACTGACAGCCCATTTCAGCACGCCGATTCAAGTGAATCACAATCTCGGACCGGGTACTGAAAGTGATACCGATGTGGATCCGACATTATATCGGGCCATGATTGGATCACTTATGTATTTAACTGCTTCAAGACCTGACATTATGTTTGCTGTGTGTATTTGTGCTAGGTTTCAAGCTAATCCGAAGGAAATGCACATGAAAGCTGTGAAGCGGATTCTACGATACCTCAAGTCGAAACCGGAGCTGGGACTTTGGTATCACGCGGAGGGAGAGCTAGAGTTGGAGGCGTTCACGGATTCTGACTACGGAGGATGCAGGTTGACACACAAGTCAACAATTGGAGGTTGTCAATTCCTAGGAGGGAGACTGGTTTCCTGGCAATGCAAGAAACAGACGTCGGTAGTCGTGTCAACGTGCGAGGCCGAGTATGTTGCTGCTGGTAGTTGCTGCTCACAGGTTCTGTGGATACAACAACAATTGCGGGATTACGGTTTGGCTTACACTCAAACTCCCATTAGGATAGATAACCAATCTACAATTGCTATAACAAATAATCCAGTTAAACACAGTAAAACAAAGCACATAGACATAAGACATCATTTTATTCGTGATTGTGTTGAAAAGAACTTAATCAAATTGGTAAAAGTGGCAACGGACGATAATAATGCTGATTTATTTACCAAAGCCTTTGATAAGTCACGTTTTGAATATTTGATTCAACTAAATGGAATGCGCAACCCAGAGTAAATTGACCTTAGTAGAAGTTTTATTTTCTTTTATAGCTGTAGTCTTTCTTTCTTTTTATAGTAAGTATGCTAAATTAGGATAGTTTCTATTTTTAGTAGGTTATCTTATTTTATTGCTATTTCATATGAAAAACAAAAGAAAAAAGAGAGAAAACCATAAAAATTCAAAAAAAAAAGAGAATATCAGAAAAGGAGTTAAGTATTAGATGCATAGGTTCAAAGTGACGAAAATTAGCACAGTCGTTACAAACTCTAAGTCTTTAGGCTTTCACACATAATGCACCTAAAATTATAAGTGTTATACTTTATTTTAGTTTGATTTGTTGGTAGGCATAATACATATAGGGAGTCTCAAGGCTAATAAAATATTCTAGAAAAAGTCAAACGTGTCGCTAACTTAGATGTATGACCGATCGGTCTTAATTTTTATGTACAAGACATACAAACTTTGAGTCTAAATGAGGTATGCAAACTGTCTGGGGATGTATAGCAACATCAAGTACATCTTAAAATGGAAAGAATAGGAAAATCATAAGGAATTGAGAGTCAAAAACATGTAACTCTGTTGTACGTAAGTACAGACTTGTTGCCTCTGTTTTGATTCGGGTTAGCAAGATAAGTCGCTTTGTTGTACGTCGGTACAGACCTGTCACCGCTGTCTTGCTAGCTTTAAAAATAAACCTTAAGTCAAACTAAGACACTTTTTTGTATGAAAATACAGACCTGTGTCCGATGTTTGTCTTTTAAAGAAAGTTTGCAATTACCAACAAGTTAGAATCATTGTATGTATGCCTTGATCATAAAAGTATGTCTATGTCTGAGTCACGTAAGATAATTTCATGATAAATAAAAATGCCAAGGGAAATTCCGAAATGTAGCATGTTTAAAGGGGTAAATACCGACAATCGGCTAAATGGGTATGTCACGCCAAACAATCAAAGGAATCAAAAATTCCAAAGTGTGAAAGTTTAAGTACTGAAAGTGAGTATCTGACACCGCTATCTGATTGAACCTTTCTTTGACTATGCTCGTCAAAAATATTGTGTTAAGTGTTTAGCATAGGTTGTAAATTTTACTAAGTGTAGTTTAAGTCTAAGTTAAATTTTTTTTGTTCAAAATTTTAAAATGTTATTTTTACTTTTACTTAATTTTATTTTGTTATTATTTTACTTAGGAAAAAGGTCAAAAATTACTAAGGGTGCATTCACAGTTGAATAAAATAAACATTGCGTGAAAATCTTGTGCTTAGGGTAAAAGATTTGGCATAGTTTATTCCGTTACAAAGTAAGGGTGAAAAGGTTGAAAAAGTTGATTTTATTTCAAAATTTTCGCAATTTTCAAAGTTTCAGGGGGTAATTCGAGTTTAGGTTAAACTCGATTCTGAATGGTCTCGAATCTGTCAGTAAAGTCGAAAGTGGCAATAGACTCGAAGGTAGGTGGTATAAATAGGTTAATAGTAATGGTCATTAAGTCATCTGTTTTCGAATCTATACTCTCGAGTTTGTCTCTGGAGATTTCGAATCTATTTTCCTCGAGTTTGTCGATTTCAAGAAAAACCACTATTTGTCGAGTTTCTTCCGTGTGGGTTCGATTCTACTCATAGATCTAGGTATAAACAAGTGTTTTGTACAAGATTTAAGTAGTCTTATACACCACTTAAGCCAAAATCACCGAATTTTAAAGTTTTATTGGTAGAAGGTTTGTTTTTCAAAATTACAAACTTTGAACCGGTAAAAACTCAAATTTACTACTAATATCATTGATTAGAACCTAGTATGACTAATAGATGTGATTTTTTGAGTCCAAAATGGTTAAAATCATGGATTTTAGTGATGCTTGTGGCCGACGCCTTCGAGTCTGTTCAAGGCTTGATTCGAGTTTGTCAGTAAACTCGAATTGGTCATTAGACTCGAATGGTACACTAAACTCGAACATATGTTACTTCGAATCTATTTGGTTCGAGTCTGTCAATATGTTAGAATTATTTAAGTTAAATTTTAAATTAAACTTGTAGAAATTAATATGTGTTGGATTTTGTACTTACACAAGTTCAAAATAAAACAAATTTGAATTTAAACAAGTTTTTTTATTTTTAATAAATCTAATATTTCCTTTATTGTGCAGACATGGCTGATAGAGTGTTTGTTCCAAAGCATAATATGGTCATTCCCCCTGACCATAATATCCCTGAAGCGCAAGGTTTCCGCCAGATGCTGGATTTCCTGGTGGAGTCCAGGATTTCGTTCGCATTATCCCATAACATCCAAATCGTTATTCCCTATGTGCGGCAATTTTATGATCATTTGCAAGTCGATTGTACTGTCACCCCAACAGTACTAAGGACAAGGATAGCTGGACAGCCATTGGTAAATTTCTGCGGATATGTTACGTCAAGTTCTGGAGCTGGGAACTGTAGGTCCCGAGAGGTTCCCAAAGTATATAGTTATAAGCTGTAGAGGGGGGGTGAATACAGCAATTTAAAAAACTACACACTCTTTTCTCAATGTTTGTATGTATTATCAACAATTTGTTAATTACAAACAAGCTTGAATGCGGAATAGTTCAAGCTGAGATGACAGATACAACAGTATGTTTACTAGTCTAAGACAAACTCAAACTAGAATACAATGAATACACTCACTAAGAAGCACTCACTGTGTTTACAAGACTTAAGGGAACAACTTATGTAGGTCCCGAGAGGTTCCCAAAGTATATAGTTATAAGCTGTAGAGGGGGGGTGAATACAGCACTTTAAAAACTACACACTCTTTTCTCAATGTTTGTATGTATTATCAACAATTTGTTAATTACAAACAAGCTTGAATGCGGAATTGTTCAAGCTGAGATGACAGATACAACAGTATGCTTACTAGTCTAAGACAGACTCGAACTAGTATACAATGAATACACTCACTAAGAAGCACTCACTGTGTTTACAAGACTTAAGGAACAGCTTAGGTAAAACAGCTTAGACACACAGAAGCTGGTTTACAGAAGATTTGCATGCATGAAGATCACACTTGCACGTTCACTCTTGGATTAAGCACTTAGCTTTCTTCACTCTTCTTTCTGACCTTAGAAGCTTCCTTTTATACTCACTTAGAGGATCTCAGAGAAACATCTTCATTGGACAGAATGAAAAGGAAAAGTCTTGTTGAAAAGACAACATAACATTTTCTGCACTTTTCTGAAAAGCAGACTTGTCTTCATATGTGCAGAACTTTTGTCTTTCTACTTTATCTACTGTTGCATTGCCTTTAACTAATTTAGGAATGTCAACTTTGCGTCTTTCTTCCCTGTAAAGGCCTATTTTGATATAAGAAAAAGGTCTGTCACCCTTTTTCAAATATCCTTTTGTCTTCATGTTACAGAACAGCGTGGGCAGGCTGAGCAGTTCTGTTTTCCACTTTGTCTTCGACTTTGTAAACTGATCTTGTAGTCAAAAACAATACATGATGACTTGGAAACAAATTCCATAAAGTGTTTCGCCTGTTCACAAAGAACAGGTTCTGTTCACAAAGAACAGGACACTTTAAAAATGCCCAAGCTACTCAACAGTGAAGAGCAGCGTAGACAGTTTATGTCCAGCCTGTTCAGCAGACAGAGCAGCTTGGACAAACTGTCTTAGTTGCAACACATGCAACATATAGAACAGCTTTAGACTGATATTGCAAATCATTTTCAGGTTTCAATAAGGCATATAACAGGCCTTAAATTCAACCTTCAAATGCATCAATAGGTTTGATTATAAAATCTCCCCCTCAGATGTAGAACAGGTTTGACTGAGGCCTTTTTGTGCCTAACAATCTCCCCCTATTTGCAATAACCAGTTCAAGCTGGTCTTGTCAAAAATCACTATATATTTTTACAGTACATTTGCTGAAATAAAATTAAAACATTATAGTAAAGTAAAAGATCAGTTTATATATACACTGATTCTTGACTATACTAGAACAACACATGTTCTTACAAGAGTACAACTAATGTACTAATGTATTTTACAACTAATGTAAAATCAAAAATTACAACTCATGTAATAATGTACAACTAATGTACAGGATGTACAACTTATGTACAAGATGTTTGGACTGTTTGAGTTGGGAGCAGAAAACGGTAAGCCTGTCCAACTAATGGACAGCTCCCATTCTTCACCTACCCAGACGGTAGATGGACTTCATATCACTGGAGAAGGATCCTTAACCATCCTTTCCAATTCTTCCCTTGTATCCTCAAGTTCCTCAACTTCACTTCTGATGATCATGAACTTGGGATCATTGAGTTCTCCTCTTTCATAGAAGCCTCTGAGCTGATCCCAGATGGCTGCTCTCCATTTGCTAGACTGCTTGAAAGAAACTGCAAGTCTGAAGGCGGCAAGTTGTCTCAGATCAACTTTGTATAGTTCTGAGGCCCTTTGGAAGCACTTTTTCTGAGTTAGGGAATCTACAAAAAATGCCCCCAGCTCAGGTTCTTCTATAATCTTGCCATCCTCAAACTCTATTCCTTTAGGCAGACTATGATCAACTCCTTTTATTTCAAGGGCATAGTCACCCTGTTCAATCAGTGTAAGGAGTAGCTCCATCTCTGTATCCTTCTTTGTCCTTCTGGCCTTTATTTTGGGGTATGTCACAGAGACACCCTCTTTTACTTCTTTTGGAATCAGGCCAACTCACTTACTCTTTCCATCAGCTTCTTGATGTATGCCCTGATAGTCTTAGCCGTTTCTGACTTAGACTGGCTCAGAGCAACTGCCAGTTCTACCCATTCCCTGTATCCCATCTGTGCAACATCAGTGTGATCGTAGGATTCCATTTCAGGGCCTGTTGCACCCATCCTGGTGATCTGAAGTTTCCACTGTGTGCCTTTTCTTGAAATGGGAACAGCTTTGAAAATCGCTTCCTTGGCAAGCCTTCTAGTAGCAACATCATGAAATTTCTTTCTAGCCAAGTTGTCAAAGTGGAATTTGGCTCTGGCAGAGGGTACTGTTGATTTGGTCACAGAGACCTGAGTACCTTTCTCTACTTCCTTCTCTTTTTCTCCTGCTGATTTCCTGGCAGCTTCCATTATTTTCTTTTGCACCTCCAAGGTAGACATTTTGATTTTCTTTGCTTCTTGGAAGGCAAAGGACTTAGCAGCTTTGGCAGATTCTTCTTCTTTTCTTAATTCCTCCAGAGCTTGAAGCTGTTCATCCCTAAACTCAAAGTATTTGTGCATAGGGAGGCCCATCTCTTTGGCTCTGGCCTTGTGAAATTGCATTTCTGCCTGTTTCTGCTGCATAGGATCCTTAGCTACCGTTTCTTTTCCTTTAGCTGCTGCTTTAGGAACAGCAGCTTCAGGAATTTCTTCTTCTTCTTCTTCTTCTGATAGAATAAGGTGCCTCCTTTTGCTGCTAGGCCTGTCCTCAGGAATGATTTCCTCCCCCTTAGACTGAGCAGGGTTTGGAGAGACAGCCTGAGTAGGAATAGTAGCTTGAGAAGCACCTTCAGCAGCACCTGTTTCAAAAATCTCTGCTGGCTGACCAGTGTGAGTTGCAGACACTGGTATCTCCTTAGGAGAAGAAGTTTTCTCCCCCTTAGACTTAGTCTTCGAGGCAGATGACTTCTCCCCCTTTGAAGGAGATGAAGCAGCGACTTCAACACCTGGCCTGCCGGAAGACACAAAGTCAGCAGGCTTGCCAGCAGGTTTAGAGGATTTAGGACCAACAAGGCTGTTCACTAAGTAAGCCAAGTTATCCTTCACCTCACTAAGTTGGGAAAGACAGGTTTGAAGAGAAGATGTGTGGGAATCAGCAAGAGTGGTCAACTTAAGAAGATTTTCCCTATCAAACGCTGTGAACAGCAGAGATTGCAGCTGTGCAAGATGAAGTTCTAGTGAATCTCGCACATCAGCAAGGTCTGATGATACAGAGTTGGATAGGGAACCAATGATGGTTTGTAAGCTGGCCAAAGTGTTAGGAAGAGTAGAGTTGCAAGAAGTGAGGATAGATGACAGCTGTTGGGAAATGGCTGCCATGGAGGACACAAAGTCCTGTTGTAAGGAGAGGATAGAGGAGTGAGAGGTGGATACAGTTTGCAGCTGTGCAGTGAGTGCAATCAGCTGTGGAGAGTTGTCAGTTTGGGGAGTGACTGGGAAGGATTCTTTAAACATATCAAAGAATCCTTTGAGCTGCTCAGACATAGAGTCTGAGATGAGGGATGGTAGGGAGTGCATGGTGTTTTCCAAAGAACCAACTTTGTTGGTCAGCAAAGAAAGCTGATCCTTCAAAGGCAGGTCTTTGGGAGATAGTGGTGTATGGGTGGATTGTTTGGAGTGGGTAGAGGGAAACGATGATGATGAGGCTGGAGTATGAGGATGTGATGGAGAGGGAAGAGGGACTTGGGATAGAAGCTCCATAGCCTGGGTAAAAGTAAGATGGCCCAGGTTAGAGGGATCAAGAGGTCCTTCAGCAGCGGCTGTAGCTGCATCACCAGGAGAAGGGGATGATGTTTGGGGCCTTTCAGATGCTGCTTGTGTTGCAACACCCTCATGAAGACCAGTGGTGGTTCCCTCTGCAGTGCCTTGGTCTAAAGGCACCTCATCATTGGGAGATGGGATATGCATTTCAACAGCAGCAGTGGTGAAACCTGCTGATGGAATTTGCATTGAGGGAACAGCCTCACCAGAGGGATGGTATGATCCCTGAGGTTCATCAGCTTGGGATAGTGGTCCCTCAGCAGCTGTTTGGTGTTGAACAGCTGAATCATGGGGAACAGAAGTTTGAGGCTGAGTTGCTGATTGGTCTATATCAGCAGCGTGGGCACCTCGTGCAGACTCAGGGTGTGAGGAGATATGAGTGGGGGACAGTGTGGACACAGTATGGAGTGGAGAGGACTCCTGTCTTTCAATATCCTCAGCCTGTTGGGAGGCTGGGATAGTTGATGTGGGTATCTCCATTTGTACAACTGGTTCCTGTTGGGAGGAACCAGAGGGTCTAGGCTGACTCAAGGGTGACTCAGATTGGAGTGAAGCAGGCTCCAGATGAGCTGAACCTTCTCCCAAAATAGGAGAGGCAGCTAGGGTTGCTTCTTTTACAACTGAACCCTGTTGAGAGGGAACAGAGGAGGTGGTTTTGTGGGCTGTTTTCTTTTTGGCTAGTGATTTTCTTTGGTAATGAACGGATGATGTGGGTGATTGTGGAGTAGGGAGAGTATCTGTTTGGACAGGATGTGAGACTGGGCTAGGAACAGTGGGGCTGGCCTGTTCCATCGTCTCTTGTGCCACAGAGGCACTAGCCACAAAGGCTTCAGGCTCAACAGATGAGCCAGGGTGAGGAATCTGCTCTCCCTCAGCCACAGAGGCTAAAGGAACAGACTCAGACTGAGCTGTTTTGGCCTTCTTTTTCACAGGCCCAGCTTCAGTTGCCAGGGTCCTTTTGACAAGCTTGGACCTGGCTTTGGATTTTCTGGTGGGAGCAGTCTCTGGATCCACCCTCACAGTAGAGGGTCCTTCCACCAAACCTAGCAGCCTCCTCATTGGTGTGGATAGAGGAGGCTCATTCTGCAGGACTGGAGTATAGAAACCTCTATTCCCTATAACTGGGAATGCAGCAGTCTTAAGAAGAGGCTGAGAGTTATAGAGATGCTCACCACATACATGCTTGAAAATGAGGCTCAGAAACCTGGGATATCGAACAGCAGCTAGTCTTGACTCTTGCTGCACCAGGTTCCTCAAATTCAGAAAAATCCATTTGGCCATATCCATGGTAGTTCCATCCACAAGCTGCAGAACTACAGGGATTTCATCACGGCTCAGTTGGTCAAATGAACCAACTTTACTACTGAAGCACATCACCACAGAGGCGAATAAGAAGCTGTAGGTAGGAGAGAGATCCTTCCTGAATAGTGTTGCTCCAACTTTGGGTTCTGCCACACCACAGAAGCGTAGCAGATTGCCCATTTGATCATTTTCAGCTTGGGGCTCATCGTAAGAAGCAGCAGTTGGTAGATGAAGCACCTCCCTGAGCAGATCAGTGTTAATCTCAATGGTCTGAGTCCCATTGAGTATTGTGCCCTTAATGACTTTGGATTCTGGAAGGTAGGCACAGGTATACCAGAACTCATACACCATCTCCTGGTACAGGACACCAGGAGATGCAGTCATTGCGTAGTTCAACGGATGAACTGTCAGAAACTCCACCATTTGTTCGTAACCTTTCCCCTCATAGTTTTTGGGGATAGTGAGGTTTGCAATGTAGTTGGTGGGTTTTATGGTCAGCATCGTGGTGATGGATGAGTGTTTGACGACATCCTCACCAACAAATACTGGTAGAAAGGGATTAGGTCTGTGAGCCATTTGGGAATTTTTGAGGTTTGAAGAAGCAAAAGACACTTAGTCGATTTTAGGGTTCTTGAGGATTTCTGGAAATGATGAGGAAGACGAAGATGAAACAGTATGTAGGTATTTATAGGATTTGAATGATCGTGTGTATGAGAGAGAAAAGGTTTGGGCGGTTTGATTTGAAATGTTAGTTGACGGAAAAACGGAACGGTTGTCCATGTCAGAAACATTTGTCAGACCACTTGACCTTGTTAATCACTAACACACGTAACACACATTATCCGCAGTAATTAAGTTAAATTAAAACATAATTTAAGTAACTTAATTATGAAGAAAGGTAATTAAACTTTTGGTCTACGCTGTTGGTCAAACCTGTGATGATCAGGGTCAACACAAGGTTCTCAGTCTTCAAGCTGTTCTTCCTTCAAACTGTGCCTTCAGCCTGCTCTCCTTTGTGAGAACAGGTTGTGTTCAATAGTTGAACAGGTTACAAGACAATGGCTTGTAAGACAGTGTGAAGAAGTGAACAGGTTGAATATTGGACCATCAGAGCAGGCTGGACGAATAAACAGGTTAAACTGTTTTTGTTCAGCCTGTTGTATGCTCAAGCTGTTCAAGTTTTTCAGACAAATGACTAAGTACAGAACATGTATAACCTGTTCTGTCTAAGCTGTTCAGAAAAACTTGAGCAGTGTAAAACATACAAATTATTAGACCTTTGAGAGACACTTAGTCACTCTTGTTTAACATGCCCAGCTTGCTGACAAGATAATTAAATCTTGTTTCATCCAGAGGTTTGGTGAAAATGTCTGCGAGCTGTTCATTTGTGGAAATAAAACTTACCTCCACATTACCTTTCTGAATGTGATCCCTGATAAAGTGATGTCTGACTTCAATATGCTTTGTTCTTGAGTGAAATACTGGATTGTTGGAGATGGCTATGGCACTTGTGTTATCACACAGAATAGGAGTTTTCCTATACACAAGCCCATAGTCTTCAAGCTGATGCTGCATCCACAGAATCTGCCCACAGCAGCTTCCAGCAGCAATGTATTCAGCTTCAGCAGTAGAAGTGGACACTGAGTTCTGCTTCTTACTACTCCAACTGATCAACTTTCCACCAAGGAGTTGACATCCACCTGTTGTGCTTTTCCTATCTAACTTGCAGCCTGTAAAATCAGAATCTGAATAACCTGTTAGTTCAAGGCTTGAGTCTTTGGGGTACCAAAGACCCAAACCTGGTGTACCCTTCAGGTATCTGAAGATTCTTTTAACAGCAGCTAGATGTGATTCCTTTGGATCAGCTTGGAACCTAGCACATAAACAGGTGACAAACATAATATCAGGTCTACTAGCAGTCAAGTATAGCAAGCTCCCAATCAAGCCTCTGTAAGCTGTTACTGAAACAGCTTTGCCACTGGCATCAGCATCCAATTTTACATTGGTTGCCATTGGGGTTTTAATAGGAGAACTTTGATCAAATTTGAACTTTTTCAAAAGATCTAAAGTGTACTTTCTTTGATTTATAAAAATTCCAGTTGAGGTTTGTTTAACTGTAAATCCTAAAAAGAAAGTTAGTTTCTCCCATCATACTCATTTCATACTTAGATTTCATGAGTAATGAGAAATTCTTGCATAGCTGCTCATTAGTAGAACAAAATATTATGTCATCCACATAAATTTGAACAAGCATAATGTCAGACTTCACCTTCTTTATGAACAGTGTAGTATCCACTTTACCTCTGGAATACCCATTGCTCATAAGGAACTCAGTAAGAGTGTCATACCAGGCTCTAGGGGCTTGTTTGAGACCATAGAGAGCTTTGTCCAACTTATAAACAAAACCTGGATGTTGTTCATTTTCAAAACCTGGAGGCTGCTTGACATAAACTTCTTTCTTGCAGTTCCCATTCATAAAATGCACTCTTTCACATCCATTTGAAATACCTTTATGCTCCTTATGAGCAGCGTAGGCTAGATATTCAAACGAATTGCTTTCTAGCTGGCCAAACAGGAGCATGTTTCATCATAGTCAATGCCTTCCTCCTGTCTGTAGCCCTGAGCAACGAAGTCTTGCCTTATTTCTAATTACATACCTTAGCTCGTCCATTCTTGTTCCTGAAACCAATTTTGTGCCAATTAATAGTTTTACCGTTTAAGAGCAGGGGACCAACTTCATACTGTTGGTTTCTCTCCAACTGATTGAGTTCTTCTTGCATGGCAGTGATCCAATTGGCATCTTTTAATGCTTCATCAACCCTCTTTGCTCCATCAGTGAACAAAAACAGAGAACATACAGAAGTTCCCTAAGCTGTCCCCACCACCGTGTTTGTATCCCCTTTGTTGATGTCAACCAATTATTTGATCATTGGGGGTGAACCTGACCCAACTTAGGATCATTTTTCAAATGATGATTTTCCTGAGTTTTACATCTTCAGCAGGTCCTGTTGAACAGCTCTCAAGATTTTCAGACATACTGTTGTCTTGAGCCTGTTCACTTGTTGAACATGTCTGACCACTATTGAACACATCAGCAGAGGAACTGGGAAGATCAGCATTGATAGGTTCTGGACATGCAGTTGTAATTAAGTCAGTACATTTATTCACACAGGGTGTATTGACATAATCATCATCATGTCCATCATGATTTACAGGTTCCACACTGGGTGTAGTGGAAGCTTTTGAGTCCTCTTCATTGATTGAATGCATCAGATCATCAAAGTTAAGGTCTCCTGAAACTGATTCAGGAACAGCTTTGGTGGAGGCATTCTTGGACTCTTAAAAGGTGACATTGATAGATTCATCTATCACCTTTCTTTTGTTGTTGTATACTCTGTAGGCTTTGGAGATAGTAGAGTAGCCAACAAACACACCTTCATCAGCTTTAGGTTCAAATTTTGACAGCTGGTCCCTTTGATTCAGAATGAAACAGGGACATCCAAACACATGGAAATAACTGACATTTGGCTTCCTCCCTTTGAGCAGCTCATAGGGAGTCTTGTTGAATCTTTTCACCACTAAGGATCTGTTTTGGGTGAAGCAGGCAGTGTTAACAGCTTAAGCCCAAAATGATGAAGGTAAACCTGATGCACACAGCATGGTTCTGGCAGCTTCAATGAGAGTTCGATTTCTCCTTTCAACAACTCCATTTTGTTGAGGAGTTCTTACTGCTGAAAAGTTTTGAGTGATTCCTTTCTCTTCACAGAAGTCTTCAAGAGTACTGTTTCTGAACTCAGTACCATGATCACTTCTAAGCTGCTTTACATGGGCAGAGTTCAGCATTTCCATCTTTTTGACAAATCCAATAATCTCTCTAGCAGCCTCTCCTTTGTTCTTTAGAAAGATCACCCATGTGTACCTGGAGAACTCATCAACCATTACAAGAGTGAATCTTCTTCCTCCTAGACTTGGGACATTAACAGGTCCAAACAAGTCCATATGGATTAAGAAGAGTGGACTATCAATAGAGAAATTATGTTTGGATTTAAAAGATGTTTTTCTCTGCTTGCCTTTCTCACAAGCTGTGCATAATCTATCCTTAGCAATAGTCATAGAAGGCAAACCTGTCACCAACTCTTTCTTACAGAGCTTGTTGATGTTCTTGAAGTTCAGATGTGACAGTCTTTTGTGCCACAGCCAGTTTAGATCAGCATTTGTTCTTGTGAGAAAACAGGTTTCAGTTGTGGGGTCAGCAGAATGCATATCCACAACATATACACCTTTCTTTCGTTGAGCACATAGCACAACTTTGCCTTGGGAATCCAATATGTAACCCAAGTGCTCATCAAAGTTAACCTTGTAGCCAGCATCACACAGTTGGCTTATGCTAACAAGGTTGTGTTTTAGCCCAACCACATAGGCTACTCTTTTGAACACTGCAGCACCAGCTTTAAGAGTTCCATATCCCTCAGTGGATCCCTGTACATTGTCACCAAAGGTGACTTTTGGCCCTTTTTCAGGCCTGAGTTCACTCATCAATTCTTTACAACCTGTCATGTGCCCTGAGCAGCCAGCTGCCAAGTACCAAACCTGGAAGGTTGTTTTTCCTGCAGAGTATAGTGATAAAGAGAATTATTAGTCATTTTTAGGGGAACTCACACAGAGATGAGTTTCTCCATACTTCATCAACATATTGTTGATGGACGTAAATATCCACATAATATTCCCTATTGAATGTATCAGCTTGAATACCACTTTCAGTGACTGTGACATTTCCAAACACTGCTTGTTAACAGCTGCGGTGAGAACAGCCAGATCAACAGGCCTCATGTCCTCAGATCAGGAACAATCCTTGGCCAAGATGTGTCTTCTTCCCACATTTGTAACATTTTCTCTTTTTAGGGTTTTTGGAAGAGATCTTTCAGAAAACACATCTGAGTGTATTTTTGTTGATTCTTTTCAGCAGTTTTAGCAGTTTATTACTTTTTGTTGAATCAACATTTGAGTGGATAGTTCAATAGCCACAGCTTGTGGCTGCGCTCTTCTTCCTCTTTTTAGGGAGGACAGATGTCAAAAGACAGGGGAGCCTTGATGCTTTTGAGCTTCCAACATGTTTGGGAACTTATTCCAATCATCTCAGTAGCAATGGCTTTCCCGTGTTGCCCCTACTAGATTGTGATTTATGCTGCCTATCAGCATACTCACTGTGTTTGGTTTTGAAAAACTTATTTTCATTTAAAACCAATTTAACCACTATGATTTGAAAACTTATTTGAAATCACAGCAGTTTTGTTTTCAACATGAGACTTACCCTTGTTGAAAACAGGTTGCTTACTTTTTGAAAACTTGTTTTCAAAGTGTTTAGCATCAAAAGGATTAACACGCTTTTTACCATCAGCTTTGGACTCAGAACATGTTTTGTCAACAGGTTTAGTATCCACAACTTCAGTTTGAACATGTTTTCCTTTCTTTTTCTTGTGTGAACCAGCAGAGCACTTAGCAGGCTAACTTGATGGAGAACAAATTCCAATATCAGCTTTAGAACTAAATTCACACAAGCTGTCAGTGTTTTGAGGCCTGACAAACCTATTTGTTGAGATTAGTTTACCATTCACATTTTGAATGAATGTGTTTGGAAAGTTCACCAAGAGAGTGGGATAAATTCTTCTTTCAGATTATTGATCTCAACATGGAAGCTAACCTGTGTCAAGATCCCCTCCAAGATAGGCTTGATTGTTGCAGGAATCTGTGACTTATACAATGGCTGACTTTTTGTGCAGATTGGCACCAAGAGTAAACTATCTTTTGAAGCTTAGCATGCTTTATATCTGTTTCTCTCTTTTCTTCCAGTAAAATAGAGTTGATGTGTTTTAATTCATCAAGCTCAGTTTCCAACTTATGGAAACTGTCCAGTTTACTGGATTTAGTTTTAAGATCAGCTTTAAGCTGAGAGATTTCAGATAGTAAAGCATCATGCTTTTCAACAGCAGCTTTGAGATCAACAAGCATATATTCAAACATTTTAACTTTTTCTTCAGAACTGTAAGCCATAAAATTTTGTACCTTATACATCATAGTAGGATTCCAGTTCTCTAAGCTGCTGAAGGCTTCAGCTTCAGCCATATCTTGTTTGAAGCTGCTTGTTGATGGGACATCAGTGTTGGCCATCAGACATTGATTATCTTCTTCATCAGATGATGAATCAGATTCCTCACAGTCACATGTCTCTGCCATAAGTCCCTTTTGGCGATTGGAAGACACTGAGTTTTCCAATTTCCTCAGCTTAGCCATGGCCATAAGGTACTTAACCCTATAGCCATCATCCTTGTTAGTCTTGTTGGGTTTGGATGACTGACCAACAGCTTTTGACACACAGTCAGCAGCTATGTGACCAGTTTTGCCACACTTGAAGCACTCAGCTTTGGATTTGTCAAATGCCTTCTTTTTGCCAGCATTTGAACCTCCTTGCAGCATATTTCTTCCAAACCTTTTTCCTTGGTTGAACCTTTTGACAAGCATGGCTATCATTTTTGCTCATCATCTAGTTCAGACAAGATTCTGCAGCATCTTTCTTCGTCTGACAAACCTCCTCCTTTTCATCATCCCTGTTGATCATGTGTTGAAATGAACACATCATCAACCTGATTTACAGGCTGTCTCACATTAGCACACAAAGGCTGCACCTCTTCTGAACCATTTCAAGGCATTTCTCTTTTGTTGGCCTTGACTGTTCAATCATTCAGTAAGGTCCATACAGATTTGACGCAGATCCATACTTCTTGATAGTACCTGAGTTCCTTAGGAATTGTTGAAAAGTAGTTTCCACTTCTTCAGCGTAAAATGTCCAGAAAATTTATTCAACCAGGGTAAGAGCTGTCCTTAGGTGGAATCCCAACAAGCTTGAGATCAATTCACTAGAGCCAGTAAACCCTGGTGTAGGTTTCAGTGAGAGTCCTCCTTTGGTTTAGCAAAGAAGAGTTCATACTGTCTAACAAGATTGTTGATCTGTGTCCAGTGTGATTTGTGGTCCCATCATAGACGGTAACACAAAGTATCTCCACATCTCCTTTTGCTGTCCTTCACATTTTTCTCAAACCTGCTTGAACACATCACAGGGCACAGAGAAAATGACCAGGGTTGTTTCTGGCCTTTGCATCCAGAGCCAACCATCTCTTTGTCTTCAATTCAGACCATTGAGCTTTAGCTTTTTCCTCAAAGGTCCTGATTTCAGGAGCAGCTCCTTCAACCGCTGGAGTTATAGTAGTAACAGAGGTTGGCACATAGGGACCCTCCATCACTATCTCTGGCAGTTGTACATCCAGATTCTCTAAATAGAGCATCATTCTGCACTTCCAACCAGAGAAGTTTTGATGATTAAATTTGGGAGGTTTGCCCATAGATCCATTGTCATAGTAAGAAGAATTTGCAGCACTGTTGTCCATGGAAACTTGGGAGAATGAGAGATCTAGAATGCCACACACTCTAAACTGCTCTGATACCAGTTGTAGGTCCCGAGAGGTTCCCAAAGTATATAGTTATAAGCTGTAGAGGGGGGGTGAATACATCAATTTAAAAAACTAGACACTCTTTTCTCAATGTTTGTATGTATTATCAACAATTTGTTAATTACAAACAAGCTTGAATGCGGAATAGTTCAAGCTGAGATGACAGATACAACAGTATGCTTACTAGTCTAAGACAGACTCAAACTAGTATACAATGAATACACTCACTAAGAAGCACTCACTGTGTTTTACAAGACTTAAAGGAACGGCTTATGTAGAACAGCTTATACACACAGATGCTGGTTTACACAGAAGGTTTGCATGCATGAAAATCACACTTGCACGTTCACTCTTGGGTTTCAGCACTTAGCTTTCTTCACACTTCTTTCTGTCCTTAGAAGCTTCCTTTTATACTCACCTAGAGGATCTAAGAGAAACATCTTCATTGGACGGAATGAAAAAGGAGAAGCCTTGTTGAAAAGACAACATAACCTTTTCTGCACTTTTCTGAAAAGCAGACTTGTCTTCATATGTGCAGAACTTTTGTCTTTTTACTTTGTCTACTGTTGCATTGCCTTTAACTAATTTAGGAATGTCAACTTTGCGTCTTTCTTCCTTGTAAAGGCCTATTTTGATATAAGAAAAAGGTCTGTCACCCTTTTTCAAATAACCTTTTGTCTTCATGTTACAGAACAGCTTGGGCAGGCTGAGCAGTTCTGTTTTCCACTTTGTCTTCGACTTTGTAAACTGATCTTCTAGTCAAAAACAATACATGATGACTTGGAAACATATTCCATAAAGTGTTTAGCCTGTTCACAAAGAACAGGTTCTGTTCACAAAGAACAGAACACTTTAAAATTGCCCAAGCTGCTCAACAGTGTAGAGCAGCGTAGACAGTTTATGTCCAGCCTGTTCAGCAGACAGAGCAGCTTGGACAAACTGTCTTTGTTGCAACACATGCAACATATAGAACAGCTTTAGACTGATATTGCAAATCATTTTCAGGTTTTAATAAGGCATATAACAGGCCCTAAATTCAACCTTCAAATGCATCAACAGGTTTGATTATAAATCTCCCCCTCAGATGTAGAACAGGTTTGACTGAGGCCTTTTTGTGCCTAACAAATATGCCAAGAACAGAGTCGAAATGCAAGAACAAACTCGAGTTTGGTGCTAGATTCGAGTGTGTACCATTAGATTCTAAGGGGGGGTTCGAATCTATGCCTAGATTCGAAGTGAGGTTCGAATCTATGCCATAGGGTTCGAATCTATGCCATATGGTTCGAATCTAGTGATTAGATTCGAAGGTAAGCCCATTAAATTCGAGTTTAATGCCTAAAATTGAGAAATCTACTCTCTAAACTCAAGTATTATGAATGAAACTCATAAACAACACATAAAATGATATGAAATATGCAAAGGAAAAGATGTAAACTTGAAATGGGTTCAAACTTAATTATGGTATGAATTTGGTCATGAACCCGAAATGGGGAAAAATATTGCAAAACTTATGAAACTTGATTTTATGATTTAAACGGTTATTGATACGAAGTATTGTTGTAATTAATATAACAGGTCCCTTGTGGTGTTGTTTAACCCACAGTGGGGTACTTGGTGGATCCGGTTGAAAGCCCGAAGAGAAATAATAATTGGTTATCATTTAATTACGCACCCACTGTGAGTACATATGATTTCGCATGTTTATATCTGCTTTATGATTGCTTTTGCTTACTGAGACATGTTGCTTCATTATTCGTTTGGAATTCTACTAACTTGCGTAAATTTGGATGCACATTCTTATTTGATGCATGTCCGTTCGTTTGTTGTGCATCTATGATGGACCTGCGGGTCGCATCTGTTACTCTGATGTTACTGCTCTATATGACGCTGGAGCTGATCCCTCCAGGTCCGTAGGTAGTATGTCATCCCCGATGTTATGTCTGTCTCAGTAGTGTATTTTAAAAGACGAGTTGCGGGCTCGTAGAGCGACGGCTCTTGTGTGGTCGTACTTTGTGTACGTGGAGAGTGCACGACGTGTGTCGTCGGTGCTACTCTTGTAGGCATCATAAGGATTTATAAAATGCGTAAATCTGTGTATTCACTAAGCATTCGCTTACCCCTCAGTTGACTTTATTTTACAGGAAAGGGAAAGTCTACTGCCGGACCCTCTAGTTAGGTCATTTGGGAAGATTCGGAAGACTTGGTACTATTTCATCGGTAATTTATGTTATGAGACAATGTTGTAATATATTCTGGATGATTGTAATAATTGTAATGGGTGTGTAGACTTAGACTTGGTACCTTATAGCACCATAGGGTGTTTGACACTGTTGCACTACTTTACTTATATATTTTAATGCTTCCGCACTTAATTTAGGTTATCAGATCATTATGTTATTGCATGTTGATGATCAATCCTGGGTGTATTGTAATTGGTGGTTGTTGTGGCAAGGGTGTCACACGAGATGGTATCAGAGCAGTTGTTTGAGATTCAAGTGTCCGTGAGGTCTTGATCTCAAACATTAGGTAATGATATGTAGTGGTTTAAGTAATGATCTGAACTAAGATAGGTTATGATTTAGTAATTATAAGAGATTGACTATCATACGGGACAAATAAGTGGTGTCTTTAAACTAATGACATGTTACTAAACAAGTTATGTGTTATTATTACAGAACATGTCTGGAGGAGGAATGACACCTGAAGAAGCAAGAGAGATGATGCTAGCCATGATGGCTGAGCAGAACAAGATGATACAAGACCAGTTTCGGGCTCGAGATGAGGCCGATGCTAAAAGAAGAGAGGATAAGAGAAAGAACAAGGAGAAGGAAGGGGGTAACAACGAGGAACAAGATGACAACACTGGGTCATCTAATAAGCCCAAAGGTTGTCGTTTCAAGGACTTCAGAGGAAATGGGTCCGTGGAGTTTAATGGACTAGGAGATGCTGTTGCCGCACTTGAATGGATAACAGCAACTGAACGGACATTCCGAATCAGCGACTGTGCAAAGAAGGACATGGTTCGTTATGCAACTGCTATGTTCACGAATGATGCAATCATGTGGTGGAACGCAATGGTGAATGCGTTGACATTGGAGAAGATTTATGTTATGACTTGGGCTGAGTTCAAGGACTTGTTCACTCAGCAGTACTGTCCGGTTGATGAGCGCCGGAGGTTGGAAGCAAAGTTTATGGCACTGGTACAGGGGACTAAGACGGTGTCCCAATATGCTGTAGAATTCACGAGGCTTAATCTGTTTGCGCCTCATCAGGTGGATACTGAGGAAAGGAAGGTGACCAGGTTCGAGGCTGGTCTTGACATTGAGATTAGGAGGGTTATGAGCAACGTCCGCTACCCTACATTCGCTGGCTTACTTGAGGCTGCCAGAAATGTAGAGCAGATTTTGATTATGTCGGGCTATTCGATTGGGTATACTGCTGCTTCCACCAACCCAACACAGCCGTCACCGCCGAAGCGCCAGCGCGAGGGAGGATACTCGGGATCTTCCCGGTCTTCACAGTACTCACCTCAACAATCTTATCGCCGTCAATCTAGTTCTTCGGGTCGTGCTCGTGCCTACTCTATCAACACCGAGCCGCGATATTGTAATAGGTGTCACTTGGAACACTTCGGCAAGTGCACCAATGGACGAGCTTGTTTTTGTTGTGGGGAGTTGGGCCATTTTCAGAGTGAGTGCCCAAGGAGGGGAGATGCATGCCATAAGTGTGGTGTATGGGGACACTACAGTAGGAATTGCAGAAAGAACGATCCAGCTGTTGCTGCTCCATCTACAATACGATCTTCGGGAGGTTCAAGCGGTGGTTCAGTTAACCGAGGCCGGGGTCAGTCTCAAAGGGCACCTGCTCGTGCTTTCCAGATAACTGCAGAGGAGGCAAGGGAAAATCCAGAGGTCGTTACGGGTACGTTCATAGTTAACTCTATGCCAGCACGAGTTTTATTTGATTCGGGTGCCAATAGATCGTTTGTTTCTACTATGTTTGCACAAAGACTTGCCATGCCACTATCTAGATTATCTGCTGTTCTTGACATAGAAACTGCTAGCAACACTTTAGTCAAAGTAGATCATGTCTACCGTAACTGCACGTTAGCAATTGAAGATGTAGTCTTCAATTTGGACTTGCTCCCTATAGAATTCAGTGAATTCGATGTGATAATCGGGATGGATTGGTTGATAGAGAATGAAGCCCAGATAATGTGTAAGAACCGAATGATTAAGATAATTACTCCGGAGGGGCGTCAGATTTGCATCTACGGGGATAGGAGAAGTGGGGATCTGTGCTTACTGACCATTGCAAAAGCTCGAAAGCTTGTTGCAAAGGGGTGTGACGCCTACCTGGCATATGCTATTGATGCCAAGGCTGAGAAGAGAACGTTGGCCGACGTGCCTGTTGTTTCACAGTTTCCGGATGTGTTTCCAGATGACTTGTCTGGCGTGCCGCCTGAGAGACAAGTAGAATTTAAGATTGACTTGATCCCTGGAGCTGCACCGGTAGCTCGTTCTCCTTATCGCCTTGCCCCAACCGAGATGAAGGAAATGATGACACAGCTGGAAGAATTGTTGGACAAGGGCTTCATTCGGCCGAGTTCATCGTCGTGGGGATCTCCGGTATTATTTGTAAAGAAGAAGGATGGCACGATGAGGATGTGTATAGATTACCGGGAGCTGAATAAGTTGACGATTAAGAACAAATATCCTCTGCCGAGGATAGACGACTTGTTTGATCAATTACACGGGGCTAGTGTATTTTCTAAGATTGATCTGAGATCGGGATATCATCAATTGAAGGTTCGAGAGGAAGATGTGCCAAAGACAGCATTCAGGACTCGGTATGGACATTACGAGTTTCTGGTGATGCCTTTTGGATTAACTAACGCTCCGGCAGTGTTTATGGATTTAATGAATAAAGTTTGCAGACCGATGTTGGATAAATCGGTAATTGTGTTTATCGATGATATTTTAGTATACTCTAAGTCCGAAGCCGAACATGCTGAACATCTGAGAGAACTGTTGGAATTGCTAAGGAAGGAAAGGTTGTACGCCAAGTTCTCAAAGTGCGAGTTTTGGCTACAACAGATACAGTTTCTAGGACATGTAATTTCTGGAGCTGGGATTTCGGTAGATCCAGCTAAGGTAGAAGCGATAAAGAACTGGGAACCGCCTCAATCAGCTACCGAAGTTAGAAGTTTTATGGGATTGGCAGGGTATTATCGGAGATTTATCAAAGATTTTTCGAAGATTGCAGTTCCTTTAACTGCATTAACCAAGAAGAATGCACCGTTTATATGGGAAACTGTGCAACAGGAGGCCTTTGAGGTTCTGAAGAAAGCATTAAGTGAGGCTCCGATACTTGCCTTACCTGAAGGCAATGATGACTTTGTAGTTTATACCGATGCTTCGAGGTTAGGGTTAGGTGCTGTACTGATGCAGCGTGGAAAGGTAATCGCTTATGCCTCGAGACAGCTTAAGCAATACGAAAAGAACTATTCAACTCATGACTTGGAGTTGACTGCGGTAACATTTGCTTTGAAGTTATGGAGGCATTACCTTTACGGAACTAAGTGTCAACTGTACACGGACCATAAAAGTTTAAAGTATATCTTTAGTCAGAAGGAACTCAATATGAGGCAGAGACGATCAATGGAGCCAATAAAGGATTATGAGTGTGAAATCCTTTATCACCCCGGAAAGGCTAATGTAGTAGCCGATGCCTTGAGTCGGAAAGCTTATGTTAAGGATTTCTGTTATATGATGACGTCTACAATGCTGACCTCCACGATAATTGATGATGTCAAGGCTGCTCAGGAAGAAGCCTTGAAAGATGAGAATATTGGTGTTGAGGATATTAGAGTACAAGTTAAGAACATGGAAACAAGTGAATCGGGACTGAAAGGGATATACGGGAGGATATGGGTGCCGAAGTTTGGTGGAATGAGACAAGTAATTATCGAAGAAGCACACCAGTCTAGGTTTTCTGTACATCCCGGAAGCACAAAGATGTATAATGATTTAAAAGCAGATTTTTGGTGGCCGGGACTGAAGAAGGACATAGGGCAATATGTAGAAAGATGCCGAACTTGTCGGTTGGTAAAGGCCGAGCATCAGCAACCGTACGGCAGTATGCAACCGCTTCCTATTCCGGAATGGAAGTGGGAGCATATTACTATGGATTTTGTTACAAAGCTGCCGAAGACTAAGCGACAGCATGATGCAGTTTGGGTAATCGTGGATCGGTTAACTAAGTCGGCTCACTTTATTCCGATCCGTGAAAGTTATTCATTGGAGAAGTTAGCTCAGATCTATATGGACGAGATCGTTGCTAGGCATGGAGTGCCTAAGTCCATAGTGTCGGATAGAGATAGCCGATTTACTTCAAACTTTTGGTCGGCACTACAAGAAGGGTTAGGGACGAGAATAGCAATGAGTACGGCCTATCGTCCGCAAACCGATGGCCAAAGTGAACGAACGATCCTTACTTTAGAAGACATGATGAGAGCGTGTGTGTTAGATCTCGGTGGCAACTGGGATGATCACCTGCCACTAATAGAGTTTTCGTATAACAACAGCTACCATGCAACGATCAAGAAAGCGACGTTTGAGGCTTTGTATGGAAGGAAATGTAGGACTCCTACATGTTGGAGAGAAACGGGTGAAACGCCGATTGCTGGGCCGGCGTTACTTCAAGAAACAAATGAAAAGATACAATTGATCAGGCAGAACATGAAGGCGGCCCAGGATCGTCAGAAAAGTTACTATGATCGGAGGCACAAACCGATCAATTTTGAAGTGAACAACTGGGTTTATTTGAAAGTATCACCCATGAGGGGTGTTACTCGTTTTATAAAAAGGGGCAAGTTGGCTCCGAGATTCGTCGGACCCTTTAGGATTGTTGAAAAAGTTGGAAATCAGTCTTATCGGTTAGAACTGCCTGAAGAGATGTCAGGCATACATCCAGTATTTCACGTTGGGAATCTCCGAAAATCATTTAACACTGGAAATGAGGATTGGGCAGATCACACAGAGCTGCAAGTTGATGAAAGGCTTCGATATGTGGAGGAGCGGAGTGTCTATTGGATACTAAGATGAAGAAGTTGAGGAGCAAGGAGATAGAAATGGTGCTTATACGTTGGAAGCATCATAAAGGAGCAAATCATACATGGGAAGCTAAGTCAGAAATGTTAAGAAAGTATCCGCAACTGTTTGAGTCTGAGTAACTTCGAGGACGAAGTTAAGTGTGGTGGAGCCCATGCTGTAACATCCTCGGATTTATTTTTATTGTATTTTGGTTAATTAAGTGGAAAAATATATATTTAAGTTAAAATTTGAGCAATTATTATGTATTTGGGATATTTAGAAGTTTGTTGTTATTTTAAGAAAATTTGAACTCTAAATCATTGTTATGGAGTATTATTAATTTAAAAGTTATTGATGATAATTTTAAGATTAAATCAGTATTTTCTGGAACCGATTAAGTCGAGGGGAGAAATGTGCAAAATGGTGAAAATGGGAATAAAATAAGTTAAGTCTTCATTTAGTCACCATTCTTCTCTCTCTCTAGACTCTCTCTCTAAAGAATTTCCTCTCTACATCTCTCTAAGTTATCTCACAAACCGACCGTCAGATTTCCGAGAATTATACGTCATCGGAAAGATATCGAGGAGTACAACAACAATCTACAAACGGATTTCTGATTTCGCACGAATTGAGGTAAGAATCGACCTTTTTTAAGTTTATAGTTTCGGTTTTGAAGTAAACTAGAATTCGAATCAGTCATTTTATGTAAATTGGAGCTTGTTTTGCTTGAAATATTGCAAGATTATGATAGTATATGCATAATAGAATCGAATCTAGGTATCATACATGATATATCAGTGATTTTAGGCCTTAGAATGAAGGATTTAAGCTGAAATGATGAACAGACTCGAATATGCCAAGAACAGAGTCGAAATGCAAGAACAAACTCGAGTTTGGTGCTAGATTCGAGTATGTACCATTAGATTCTAAGGGGGGGGGGGGGTTTGAATCTATGCCTAGATTCGAAGTGAGGTTCGAATCTATGCCATAGGGTTCGAATCTATGCCATATGGTTCGAATCTAGTGATTAGATTCGAAGGTGAGCCCATTAAATTCGAGTTTAATGCCTAAAATTGAGAAATCTACTCTCTAAACTCAAGTATTATGAATGAAACTCATAAACAACACATAAAATGATATGAAATATGCAAAGGAAAAGATGTAAACTTGAAATGGGTTCAAACTTAATTATGGTATGAATTTGGTCATGAACCCGAAATGGGGAAAAATATTGCAAAACTTATGAAACTTGATTTTATGATTTAAACGGTTATTGATACGAAGTATTGTTGTAATTAATATAACAGGTCCCTTGTGGTGTTGTTTAACCCACAGTGGGGTACTTGGTGGATCCGGTTGAAAGCCCGAAGAGAAATAATAATTGGTTATCATTTAATTACGCACCCACTGTGAGTACATATGATTTCGCATGTTTATATCTGCTTTATGATTGCTTTTGCTTACTGAGACATGTTGCTTCATTATTCGTTTGGAATTCTACTAACTTGCGTAAATTTGGATGCACATTCTTATTTGATGCATGTCCGTTCGTTTGTTGTGCATCTATGATGGACCTGCGGGTCGCATCTGTTACTCTGATGTTACTGCTCTATATGACGCTGGAGCTGATCCCTCCAGGTCCGTAGGTAGTATGTCATCCCCGATGTTATGTCTGTCTCAGTAGTGTATTTTAAAAGACGAGTTGCGGGCTCGTAGAGCGACGGCTCTTGTGTGGTCGTACTTTGTGTACGTGGAGAGTGCACGACGTGCGTCGTCGGTGCTACTCTTGTAGGCATCATAAGGATTTATAAAATGCGTAAATTTGTGTATTCACTAAGCATTCGCTTACCCCTCAGTTGACTTTATTTTACAGGAAAGGGAAAGTCTACTGCCGGACCCTCTAGTTAGGTCATTTGGAAAGATTCGGAAGACTTGGTACTATTTCATCGGTAATTTATGTTATGAGACAATGTTGTAATATATTCTGGATGATTGTAGTAATTGTAATGGGTGTGTAGACTTAGACTTGGTACCTTATAGCACCATAGGGTGTTTGACACTGTTGCACTACTTTACTTATATATTTTAATGCTTCCGCACTTAATTTAGGTTATCAGATCATTATGTTATTGCATGTTGATGATCAATCCTGGGTGTATTGTAATTGGTGGTTGTTGTGGCAAGGGTGTCACATATAAGACGAAATAACACATGAGGTACCCACTTGTATTTGGGTACATTTGTTTTAGGTAAATCATGCAAAGTATTATTTGATTTTTCAACAGATATGGCTTTCTGCTTTACAGTTGATGTTGTTTTAGGTACCCACATTTGAACAGTTCGTTTAGGTATCCACTTTTGTACAATTCGTTGTGGAACTGTTTTTGAAATGATTTTCTGTGGAACATTTTTCTGTTTAGAATATGGGTCCTTTTTCTTTGGTTGCCAGACGAGTTTATCAGATTTTACAATCAAAGGTTTACAAGTAGTAGAGTTCAAAGCAATTAAGTCTATTCTAGAGAATTTAATACAAGAATTATTAACAAATTTATTATTACAGACATAGTTTTCAATGTTGCTATTTCTATCTGTAACAATATTATTCTTCACGCGCCACTCTTGTTTTATATTCTTGTTTTTTTGTTCTTCTTCTTTCTCCAAACTTGTTTTCTCGACCCATTCACAATGATATCTGACATAAAAGAAACATGAGAATTAGTAGACTTAGATACTTGTTTCTTCTGTAAATTTCTCTTACCTTTTGAAGATTGAACTCTGAGTGCAATGGAGTTCTTTGTTGAAGATGATTCACCTTTTTCAAAGCTAGGAGTGTTAACAATAACTTTTGTTTTCTCCTTCTTTTGTTGTAAAATTGGTGAATTTTCAGATGATTTAATTGAGTCTGAAGAAATTCTTTGCAGAATTTTAACAGGTTCTTTATTATCATCTGATTGTTTGTTATGCAGAGGTTTGAAAAATTCATCAATTTTAACAAACATTTCCTCTAAGGAATTAAAGTCAGAATGCATAAACAGATCAAATTCCTTTTCTGAATTGATAGAATCTAGAGAAGTTGAAGATTGTGGATCAGACAACTTTATGTTTTTAGGCTGATTTTGTAACTTTTGTTCCATAGTTTTTAGTTCAGCCTTGAGAGTTCTATTCTCTATCTCAAAATTTTTAATTTTCAATTCTAGATCAGAGTTTATCTTTTCTAGAATTGAAGATGGCAGATATAACTTTTGAGATTGAGTAGGTAATTCAGACAAATCCTTTTCAGAATATGTTTGAATGTACTCTTCTTTAATATCAGTAATATTACTTGTTTCATTTATTCTGTTATAATCAACAGAATTTTGCATTTTGTCTGATCGTAATCTTTTTGTTTCTTCACTAGATTCTACTTCATCAGATGCTTTCATAAACGCCATTTTCAATCCTAAGTTCATGTATCTGACATCATATAACGTTGGTGAACTAGATATTGCTTTTGTCAGATACTTTGGATTTTCCCAACCAATTCCAGATTTAGAATTATAAAATTTTGTGTCTTTTGGTTGATTTAAATAAATGGTTTGATTTGTTTGCCCTCTTTTTATAAATTCATCTTCAATCTTCTTTATTTTCTCATAAAGTTTAGTTCGTTCTTCAAAAATAGCATGATATTTTACAGAAAAGTTTGAAGCTTCTAATTCTGCAATTCTCAGTCTTTCTTGTAAGTCAGATATATTTTGATTAAGATCAAGTATTTTGCTTTGTAGTTCTCTTTCCTTATCTTGTAAATCTGAAACTGCTAATAAGCCTAATGCTTTATCTTTGGAAAAATCTAAAACTAAGTTATGTTCATTTCGAAGTTTGTTTTCCAAAGAATGAGCATTTTTCTTTTCCGCCTTTAATGATTTTTCAAACTTTTTAAGCATAAAGGCCATATGAGTTAGTTTCTCTTCTAGCACACAAGATTCGTCAAAATCAGAGTCAGAGTTAGAATGTACCTCCGGTTTGTCTGATCCATCTAATCTGTCTGACTCGGAATCTTCATTATCCTCTACATCAGTTTTTCTAGTTGCCATCAACGCAACTTCTTCTGTCTCTTCCTCCTCAGAATCTTGTCTTTCTTCATCTTCTTCATCAGTTAAACCAACCCATACTTCATCCTCAGCTATCATAGCTGATTCACTCAATTCTGACTCATTGAGAACCTCTGATTTCAGGAAAATATGAGCATCTTCATCCAGAATATCTTCATCTTCAGATAACTGCAACCAGTGGTCATCCTTCGCCATAAGAGCTTTTCCAGACTCTTTTTCTTTGGCTAAGAGAGCTTTCTCGTATAATAGCTTGAGTTTTTGACTACTGGGAGTCTACATTCTCGGGCATAACGACCTGGTTTTCCACAATTGTAACATTTCTGTTCTGAATCTTTCTTTGCTGACTTGTCTGATTTTTCATATTTGTCAGTCTTTCTTCCACTGCTCTCTCCAGATTTTTCATATTTGTCCTTCTTCTCAATTTTCCTCGAGCCTGTTTTGTAGCGCATCTTATTGTTGGTTGGCTTTCTGTAGAACTTCTATTGAAAAGCTTTTGTTAGCAGTGCCATCTGCTTTTTCATTTCTTCGATCTCAGAATCTGCAGATGAATCGGAGGATTCTGATTCGGAAGATGTACTGCTGACTATTACTCTTTTCTCCTTTTTCATTTTATATTTGTACTTTTTCTCTGCCAGTAGAGCCAATGGATTAGCAGTTTCTTTCTCGGCTTTCTTCTTTCCTGATAATTTCCTCAACACAACCTCTTGGTAGTTGTTGAGTTTCTCAAATATCATATGAAAATCCATTTCTTCAATATCCTTTGTTTGCTGGATAATCATAGCATATTTCTCCCATTCAGGATTCAGAACATTTAGGAACTTGACATTTATGTCCAGATTGGACTTTGTCACTCCATTTCGTTTCATTTCACTTACCAAACTCACAAACCTTAGGTAAGTGTTTTCCAGTAATTCTCCTTCACGGGCTCTGAAATTTTCAAATGTCATTAGGCTGTTTCTAGCCCTGTTTGTGGCAGCTCTGTCAGATCCCCTCATCAGTTTACACACTTCATCCCATATTGACTTGGCAGTTTCTGTGTTTGTGAGGCATGTGTAAATATCATTGGGGATGGATATCAGAAGTAATTTCCTGGCAGTTTTATCCCCTAGTTTTCTCTTCTTTTGAGTCTCAGTCAGGTTGGTAACCTCGACTGTCCTTGATGGAATCGGGGGATTACCGGTTGGTACTCGAGGTATTGTTTCCATAAATGTGGCTGGTCCTTCTGTTAAGGATTTCAGCATCTCTTCTGATAGATCATGAAAGCTGATGAATTCTAGAAACTTCTCCCTCCATTGAACGTATTCTCCCCTGTATAGAATTGGGGGTTTGGTTTCTGATCCCATTGCTAGAGCGTCCTTTGACATTTTGACTGATATTTTGGAAACTGTCCAAGATCTGATGAACTTTGATTGAGATTGAAAATGTTGATCAACAGTTAAAATTTGATCAAACTTTGAAACACAGATTAGTACTGAAATGATCAACTGAAATCTACAACACAGTAACTTGTTAGTAGCAATAATCAAGTTGAATCAAACACTGAATAGACTTATGGTTTTGTAAAATGCAAAAACTCGAATAATGCTTGTATGAAACTCCAATTACTCTTCTATGAAACTCGAATAAGCTTTCTTTAAAACTCGAATGATAGATGGTGAAACTTGAATTAGGCTAAGTGAAACTCGAATGAGTTTAGTATGAAACTCGAATGAGTTTAGAATGAAACTCGAATGAGTTTAGAATGAAACTCGAAATTGCCTTTGTGAAACTCGAATTATGTTTAGACACTTGAGTTTTATAGTGAAACTCAATCAACTCTTATGTGAAACTCGAATTAGTCTTTTGGGAAACTCGAATTGTTCCTTTGAAAAACTCGAATTTGTCTTTTGTGAAACTCGAATTAAATTCAAACTTTAATAAACTCGAATGAACTTCAAATTTATTTATAAACTTGAATCAAATTCAATTTGACAGTAAACTCGATTGATTTATCACTTCAACTCGAATCAACAAGGTTGCAACACGATTGATTACTTGTGTAAACTCGAATCACTTTTAAACCCAACTCGATAGACACTGTTTGTCAACTCGATTGACACAGTTTGTCAACTCGATTGACACTATTTCCAACTCGATTGTCACTATTGTCAACTCGAATTTCACGAGTATTCAACTCGAATGACACATAAGATATGTGTATTTCGAGTTTCTTAATTTTTCAGATTTTTCAAGTCTGAAATTCAAATTAATTCGAAAAATTTGCCCATTTTCACTCAAATTGAAATCGAAGGTGAGGATTTTGATTACAAACACTTTTTGTGAAACACTTTTGTCCAAAAATAGATCTAGAATGGACTTTTTCAATAGAATAGTAGTCGACCTTGTGTTTTTCAAAATTTGACAAAAATGCCTAGATCTTTTTCTGTGTTTTGTGAATCAATTCAAGTTTATAGTCAATTGAATCGACTATTGATCCTTTACCTTCGATCCAATTTTCACTGTATTTGATCAACAGATTAAAATCCCTTGGTTATTTTAGGGTTTTTCGAAAAAAATGCTCAAGAACAGTGAACAATTTCGTAAAAAAATTTCAATCTCAGATTCAAATTTTCACCCCTAAAGCTCTGATACCAATTGTGATTTACAGTTTCATATCAATCAAATAACAATTTAAGAACAAGAACAATTCAGGAATCAAAACTAACCAAATGATTGTATTCCAAAATGTCGATTACAAGAATGATGAGAAGATCTTCCAAACTGTCAGTAACCGTATTCTCTGAATACTATTTTGCCAAAAGAGAAAATGTCAGACTCCTTACATTGAAAGTCAAACTTACTATACATATACATATTTTTCACAACTATGGAAGAATTACAAAACAAACCCTATACTTTGACTTCCATCAATTACAATATATTCTAACAGGTTCGAATTGTAGCGGCAATCCTTTGGCTGATCGACGTGTGAGCATAAACTATTAAAAACTTAAATTAAATGACTTAAATTAAACTAATTATATTTTTGGTGGTAAAGTAGAGGACTGCAATTACCTTTCTGAATTTTTAAATTTTTTATGTGATTTTTAATAAAATGAAATTAAAGACTAAAAATTAATTAAACGAAAGTACTTAAAACTTAAAACTAAAAACTAAGGCCAAAACTAACTTCTAGCCCTAACGTTACCACTCCCTGGCAACGGCGCCAAAATCTGACGAGCCGTCGTTGTGGCCCATAGAAATAACCTTAAATCTAACTATTTAGCTTAGAGAAGTAAGGATCAAATCCGCAGGGAGTGCGTATGTGAATTAGGGTTAATTAACTAGTTTCTTTAGTTTATTGAAAGCGATTAAATCTTGAATTGGATGATTTGTTTGGAATAATGATTACGACTAAATTATAACTAAAACTAACGGCAAGCAACTAACAAAATAGATTAACAAAGCAAATTGAAGATAACCATTTACGGAATCACTACGGTATAAGTTATTACCCACTTGAATTTCGTGCAACAATCACATAGACATAATTAATTGCGGAGTTAAATAAATCATACATATTTTAATCAATATATCTCGGCATAGCGCATGCAACATTCATCACTTGTCTTAATCCCTAAACTGATGGACTCGGCACAACAAATAACATCACTATGAACCATCTTGCTTTTACCAATCAAAACATATAATCATAACGATAACCAAATGCTTATCATTTGTATTACACATAAAGTATTCAAGCAACACAAAATACATCAAAACATAATTGAAATTCAATAATGTAAAACTTAGCCGTAGATCCTCCGCAAACGGCTTTGGTGTTTAGTTGCTCAACGTGTGCTCTTCATCGGAAGTGTATTTTCACAAATAAGTATTTGGGGTTTGTAGAAATGGTTTTTGTAGTAACATGGGATAAGCAATAGTGTAGGGTGTGTGTATTTGCCGATCGAAGGTAGTTACAGAGGAGGGAGGTGGCCGTTGTGGTGGAGGGTGGTGCTCTTCATTTCTTGACGAGAACATCATTTAGGGTTGGAGAAAGGAAGGAGACGATGCAGGAGTCTAACATGATGCAGATTGCAGGCATTGGAGAAAGGAGGAGATGCCTTGGTAAATGAAAGAGACGTTTGGAGAAAGCAAGAGAGATGATTTATTGAAAGTCTGCAGAATATCTTTTTGTGCATAAATTAGTGGTACTAAATGCATAAGAGGTTTGTACCTCTTAAAATTCAGACTTATGCTTTAAGAAGCTTGTACTTTATGCAATGATGGTTGTTTTTAAGACTTTTCCTAAATGTATTATAAGGAGCATAGATATAAAAATATTGGGAAAATTCTATGTGATTTTGTTGAAATCTTCACCCCCTACAATTAATCTTGAGTTACTAGGATATACTTTTGGAACATATAATGTTGTGTGATATTATTTTATTATTTTACATAACTTTTAATTATTTTATTTTTCGATTATAATTTTTCATATATTGTATTTTATAAATATTCAAATATATCATTGTCATCGTATTGTTTTTATTTACATTTCGATATAAAATTTCTTATTGTTAGAGGTATAATACGTAACATCTCGTATTCAAACCTGGTATATGGAATTAAGTTATTGGATATTTAATTTATTAATATTGCGTTGGCCGAGTAATATTCCGATTAGTGGATTATACGTGTCGTGATTGAGTTATACGTGGCATCCGAGTTATTTTTTAGTGGATTAATTATATTTATGAGATCACAAGATTAAATAGATTTAATTGACATTAACATTGAAGATACGATATTGGTTTGGATAAACGGATATTGGGTTACCATAAATGGAATATATATATATATATATATATATATATATATATATATATAGTGTTGGGATCATTGCAGAACCTTAATTTAGTGCAGAACCATAGAACCAATCTAAACCATTAGATTATAATATAACACTAGGGATAAGATGGTAATTATACAATTAACATTGAATTAATAGCAGCCTACCAAGTTTGACTGTCCACTTTGACTTTTTTTTTTTACTCTTTTAATATATAATGGACATGCAGTGTTGCATCGACGTTAAATATACGATATCAAAGTGTTCATTCGACATCGAATGGTCGTATGGGTAAAAAAATTTACGAAAAATAAACACGTAAATTTTTTTTCAAAAAATATATTCATGACCGTTCTCGTTAAATCCACCAACTTTGACTACTAATTTTGACTATTATTTATCTCTGTTAATAATGAACGTATATGCAGTGTTGCATCGACGTTAAATATACGATATCAAAGTGTTCATTCGATATCGAATGATCTCATGATCTCACCATGATATATTGCGTCGTGGTCTGGGTAAAATTTTTTTTACGAAAAATAAAAAAGTATATATCATAACCGTTCTCGTTAAATCCACCAACTTTGACTACTAATTGTGACTATTATTTTGACTCTGTTAGTAATGAACGTATATGCAATGTTGCATTGACGTTAAATATACGATATCAAAGTGTTCATTCGATATCTCACGATCTCACCATGATATATTGCATCGTGGTCTGGGTAAAAATTTTTTTACGAAAAATAAAAAATATATATCATAACCGTTCTCGTTAAATCCACCAACTTTGACTACTAATTGTGACTATTATTTTAGCTCTGTTAATAATGAGTGTATATGCAGTGTTGCATTGACGTTAAATATACGATATCAAAGTGTTCATTCGATATCGAATGATCTCATTATCTCACCATGATATATTGCATCGTGGTCTGGGTAATTTTTTTTTACGAAAAATAAACACGTAAAATTTTTTCGAAAAAAATATATCATGACCGGTCTCGTTTTAAAGAGTATAAAATTCTCGTTTTTATGGTATAATTTTTTTGATTTAAAAATTAATAATATTAATGTTATTTTAATTTAAAGAAAAAAGATATTTATTTTGCTAATGTCAATCTTTTTGCTATTTCCAATCTTTTCCTTTTTTACCCCTCCAAGAATTAAAATATCACTATTACCAATCTTTTTTTCACTAATTCCAAACTTAACTATTTTAATCAAGACCATTAGATTATTCTAATCTATGGACGATATTGGTTCTACAGTTCTACACTAAATTTAGGTTCTGCAATGATCCCATTTCTATATATATATATATATATATATATATATATATATATATATATATATATATATATATATATATATATATATATGCATTCCTTATGAACATCTTTTGCTTTTTTCCTTCCTCACAAAGCAAAAACAAGAGTGTGTAAGTGTGTGTTGTGTGGCTGGATTTATCATATTCGGGTTATTGAGCTACAAAAGCTAAGGAACTCTAATTTTGCTTAGTCTGATTTAGTTAGAGGATATGAATTTGTGGGTTTAGGCTACTAACCCTGTAGGATAGATTTATATGTTGTTTTATGAGTTCATTTGGTCTGCAAATCGAATTATGGCGGCCGCGATCCCTAGAGCATGGCCGCGATGGGTATAGGGCGGTGAAGTGAGTATGATAAGCGGTTAGGAGCGTGACCAAAATCATGAGCATGGTTGCGATGGCATGAGCACGACCAAGATCCCAAATGCGGCCGCAATAGGGTTGAGTGCGGGTCGCGATCCGCCCAATTGGGCCAGTGTTGGTTTTGGGATTTGAGGCACATTTGGGGTTACTTTGGGGTCCGATGCTGTTACTGGGTCAATATATGAGTCTGTTAGCTGGGTTTCAATTAATATTCTGGAATCCGTTATCTTTACAGGGTTGAGTCGTCAGCGAGTCGAGCCGAGGCAGCGTTCAAAAGGATTCTGTTGAGATAGATTACAGTGATCAGGTGAGTACACGAGTTCTTTTCCAAACGCGTGCTTATTTTACGAGTTATATTTGTGTATCTACTGTGGTGTATTGTGTATGAGACAGAGATGTGGCGCGCAGGTATGATTTTATTTACTTTCATTAGATGTGATATGTGTGTATAAGCCAAGGTCAAATTCAAAGTATCCGCAACGAGTGATCGCGCAGGCTGACTGTCCCTAACCAATTATGAAGTATGAGACCGTATATATAACGCAGAGTTATTGCCATGTTGCAATTGTGCTTATTGAGTGGCTAACCACTGTTGTATGCAGTCTACTAGCCGGGAAACGGCGTCCCCATTGAGTTGAGATGTGCATAGAGCTCCGAGATTACACCAGAATTTATGGGACATATATGTGTTCATTTTATTGAGTTACTTGTGATTTTATGTGCTATGTGTTGTGCTATGTGTTTATTTCTGCAGAGTCTAACCCACGCGTACTCATGAGCTTCCCAACTTATGTTTTCGAGTCTAACGTGTCTCAGATCAGAAGGTTGAGCCGCAGTTGTAGCAGCTGAAGTAGTTTGTGAGTTACTCTAGGATTTTGTGTGTTAGTGGTTGTATGTCAGTCAATATTAGCTTTTGAATCTTTGTTAAATCGCATTTATATATCTACTCAGTATGTAAGGTGATCAGTAACCAGTCGTTTTATGTTAATTCAGTTAGAGTGCGATTATCTGTATTAGACATTTGATCTCACTGTTGCCAAGTTGTATTAAAGTTTTTTATTATCAATGATTTGTAAAATCATCTGACATGTGTATTATGAGTCTATTTTGATATTGTCACTTATGAATTTATGTTGACGTGACTTTTATATGTAAAGAGAAGGTGTTACATTTTAAGATGATGAATATATTATTTTTTTTGTTCTATTATAACCTTCAATATATCTTATTTTACAAATATATTATTTTGATCGCATTTTTTATCTACATTTCAATTTGAAGTTTTATTACCATACTTAAAAATAATGATTTTTAAAATTGTTTTTTTAATAACCTTCGATATATTTTGTTTTACTAAATTTGGTTATATCATTATGATCGTGTTGTTTCTATTTATAGTCCGATATAGAATTTATTACGTAAAGTTTAATTAACAAATTTTTATAATTTTTTATTTTATTATATATTATATAATTGCTTTATGTTTTCATCATAACCATTGGTATATTTTGTTTTCTAAATCCGAATACATCAGAATGATTAATTGTTTCTATTTATGTTCATATAAAAAATTATTTATCATTTGCTTTATTTCAAAAATAATGTTTTTTTTAATATTTTTTATTTTATACATGATATATAATCATTGTTTTTCTGTCGTAACCTTTATTATATAATTTATAAATATATGTCGATAATTACTGAAACTGTATTGTCTATCTTATGATATAATAACCATTTTTTATGATTTTTTTAAATTCTATATAATATATAAATTACTTGTTTTCATAACCTTTGCTGTATTTTGTTATACAAAAGTACGAATAAGTCACTATGGTCACAATGTTTTAATCTACATTCAGATGTAAAATTTATTACGGTGCAATGTATTTTTAAAATACTGAATTTTTTAAATTTGAAATAATTACTTACCTAATTTTTTTAATAATATCAGAAGTTTTATTTTTTATTTTAACTTTAATATAAATCGTTAATACTTTGTATATCCTAGGATAAATAACTATAATCAAAACAACATATGACTAATTAAATGATTCAACGATTTCTCTATAATTATTATAACAAATGTTGTTACTCTATATATAAATTTTTTTACACTTGCTACAACACACAGGATTACGACATACGTTTATTATAATATTTTAGTCTTTATTAATGTGAATCACAGAATTATCCGAAAGAGACGAGCACAACTTTTCCAATAGGTCCAATATTGAAAGGGACCAATTTTTCGTTTTTTTGGGGTTATAATTAATTCGTAAATGTGAACATGACACGTTACCAATTTGTACATATATATGAGAGTAAATTACAAAAATGGTCCCTGTGCTTTAGTCAAAATTATGGATTTGCTCCCTGGTTTCTAAAAATTACATAAATGGTCCCTAAAAACACTATTTACTTGCAAAAATAATCCCTCTTTTTCTTAACTTTTTTTAAATGACGGTTTTGCCCTTTTCTTAATAACAATTTTGGTCCCTCATTTATGTAATTTATTTTCAGTTTTAGTCCTTATCATAATTTTTTACTTTTTGCTTACATATTAAATGTTAATTTATAAAGTTAACTATTATTTTTATTTATAAAATATTTATTTATTTTATTATTAATATTATCCTTATTTCTATATTTTACTTTGTTTGATTTACGTCTCTTTTATATATCCAATTTATTTATTAAAATTTTACTTATCTTACGTTTTATTTATAAAAATATATATGCGTTTTTATCTTTTATACGTTTGTATCTAACTATTCATTATGTTAATATTATCTAATCAATTATAATTTTTATAAAGAAATATAAACTTAGGGAGAGTCTAATATAACTATTTTTGTTATATATTGTGGCGCTCATGCTATCGTTTTATTCTAATTATTTTGGGGTTTTATTCATTTAGATTTAAATATTTTTTAACTGTAACACATTTTACTGCTTTATTCCTTTTATTCTGATTATTTTGTTACATTAATATATTTTTCTTTTTATTATGATTACTTATTACATTAATATTGTTAGGCATAAAAAGGCCTCAATCAAACATGTTCTACATCTGAGGGGGAGATTTATAATCAAACCTGTTGATGCATTTGAAGGTTAAATTTAAGGCCTGTTATATGCCTTATTAAAGCCTAAAGATAATTTGCAATATTAGTCTAAAGTTGTTCTATGTGTTGCATGTGTTGCAACTAAGACAATTTGTCCAAGCTGTTCTGTCTGCTGAACAGGCTGGACATAAACTGTCTACGCTGCTCTACACTGGTGAGCAGCTTGGGCAATTTTGAAGTGTTCTGTTCTTTGTGAACAGAACCTGTTCTTTGTGAACAGGCTAAACACTTTATGGAATACGTTTCCAAGTCATCATGTATTGTTTTTGACTGCAAGATCAGTTTACAAAGTCGAAGACAAAGTGGAAAACAGAACTGCTCAGCCCGCCCAAGCTGTTCTGTAACATGAAGACAAAAGGTTATTTGAAAAAGGGTGACAGACCTTTTTCTTATATCAAAATAGGCCTTTACAAGGAAGAAAGACGCAAAGTTGACATTCCTAAATTAGTTAAAGGCAATGCAACAGTAGACAAAGTAAAAAGACAAAAGTTCTGCACATATGAAGACAAGTCTGCTTTTCAGAAAAGTGCAGAAAAGGTTATGTTGTCTTTTCAACAAGACTTCTCCTTTTTCATTCCGTCCAATGAAGATGTTTCTCTTAGATCCTCTGAGTGAGTATAAAAGGAAGCTTCTAAGGACAGAAAGAAGTGTGAAGAAAGCTAAGTGCTGAAAACCAAGAGTGAACGTGCAAGTGTGTTTTTCATGCATGCAAGCCTGCTGTGTAATTCAGTATCTGTGTGTCTAAGCTGCTTTACATAAGCTGTTCCCTTAAGTCTTGTAAACACAGTGAGTGCTTCTTAGTGAGTGTATTCATTGTATTCTAGTTTGAGTTTGTCTTAGACTAGTAAACATACTGTTGTATCTGTCATCTCAGCTTGAACTATTCCGCATTCAAGCTTGTTTGTAATTAACAAATTGTTGATAATACATACAAACATTGAGAAAATAATGTGTAGTTTTTAAATAGCTGTATTCACCCCCCCTCTACAGCTTAAAGCTATATACTTTGGAAACCTCTCGGGACCTACAACTGGTATCAGAGCAGTTTAGAGTGTGTGTCATTCTAGATCTCTCATTCTCCCAAGTTTCCATGGACAACAGTGCTGCAAATTCTTCTTACTATGACAATGGCTCTATGGGCAAACCTCCAAAATTTAATCATCAAAACTTCTCTGGTTGGAAGTGTAGAATGATGCTCTATTTAGAGAATCTGGATGTACAACTGCCAGAGATAGTGATGGAGGGTCCCTATGTGCCAATCTCTGTTACTACCATAACTCCAGCGGTTGAAGGAGCTGCTCCTGAAATCAGGACCTTTGAGAAAGCTAAAGCTCAATGGTCTGATGAAGACAAGAGACTGGTGGCTCTGGATGCTAAGGCCAGGAACAACCTGGTCATTTCTCTTCCTGATGATGTGTTCAAACAGGTTGAGAAAATGAAGACAGCAAAAGAGATGTGAGATACTTTGTGTACCGTCTATGATGGACCCACAATCACACTGGACAACAGGATCAACAATCTTGTTAGACAGTATGAACTCTTCTTTGCTAAACCAAAGGAGACTCTCACTGAAACCTACACCAGGTTTACTGCTCTAGTGAATGATCTCAAGGCTGTTGGGATCACTAAGGATAGTCTTACCTTGGTGAATAAATTTCTGGACATTCTACCTGAAGAGTGGAATTACTTCTCAACAATTCTAAGGAACTCAGGTACTATCAGAAGTATGGATCTGGTCAACTTGTATGGATCCTTACTGAATGATGAACAGTCAAGGCAACAAAAGAGAAATGCCTTGGAAATGTCCAAAAGAGGTGCAGCCTTTGTGGCTAATGTGAGACAGCCTTTAAATCAGGTGAGTGATGTGTTCACTCAACCTGATCAACAGGATGATGACAAGGAGGAAGTGTCAGATGAAGAAGATACTGCAGATCTTGCTGAACAAGATGATGAGCAAATGATAGCTATGCTTGTCAAAAGGTTCAACAAGAAAAGGTTTGGAAGAAACATGCTGCAAGGAAATTCAGGTGCTGGCAAAAGAAGGCATTTGATAAATCCAAGGCTGAGTGTTTCAAATGTGGCAAAACTGGTCATATAGCTGCTGACTGTGTGTCAAAAGTTGTTGGTCAGTCATCCAAACCATACAAGACAAACAAGGATGATGGTTATGGGGTTAAGTACCTTATGGCCATGGCTAAGCTGAGGAAGTTGGAAAACTCAGTGGGTTCCAACCGCCAAAAGGGACTCATGGCAGAGACTTGTGATTGGGAGGAATCTGATTCATCATCTGATGAAGAAGACAATCAATGTCTGATGGCCAACACTGATGTCCCATCAACAAGCAGTTTCAAACAGGATATGGCTGAAGCTGAAGCTTTCAACAGCTTAGAGAACTGGAATCCTACTATGATGTATAAGGTACAAAATTTTATGGCTTACAGTTCTGAAGAAAAAGTTAAAATGTTTGAATATATGCTTGTTGATCTAAAAGCTGCTGTTGAGAAGCATGATGCTTTACTATCTTAAATCTCTAAGCTTAAAACTGATCTTAAAACTAAATCTAGTAAACTGGACAGTTTCCATAAGTTGGAAACTGAGCTTGATGAATTAAAACACATCAACTCTATTTTACTGGAAGAAAAGAGAGAAACAAATATAAAGCATGCTAAGCTTCAAAAGATAGTTGACTCTTGGTGCCAATCTGCACAAAAAGTCAGCCATTGTATAAGTCAACAGATTCCTGCACAAATCCAAGCCTATCTTGGAGGGGATCTTGACACAGCAGCTGCCATTGTTGAGATCAATAATCTGAAAGAAGATTTATCCACTCTTGGTGAACTTCCAAACACATTCATTCAAAATGTGAATGGTAAACTAATCTCAACAAATAGGTTTGTCAGGCCTCAAAACACTGACAGCTTATGTGAATTTAGTTAAAAAGCTGATGTTGGAATTTGTTCTCCATCAAGTCAGCCTGCTAAGTGCTCTGCTGGTTCACACAAGCAAAAGAAAGGAAAAAATGTTCAAAATGAAGTTGTGGATACTAAACCTGTTGACAAAATAGGTTCTGAGTCCAAAGCTGATGGTAAAAAGCATGTTAATCCTTTTGATGCTAAACACTTTGAAAACAATTTTTCAAAAAGTAAGCAGCCTGTTTTCAACAAGGGTAAGTCTCATGTTGAAAACAAAACTGCTGTGATTTCAAATAAGCTTTCAAATCATAGTGGTAAACTGGTTTTAAATAAGAATAAGCTTTTCAAAACCAGACAGAGTGAATATGCTGATAGGCAGCATAAATCACAATTCAGTAGGGGCAAAGGCAAAGCCATTGCTCAAACTGAGATAATTGGGAATAAGTTTCCCAAACCCGTGGAAGCTCAAAAGCCAATTAAGCTCCCTGTCTTTGACATCTGTCCTCCTAAAAAGAGGAAAGAAGAGGCAGCCAAAGCTGTGGCTATTGAACTATCCACTCAAGCTGTTGATTCAACAAAAAGTAATAAAACTGCTAAAACTGCTGAAAGAATCAACAAAAATAACTCAGAATGTGTTTCTGAAAGATCTTCTTCCAAAAACCCTAAAAAAAATGTTACAAATGTGGGAAGAAGACACATCTGGCCAAGGATTGTCCTGAATCTGAGGACATGAGGCCTGTTGACTCTGCTGTTTCCACCACAGCTGTTACAAGCAGTGTTGGAAATGTCACAGTCACTGAAAGTGGTATTCAAGCTGATACCATTCAAATAGGGAATATTAGTGTGGATATTTCAAGTCCATCAACAAATGTTGGAATGAATGTAGGAGAAACTCATCTCTGTGATGAGTTCCCCTAAAAAATGACTATAATTCCTTATCACTCCTTGCAGGAAAACAACCTCCCAGGTTTGGTACTTGGGACAGTCCGCTGCTCAGGGCACATACAGGTTGTAAAGAATGCCTGATGAACTAGGCCTAAAAAAGGGCCAAAAAGTCAACCTTTGTGACAATGTACAGGATCCACTGAGATATGGAACTCTTAAAGCTGGTGCTGCAGTGTTCAAAAGAAGTAGCCTACTGTGATTGGCTAAAATACATAACCTTGTCAGAATACTAGTCAATGTGTGCTGCTGGCTACATAAGTTAACTTTGGATGACACCTGGGTTACATATTGGATCCCCCAAAAGGCAAAAGTTGTGCTATGTGGCGTCAACGAAGAAGGTGTATATGTTTGTGGATATGCATTCTGCTGACCCAACAACTGAACCTGTTTTCTCACAAAACAAATTCTGATCTTAACTGGCTTTATGGCACAGAAGACTGTCACATCTGAAACTTCAAGAACATCACAAACTCTGTAAGAAAGAGTTGGTGACAGGTTGCCTCTATACTTTTTGCTAAGGATAAGGATTATGCACATGCTTGTGAGAAAAAAGGGCAAAAGCAGAGAAAAACATCTTTTAAATCCAAACATAATTTATCTATTGATACTCCACTCTTCTTAATCCATATGGACTTGTTTGGACCTGTTAATGTCCCAAGTCTAGGAGGAAGAAGATACACTCTTGTAATGGTTGATGAGTTCTCCAGGTACACATGGGTGATCTTTCTAAAGAGCAAAGGAGAGGCTGCTAGAGAGATTATTGGATTTGTCAAAAAGATGGAAATGCTGAACTCTGCCCAAGTAAAGCAGCTTAGAAGTGATCATGGTACTGAGTTCAGAAACAGTACTCTTGAAGACTTCTGTGAAGAGAAAGGAACCACTCAAAACTTTTCAGCTGTAAGAACTCCTCAACAAAATGGAGTTGCTGAAAGGAGAAACCGAACTCTCATTGAAGCTGCCAGAACCATGCTGTGTGCATCAGGTTTACCTTCATCATTTTGGGCTGAAGCTGTGAACACTGCCTGCTTCACCCAAAACAGATCCTTAGTGGTGAAAAGATTCAACAAGACTCCCTATGAGCTGCTCAAAGGGAGGAAGCCAAATGTCAGTTATTTCCATGTGTTTGGATGTCCCTGTTTCATTCTGAATCAAAGGGACCAGCTGTCAAAGTTTGAACCTAAAGCTGATGAAGGTGTGTTTGTTGGCTACTCTGCTATCTCCAAAGCCTACAGAGTATACAACAACAAAAGAAAGGTGATAGATGAATCTATCAATGTCACCTTTGAAGAGTCCAAGAATGCCTCCACCAAAGCTGTTCCTGAATCAGTTTCAGGAGAACTTAACTTTGATGATCTGATGCATTCAAACAATGAAGAGGACTCAAAAGCTTCCACTACACCCAGTGTGGAACCTGTTAATCATGATGGACATGATGATGATTATGTCAATACACCCTGTGTGAATAAATGTACTGACTTAATTACAACTGCATGTCCAGAACCTATCAATGCTGATTTTCCCAGTTCCTCTGCTGATATGTTCAACAGTGGTCAGACATGTTCAACAAGTGAACAGGCTCAAGACAACAGTGTGTCTGAAAATCTTGAGAGCTGTTCAACAGGACCTGCTGAAGATGTTAACAACTCAGGTGAATCATCATTGAAAAATGATCCTAAGTGGATCAGGTGTCACCCCAATGATCAAATAATTGGTGACATCAACAAAGGGATACAAACACGGTGGGACAACTTAGGGAACTTTTGTATGTTCTCTAGTTTTGTTTCACTGATGGAGCCAAAGAAGGTTGATGAAGCATTAAAAGATGCCAATTGGATCACTGCCATGCAAGAAGAGCTCAATCAGTTTGAGAGAAACAATGTATGGAAGCTGGTCCCTGCTCCTAAAGGTAAAACTATAATTGGCACTAAATGGGTCTTCCGGAATAAAATGGATGAGCAAGGTCATGTCATTAGAAATAAGGCAAGACTGGTTGCTCAGGGCTACAGACAGGAGGAAGGAATTGACTATGATGAAACATTTGCTCCTGTGGCCAGGCTAGAAGCAATTCGTTTGTATCTAGCCTACGCTGCTCATAAGAGCATTAAGGTATTTCAAATGGATGTGAAGAGTGCATTTTTGAATGGGAAGCTGCAAGAAGAAGTTTATGTCAAGCAGCCTCCAGGTTTTGAAAATGAACAACATCCAGGTTTTGTCTATAAGTTGGACAAAGCTCTCTATGGTCTCAAACAAGCCCCTAGAGCCTGGTATGACACTCTTACTGAGTTCCTTATGAGCAATGGGTATTCCAGAGGTAAAGTGGATACTACACTGTTCATAAAGAAAGTGAAATCTGACATTATGCTTGTTCAAATTTATGTGGATGACATAATATTTGGTTCTACTAATGAGCAGTTATGCAAGAATTTTTCACTACTCATGAAATCTAAGTATGAAATGAGTATGATGGGAGAACTAACTTTCTTTTTAGGATTACAGGTTAAACAAACCTCAACTGGAATTTTTATAAATCAAATAAAGTACACTTTAGATCTATTGAAAAAGTTCAAATTTGATCAAAGTTCTCCTATTAAAACCCCAATGGCAACCAATGTAAAATTGGATGCTGATGCCAGTGGCAAAGCTGTTTCAGTAACAGCTTACAGAGGCATGATTGGGAGCTTGCTATACTTAACTGCTAGTAGACCTGATATTATGTTTGCCACCTGTCTGTGTGCTAGGTTCCAAGCTGATCCAAAGGAATCTCATCTAGCTGCTGTTAAAAGAATCTTCAGATACCTGAAGGGTACACCAGGTTTAGGTCTTTGGTATCCCAAAGACTCAAGCCTTGAACTAGCAGGCTATTCAGATTCTGATTTTGCAGGCTGCAGGTTAGATAGGAAAAGCACAACTGTCAACTCCTTGGTGGAAAGTTGATCAGTTGGAGTAGCAAGAAGCAGAACTCAGTGTCCACTTCTACTGCTGAAGCTGAGTACATTGCTGCTGGAAGCTGCTGTGGGCAGATTCTGTGGATGCAGCGTCAGCTTGATGACTATGGCCTTGTGTATAGGAAAACTCCTATTCTGTGTGATAACACAAGTGCCATAGCCATTTCCAACAATCCAGTATTTCATTCTAGAACAAAGCATATTGAAGTCAGACATCACTTCATCAGGGATCACATTCAGAAAGGCAATGTGGAGGTAAGTTTTATTTCCACAAATGAACAGCTTGCAGACATTTTCACCAAACCTCTGGATGAAACAAGGTTTAATTACCTTGTCAGCAAGCTGGGCATGTTAAATAAGAGTGACTAAGTGTTCTCTCAGGTCTATGAAGTTATATGTCTCACACTGCTCAAGTCTCTCAGAACAGCTTAGACAGAACAGGCTATGCATGTTCTATACTTAGCCATTTTTCTAAAAAACTTGAACAGCTTGAGCACAGAACAGGCTGAACAACAAACAGGTTGTAAGTCCAGCCTGCTCTGATGGTTCAATCATCAACCTGTTCATTCCTTCACACTGCCTTACAAGCCTTTGTCTTGTAACCTGTTCAAATATTGAACCCAACCTGTTCTCACAACTGAGAACAGGCTGAAGGCACAGTTTGAAGGGAGAACAGCTTGAAGAGTGAATAACATGTGTTGACTCTGCTCATCACAGGGTTGACCAACAGCTTAGACCAAATATTTTAATTACCTTTCTTCACAATTAAGTTACTTAATTAATGTTTTATTTAACTTAATTACTGCGGATAATGTGGATTACGTGTGTAAGTGATTAAAAAGAAATCGAGTGGTCTGACAAACGGTCTGACATGGACAACCGTTCCGTTTTCCGTTAACGACTTTTTCAAATCAAACCGCCCAAAATCTTCTCTCTCATACACACTCACATTCAAATCCTATAAATACCTAAATACAGTTTCATCTTCGTCTTCCTCATCACTTCCAGAAATCCTCAAGAACCCTAAAATCGACTAAGTGTCTTTTGCTTCTTCAACCTCAAAAAATTCCCAAATGGCTCACAGACCTAATCCCTTTCTCCCAGTGTTCGTTGGTGAGGATGTTGTCAAACACTCATCAATCACCACAATGCTGACCATTAAGCCCACCAACTACATTGCCAACCTCACAATCCCCAAAAACTATGTGGGGAAGGGCTATGACCAAATGGTGGAGTTTCTGAAAGTTCATCCGTTGAACTACGCCATGACTGCATCTCCTGGTGTCCTGTACCAGGAGATGGTGTATGAGTTCTGGTATACCTGTGCCTATATCCCAGAAACCAAAGTCATCAAGGGCACCATACTCAATGGGACTCAGACCATTGAGATCAACACTCATCTGCTCAGGGAAGTTCTTCGACTCCCTGTGGTTGCACAATATGATCGACCACAGCCTGAAGATGAACAGATGAAGAATCTGCTGCACTTCTGTGGTGTAGCAGAACCAAAATTTGGAGCAACACTGTTCAGGAAGGACCTCTCTCCTACCTACAGCTTCTTATTCGCCTCTGTGGTGATGTGCTTCAGCAGCAAGGTTGGTTCCTTTGACCAACTGAGCCGTGATGAAATCCCTGTAGTTCTGCAGCTTGTGGATGGAACTACCATGGACATGGCCAAATGGATTTTTGTGAATTTGAGGAACCTGGTGCAGCAAGAGTCAAGACCAGCTGCTGTTCGATATCCCAGGTTTCTGAGCCTCATTTTCAGACATGTTTGTGGTGAGCGTATCTATAACTCTCAGCCTCTACTTAAGACTGCTGCATTCCCAGTTATAGGGAATAGAGTTTATTATACTCCAGTCCTGCAAAATGAGCCTCCTCTATCCACACCAATGAGGAGGCTGTTAGGTTTGGTGGAAGGACCCTCTGATGTGAGGGTGGATCCAGAAGCTGCTGCTCCCGTAACAAAATCCAAAGCCAGGTCCAAGCTTGTTAAAAGGACCCTGGCAACTGAAGCTGGGCCTGTGAAAAAGAAGGCCAAAACAGCTCAGTCTGAGTCTGTTCCTTTAGCCTCTGTGGCTGAGGAGGAGCAGGCTCCTCACCCTGGTTCATTTGTTGAGCCTGAAGCCTTTGTGGCTGGTGCCTCTGTGGCACAAGAGACTATGGAACAGGCCAGCCCCACTGTTCCTGACCCAGTCTCACACCCTGTCCAAACAGATCCTCTCCCCTCTCCACAATCACCCACTCCATCCATTCTCTATCACAGAAAATCAATTTCCAAAAAGAAATCAGCCCACAAAACCACCTCCTCTGTTCCCTCTCAACAGGGTTCAGTTGAAAAAGAAGCAACCCCAGCTGCCTCTCCTATTTTGGGAGCAGGTTCAGCTCATTTGGAGCCTGCTTCACTCCAATCTGAGTCTACCCAGAGTCAGCCTAGACCCTCTGGTTCCTCCCAACAGGAACCAGTTGTACAAACGGAGATACCCACATCAACTATCCCAGCCTCCCAACAGGCTGAGGATATTGAAAGACAGGAGTCCTCTCCACTCCATACTGTGTCCACACTGTCCCCCACTAAAATCTCCTCACACCCTGAGTCTGCACGAGGTGCCCACGCTGCTGATATAGACCAATCAGCAGCTCAGCCTCAAACTTCTGCTCCCCATGATCCAGCTGTTTTACACCAAACAGCTGCTGAGGGACCAACATCCCAAGCTGATGAACCTCAGGGATCACACCATCCCTCTGGTGAGGCTGCTCCCTCCATGCAAATTCCATCAGCAGGTTTCACCACTGCTGATGTTGAAATGCATATCTCATCTCCCAATGATGAGGTGCCTTTAGACCAAGGCACTGCAGAGGGAACCACCACTGGTCTTCATGAGGGTGTTGCAACACAAGCAGCATCTGAAAGGCCCCAAACATCATCCCCTTCTCCTGGTGATGCAGCTACAGCCGCTGCTGAAGGACCCTTCGATCCCTCCAAACTGGGCCATCTTACTTTTGCCAGGCTATGGAGCTTCTGTCCAAAGTCTCTCTTCCCTCTCCATCACATCCTCAAACACCAGCCTCATCATCTTCCTCTCCATCTACCCACTCAAAACAATCGACCCATACACCTCCATCTCCCAAAGACCTGCCTTTGAAGGATCAGCTTTCTTTGCTGACCAACAAAGTTGGTTCTTTGGAAAACACCATGAACTCTCTACCCTCCATTATATCAGACTCTGTGTCTACACAGCTTCAGGGGTTCTTTGATTCGTTCAAAGCCTCTTTCCCTACCACTCCACAACCTGATTCCTCTCCACAGCTGTTAGCACTCACTGCTCAGCTGCAAACTGTGTCCACCTCTCTCTCCTCTATTCTTTCCATTCAGCAGGACTCTGTGTCCTCAATGACAGCTATTTCCCAACAGCTGTCATCACTTCTCACTTCTTGCAACTCTACCCTTCCAGCCACTCTGGCTAGCTTACAAACTCTAATTGGCTCCCTTTCAAACTCTGTGTCATCAGATCTTGCTGATGTGCAAGATTCTCTAGAACTTCATCTTGCACAGCTGCAAACTCTGCTGTTCACAACGTCTGACAGGGAAAACATTGTTAAGCTCACATCCCTTGCTGATTCCCACTCCACTTCTCTTCAGACCTGTCTTTCCCAGCTTACTGAGGTGAAGGATAACTTGGCTTACTTAGTGACTAGCCTTGTTGGTCCTAAACCTTCTACTAAACCTGCTGGCAAGCCTGCTGACTTTGTGTCTTCAGGCAGACCAGGTGTTGAAGTCGCTGCTTCATCTCCTTCAAAGGGGGAGAAGTCATCTGCCTCGAAGACTAAGTCTAAGGGGGAGAAAACTTCTTCTCCTAAGGAGATACCAGTGTCTGCAACTCACACTGGTCAGCCAGCAGATGTCTTTGAAACAGGTACAGCTGAAGGTGCCTCTCAAGCTGCTATGCCTACTCAGGCTGTCTCTCCAAACCCTGCTCAGTCTAAGGGGGAGGAAGTCATTCCTGAGGACAGGCCTAGCAGTAAAAGGAGGCACTTAATTCTAACTGAAGAAGAAGAAGAGGAAGAGGAAATTCCTGAGGCTGCTGTCACTACAGCAGCAGCTAAAGGAAAAGAAAAGGCAGCTGATGATCCCATACAGCAGAAACAGGCAGAAATTCAATTTCACAAGGCCAGGGCTAAAGAGATGGGTCTTCCTATGCACAAGTACTTTGAGTTTAGAGAAGAACAGCTTCAAGCTCTGGAGGAATTGAGAAAAGAAGAAGAATCTGCTAAAGCTGCTAAATCTTTTGCCCTCCAAGAAGCAAAGAAAATTAAAATGTCTACCCTGGAGGTGCAAAAGAAAATAATGGAAGCTGCTAGGAAATCTACAGGGGAGAAAGAGAAGGAAGTAGAGAAAGGTACTCAGGTCTCTGTGACCAAATCAACAGTACCCCATGCAAGAGCTCAATACCACTTTGACAACTTGGCTAAGAAAAAGTTTCATGATGTTGCTGAAAGAAGGCTAGCCAAGGAAGCAATTGTCAAAGCTGTCCCTGTATCAAGGAAAGGCAGTCAGTGGAAGCTTAAAATAACAAGGATGGGTGCAACAGGCCCAGAATTGGAAACTTATGACCACACTGATGTAGCACAGATGGGATACAGGGAGTGGATTGAGCTGGCAGTTGCCCTGAGTGAATCAAAGTCTGAAACTGCTAAACAGATCAGGGCATATGTCAAGAAGTTGATGGAAAGAGTAAAGGATCTTGGCCTGATCTCTAAGGAAGTTAGTGAAGGTGTCTTTGTGACACATCCAAAAATAAAGGCCAGGAGGACAAGGAAGGACACAGAGATGGAGCTACTCCTGACACTGATCGAACAGGGCGACTATGCCATTGAAATGAAGGGAGTTGATCATAGCCTGCCTAGTGGAATAGAGTTTGAGGATGGCAAGATTATTGAAGAACCTGAGCTGGGTGCATTTTTTGTAGATCCCCTAACTCAGAAGAAGTGCTTCCAAAGAGCCTCAGAGCTGTACAAAGTTGATCTGAGACAACTTGCCGCCTTCAGACTTGCAGTTTCATTTAGGCAGTCTAGCAAATGGAGAGCAGCCGTCTGGGATCAGCTCAGAGGCTTCTATGAAAGAGGAGAGCTCAATGATCCCAAGTTCATGGTCATCAGAAGTGAAGTTGAGGAACTTGAGGATACAAGAGAAGAACTGGAAAAGATGTTCCAGGATCCCCCTCCAATGGAGTAAAGTCCATCTACCATCTGGGTAGGTGAAGAATGGAAGCTGTCCATCAGTTGGACAGGCTTACCGTTTTCTGCTCCCAACAAAAACAGTCCAATGTACATTAGTTGTACTCTATGTTACATATGTTGTAATTCTCTTTTACATTAGTTGTAAAATACATTAGTGCATTAGTTGTACTCTTGTAAAAACATGTGTTGTTGTAATCAAGAATCAGTGTATATAAAAAACTGATCTTTTACTTTACTGTAATGTTGTAATTTTATTTCAGCAAATGTACTGTAAAAATATATAGTGATTTTTGATAAGACCAGCTTAGACTGGTTATTGCAAATAGGGGGAGATTGTTAGGCACAAAAAGGCCTCAGTCAAACCTGTTCTACATCTGAGGGGGAGATTTATAATCAAACCTGTTGATGCATTTGAAGGTTAAATTTAAGGCCTGTTATATGCCTTATTAAAGCCTAAAGATGATTTGCAATATTAGTCTAAAGCTGTTCTATGTGTTGCATGTGTTGCAACTAAGACAGTTTGTCCAAGCTGTTCTGTCTGCTGAACAGGCTGGACATAAACTGTCTACGCTGCTCTACACTGGTGAGCAGCTTGGGCAATTTTGAAGTGTTCTGTTCTTTGTGAACAGAACCTGTTCTTTGTGAACAGGCTAAACACTTTATGGAATACGTTTCCAAGTCATCATGTATTGTTTTTGACTGCAAGATCAGTTTACAAAGTCGAAGACAAAGTGGAAAACAGAACTGCTCAGTCTGCCCAAGCTGTTCTGTAACATGAAGACAAAAGGTTATTTGAAAAAGGGTGACAGACCTTTTTCTTATATCAAAATAGGCCTTTACAAGGAAGAAAGACGCAAAGTTGACATTCCTAAATTAGTTAAAGGCAATGCAACAGTAGACAAAGTAAAAAGACAAAAGTTCTGCACATATGAAGACAAGTCTGCTTTTCAGAAAAGTGCAGAAAAGGTTATGTTGTCTTTTCAACAAGACTTCTCCTTTTTCATTCCGTCCAATGAAGATGTTTCTCTTAGATCCTCTGAGTGAGTATAAAAGGAAGCTTCTAAGGACAGAAAGAAGTGTGAAGAAAGCTAAGTGCTGAAACCAAGAGTGAACGTGCAAGTGTGATTTTCATGCATGCAAGTCTTCTGTGTAAATCAGTATCTGTGTGTCTAAGCTGTTTTACATAAGCTGTTCCCTTAAGTCTTGTAAACACAGTGAGTGCTTCTTAGTGAGTGTATTCATTGTATTCTAGTTTGAGTTTGTCTTAGACTAGTAAACATACTGTTGTATTTGTCATCTCAGCTTGAACTATTCCGCATTCAAGCTTGTTTGTAATTAACAAATTGTTTTGATAATACATACAAACATTGAGAAAATAATGTGTAGTTTTTAAATAGCTGTATTCACCCCCCCTCTACAGCTTAAAGCTATATACTTTGGGAACCTCTCGGGACCTACAAATATGTTTTGATTTAATTACAAAATATACAAATAAAAATGTATCTAACAAAGTATACAATTCAAAACGTATACATTTCGTTAATCAAAACATATAAATGTTTTTGTTAAGTTTATATGGTTTATATATTTTACTTAAAAATTACAATTAATTCAAAATGTATTAACATTATAAAATATATAAGACAAAAACGAATAACACGTCAAGTTTGTATTTTTTTGAAAATAATAATTAAATCGAAACGTATTAACGTAACAAAATATTTAAATAAAAAAGAATAAAATGTTAGGTTTTTATATTTTTTTTAGAAATTATAATTAAATCGAAATGTAATAAGTAATGAATACTTAAACAAACGAATAAAACACTAAATTTAAATTGAAACGTATTAATATAACTCAATATTGAAATAGAAAGAAATAAAGACTAAATTTGAATCCAGACATATTAAAAAATATATTTAAATTAAAATTAATAAAACCCTTAGTTTATATACTTTCTTAAAAAGTATAACTAAATCAAAGTATATTAACGTAATGAAATAATTAGATAAAAATATATCAAAGATAAAAATGTATAAGTATTTTAACAAATGAAACATAAGATAAATAATTGTTTAATATTTAAATTGAATATAAAAAAACGTAAAATAAATAAATTAAATATTCTAATGGGATAATCTTAAATAAATAAGAATAAATATATTATAAAATTAAAAATGTATAAATAATAATAATTAATTTTTTAAATTAATATTTAAAACTTAAACAAAACAAAAAATTTATGAAAATGACTAGAACTGAAAATAAATTACATAGTTGAGGGACCAAAATTGTTATTGAGAAAAGGGCAAAACCGTCATTTAAAAAAAATTAAGAGAAAGAGGGACTATTTTTGCAAGCAAATAGTGTTTTGAGGGACCATTTATACAATTTTTAAAAACCAATGACTAAATCCATAATTTTAATCAAACCAATGACCATTTATGTAATTTACTCTATTTATGACGATAAACACAACATGGCATCTAATCTTTTCTTTTCCAGGTTCTATGAATAAGTAATAATATTAACACAATCAAATTTTATAAAATTTATATTAATACCGTCAATATTTTAGAATATCGTTAGGTATACTTCAAGTATTATTTAACTTCTTTTTATTCTAATTTTTACCAAAAAAGCACGTGTATAATTATATATACAATACATGTACCAAATCTTTTAATCCAATGAAAACATTCTTCAACCATCATTCGATGTTGGGTTTTTTTTTAATTTTTTTTTTTAAATTTAAACTTTTCAAAACACACTCTTATCTTTGTGTTATGTTTTATTTAAGCATTTTATTTTAATAAACTTTTATTTAGTCCTCTTTTAGCATTTATTAGTACAATATTTTCTTACACATTTAAAATTATAATTTTAATCATACATATGTTTGGAGTTATCTTTTAAAATATTATGTTATATTTAATTGTATCAAAACGACCAATGAAAAGTTGCAACTTGGCCAACCATGATTGGTTGGGTTTTTTTAATTTAAAATTTTCATAATACACCCTTATCTCTGTGTTATCTTTTATTTAATCCCTTTATTTTTATATATTTTTTATTTAGTTCTCTTTTAATATTTATTATTACAATATTTTCTTACACACTAAAAATTATGATTTTAATCATACATATGTTTAATCTGTCTTTTGAAACTATTATGTTATGTTTAATTGTATTAAAAAGACTATAATTAAAATGCACAATACAAAATTCCAATGAAAATGCTTTATACTTAAAATATAACTAATTAATATTTAGATTTTGTGTTAAATATAATCATTTTTAACATTGGACATTACTATTATAACGTTGGCAGTCGCTAATCGATGTGTTAGAGATATTACCATTATAACTTTATTTGATTTGATCGTAAAACCAACAAACTATATTGGTGATTAAACCTAATCAATGTCACAATTTTCAAACTATGGTTATGAATATTTAATTATTTAATTCTGATTCCGATCAGATGTAATAAGGCATGGTTTGTTATTTCGACATCGCAAAACTTAGAAAACCCAATTATATGAACCAACTAATAACATCATTTGGCTTGATCCTTGGATATACATCACTATATCAGTTTTCAATTTCACTATTTGATCCTGGTTCAGTTGGGTTTGAATTGTTTGAAAAATATTTATTTATTTGTTTTTTTATTTATTTTTGTAACTAATATTTTCGACCCCGCAGCAACACACGGGTCTTTAGTAACTAGTTATAGAACAAAAAGTAATTGTAACTTAACCAAAAAGAATATAATATAATAATACAATAATCATTTATATATATATATATATATATATATATATATATATATATATATATATATATATATATATATATCTACTACTAATAAAGCATTTAGCTTTTTACATGTTACAATGCACAAGGTACAACTTTTTAAAGCTCATTTCTTGAATTTTAAGACACACCACTTTCAAAGCTTAAGGTACAACCTTTAAAGCAAAAAAAAATACAGATTTTGATGTACAACTCATTGATATCAGATTACAACTCATTGATGCAAAAGTACAACCCATTGATGAACAAAATTTAAAAAAATATTCAGGTTAATTATTACAGAAAAAAGTTACGCATGCCATCTGCCAAACTACAGCTCATTGGCTGTCATGACCTGCTGTCATGCCAACCCATTGACTCTTCCGTTTCCCCAAACCAGACGATTCGCTTCTCCGAAACCATTTTCCCTAAAATGCTCCTCGTTCTCCGATAAGTTATGGTAGCGTGCAAAAGTTAGATACGCCTTCATAAACACAGTAATATTTCTCTTGCTGCTGCTGAAGAGAATGGTTGTTCCTATCGTTTGTGTATGATTTCTCAAATCAATCATCAGTATTTGTGGTAAGCTTTTCTCCTTGCACTTTAATTTGATTGCCTCCTTCCAATGTTCCTTGTGAAACCCATCTGATTCTTTTCTCTCTTTTTTTTGTTTGAATTGACAACAAAATCATTTAGGGTGTGGGTGATGATTGTGTGTACGCCCGTTGTGATACTTTGAATAATTTCTTTTTCAAGCATCGCCTCTTACAATAGTATCATTTAGGGTGTGGGTTTCTTTTGATTCACGTATTAATTTTGGGTTTCTTTTAGTTTTCCTTTTAACTAGCATAATTGTTGAATTTGATTATATTGTCTCCTAAGTGACTCTTCTTCCAGAACCCATGATCATCATAAATTGCTACCTACAATTGAATTTGAGCCAACATCTTGTGTTTAGCTTTGTTGAGTATCATTTTTCGAATCATTCTTTACAGAATCAAATCTAACAACCAAATCCTACATTTTGTGATTTAAATTGTTTTTGACCATGTGCTTATATCACAAAATCCATGTATTGAGTGATACTTCTTGACATGTGGTCTCTTATGATGCATATCAATCATGGATTCATGGTTACCAGCAATGTTAAAGATAGTAACAATATGAAAAAGTCTAAGCCCTTTTAATTTAATATAGCTGGCACCTGAATGTCCAGTAGGGTTATTGTGGATGCAAGTATCCATTTATATAAACAGAAAGTTCTAGGTAACTTTTTGTTTATTTCATAGGTTGTTGCTGTGTCAACATCAATTGGAGCACAAAACATAGTGCCTGGTTTAAATTTATTTATCTTTAATTGCATTTGAATTTATCTATCTTATATTGCATTTGAAACCTTTAATTACAACTTCCTACGTTATATTTTAACTCAATCAGTTCTGCTCCTAATTTCTCTTCAGGGTCCAAACTTCGGTCTGTTTAACTTAGGGCTGCGATTTCGATCTCATCCATCAACTTTGATCGGGTTGAGTTATTTTGATCCTTGGGTTTTTTTCCTGTTTGTACAGTAGGCACCAACTTAGGATTATGTTTATGCTTAGTTGCATGTTGTTTATTTTGCTAATTTAGTTTCCTTTTTTTTTTTGTCTTTGTATCAGCATTATTTTTTTTATTTGATTTTAAAACCCCACACCCATGTGTTGTTGTCCTCCTATTGCATTCCTATTTCTGCTTGGTGAAGAATAGCAAGGAATCATGGATGAACACAGTAACAATTTTGTAAATTTCTAACGGCTGTTTATGCATATATGTATATCAATACGTTACTTCTTTTAACACGGTGTTTATGCATATATGTTTAAGAAATTGAAAGAAGGAAGAGGGCCTGCTATATTACAATTCAATACGCACAGAATTATGGGAGCAGTTTCTGTTTCTGCAACTAATCTCTATGAATTATGGGAGCAGTTCCTGTTTCTGCAACTAATGTCTATAAACTCTTCAAACTCAAATCCCATGTCCTCTTGTAACCCGGAGGCATACGAGAGGCTCTGCACAGGAAGGTAAGATTCTTATGGTTATTAAACCTTTTTTAATTACATCTGATTGAATCTTTTCGGCTTTCAGGATGAGGAGAATAAATTATTCTGGCCGGAGCAGTCTGAGTTTTTTGGATGGCTGCTATATTTGGAGCGAAAGGATTAAAGTTGCTGAAAGGATTAAATGTGAAGGAAAATGAAAACTTGAAATACTAAATGAGACAACCGAAGCCAATTCAGATTCTCAATCTGATGTACCATCTTGAAGATCTAATCAAGTGACGAAATCCCACCACCAGGTTTGAATTATTTTCATTTTGCTGTTGGTAGTATATGGATTATTTATTTCATTAATATGCATTTGCAAATTGCAATTGTGGCAAAAAAAGATGTGTTTGCTTTGCATATTTTTCAGCTGATTATGTCGATTTGTACATATTGATCACTTGGTAATTGACATATATGTAAAAAGAAAACCTGTGTTAATGAGAATTATAAACTCTTGAAGCTGATGAGGATTATAAAATCTGTGTTAGCATCCTTAAGCAATTGAAGGTGATTATCTTTAAACTCTCTAGCCTTCATTTCTTGGTAAAATAACCCGATAATATTTGTGATCGTAGAACCCACAAACATCTGTGTATTGAGTAGGAGAATACATAAACAGTTTTAGCAACCCATTATGGATGCTCTAATAAACTGATATCTACAATGTAGTAGTTGAAATGGTGGAAAGGGAGTGAAAGAGGCTGAAATGGCAAAGACTTATTTTCATAATTAATGTGATTGATCCTTGTTTGTTTTGTACCATTTTAATATCAACTTTAATTTTCGGGAGGATACAAGTCCTCAAACAGAGTTTGCTCTGTTCTCTTAACGATCAAAGTGTTTCAGAATTCTATATTAACTAGCTACATGTTTTATATCAACCAGATTGCAATAGGGACTGATTATGTATCTAAGATTATAAGACTGCAAATAGTATTTGCTGCTTTTGAGCGTGCAGTGTTTTCCTTATTAGTCGCATGTCTGCTAGACGCTGCTGATGAAGCAGTAAAAGCGGCAACCGCAGCTGCCACCCCTGCCACTGATACTGCCACATGTAGTTGAGCATTATGTGTTCTAAGCTCATGCTTCCTCCTCATTTTCATTTAGATGTTGGTAGTATATGAATTATTTCATTAATATGCATTCGCAAATTGCAATTGTGACAAAACAAGATCTGTTTGCTTTGCATATTTTTCAACTGATTATGCAGATCTCGATTCGTACATATTGATCTCTTGGTAATTGACATATAAGTAAAAAAGAAAACATGTGTTAATGAGAATTATAAACTCTTGAAGCATGTTAGCATTTATTTCTTATTCGAATAGCACTCTATTACATTTTTTATAAATTTGATTGTGTCGGGGAAGAAGTTGGAGTCCTCTTGAAGCATGTGACACCAAGAGCAACAATTTTATGTCCATTTAAAAGCGAGGATCCAGGTTATTAGGGAGGATTTAGGTTATTATGTAGTCGAGCATAAACAGTCAAACCGGGGATCGTCCATTTATGACTATTCACTCTATTTGAAAGGTTGTCTCCACCACAAATCAGAGATGGTCATTTAGGAAGTAGCCAGG
>JAANYP010001839.1:7594-23521 GCA_020465985.1 Centrapalus pauciflorus | reverse complement strand
CCAAAGTATATAGTTATAAGCTGTAGAGGGGGTGAATACAGCAATTTAAAAACTACACACTCTTTTCTCAATGTTTGTATGTATTATCAACAATTTGTTAATTACAAACAAGCTTGAATGCGGAAGAGTTCAAGCTGAGATGACAGATACAACAGTATGCTTACTAGTCTAAGACAGACTCGAACTAGTATACAATGAATACACTCACTAAGAAGTACTCACTGTGTTTACAAGACTTAAGGAACAGCTTAAGTAAAACAGCTTAATCACACAGATGCTGATTTACAGAAGACTTGCATGCATGAAGATCACACTTGCATGTTCACTCTTGGTTTAAGCACTTAGCTTTTTTCTTCTCATTCTTTCTGACCTTAGAAGCTTCCTTTTATACTCACTTAGAGGATCTCAGAGAAACATCTTCATTGGACAGAAGGAAAAGGAAAAGTCTTGTTGAAAAGACAACATAACCTTTTCTGCACTTTTCTGAAAAGCAGACTTGTCTTCATATGTGCAGAACTTTTGTCTTTTTACTTTGTCTACTGTTGCATTGCCTTTAACTAATTTAGGAATGTCAACTTTGCGTCTTTCTTCCCTGTAAAGGCCTATTTTGATATAAGAAAAAGGTCTGTCACCCTTTTTCAAATATCCTTTTGTCTTCATGTTACAGAACAGCGTGGGCAGGCTGAGCAGTTCTGTTTTCCACTTTGTCTTCGACTTTGTAAACTGATCTTGTAGTCAAAAACAATACATGATGACTTGGAAACAAATTCCATAAAGTGTTTAGCCTGTTCACAAAGAACAGGTTCTGTTCACAAAGAACAGAACACTTTAAAAATGCCCAAGCTGCTCAACAGTGTAGAGCAGCGTAGACAGTTTATGTCCAGCCTGTTCAGCAGACAGAGCAGCTTGGACAAACTGTCTTAGTTGCAACACATGCAACATATAGAACAGCTTTAGACTGATATTGCAAATCATTTTCAGGTTTCAATAAGGCATATAACAGGCCTTAAATTCAACCTTCAAATGCATCAACAGGTTTGATTATAAAATCTCCCCCTTAGATGTAGAACAGGTTTGACTGAGGCCTTTTTGTGGCTAACATATATATATATATATATATATATATATATATATATATATATATATATATATATATATATATATATATATATATAATATTGAAAAAGAGAAAAAAAGAAAAAGAAAGAGAAAGAGAAAAGAAATAATAAATTCCTTGGAATTATGATGATTCTTATTCAGTTGAGGGATGCTTCGACTATTTTGTGCATTTTTGCTTCTTCTAGTTATGTTCAGCTGCTGTTTCTTTAATTAGGTCGTTTCCGTTTTTGTTGTTTTCACCCATTTTTCCCATATTATCCATTCCCTTAGCCTAAGCCCCCTTACATGCCATAAGTCCTTTATGTGCTAAGCTTTCATTACATGTGATGAAGATGTGATTTACTTTCAAGCCTATGCTTATATTGTTAACATTTTTGGCACCGAGTGGATGTTTGTGCATATATACACATTAGCCTATACACGTATGAGTGTTGAGTGATATCCTTGTGAGGTGTTAGTTCATGCTGCTAGGTTCGAACGTATCTGACATGTTATTTCAAAGCTTTTTGCGTCTCTTGGTTTAGATAACTCATTCTTGTAATTGTTAGTTTCTATTACTTTCTTTTACGGATCTTTATTGCTATAGAGTCTAGATGTGCGTTATAATTGATGGAGATATGTGAAATGATGCTTAGTTTAGGATATTTTTGAGCATGTTTGCTTGAGGACAAGCAAAGCTCAAGTGTGGGGTTATTTGTTATGACATATTTTGTACATATTTTTCAGTCATATTTTGCCTTGGATTTGGGTTATTTTTGCCTTGAATTGTTTAAATACGATCCTGATTTGTCTATTTTTGTGTTTTGCAGTTCGAGGGTTGCCTGAATTGGAAAAGAACGGTTTATGGAGCTTAAGTGCCAAATTTACGGGCTGAGCCGGTCTGCCTTGGAATCCTGTTGACTTTTGACCAAGCTGACCTAATCGCGGCCGCGACCGCGCTGACCTGCGATCGGTGGATCGCGCCCATGCTTCTTATCGTGCCCGTGATGGCCTCAGCGCGGCCGCGATCCCAAGTAAATATAAAAAGACAGCAGCCGTTTCGTTATTTTTTATGTTATTTTTGGATGAACTTTTGCACATAAATTAGAGTGAGATTAGTAGGTGTTCGATAGTTTTTGTTTTTCAGCTTAGTTTAGGTAAGTTTAGTGAATCATTCGGCTATTGGAGTGGATCAAAGCATTCGGTTGCGGGTGTTTCTCGTGTTTCTTACGGTTTTTGGTACACTCTTTCCGAATTTACTTTCTGTTATGATTATGTTTAGTCTAGATCTCGTTTATTTTATTATTTTTAACATGATTAGTGAGTAGTTTAGCCAAGCACTTGCTTGGTTACGTTTTTACATGGATTAGTGGAGTATTTGATGGTTTTGGTTGAAAAGTGTTTGATTCATTGATGTATTCGTGACTCATATGATTAATATGTGTAATATCAGAATTATAGTTGATTTTCTAGCATTATTGTGATCATGATTATTGATTATAAAGGCTGATTTTTATAAACTTTATCAAATTTAAGTGATTTATTAATTGGTTGCCATTTCTAGCATTATTGTGATTATGAGATAGTGACTAGTTAGTAATTGTGAAATCATTGTATGCAAATTAATTCTTAGCAATATTGTGATTATAGGATTAATTTAATCTTTGATTCCTTAGACTTGATTGATGTTTATGCGGCTAAATTGAATATATAGAGTTATTTCCGAGCGCTTGACATGTAGACAGTTTTAATCTCTAAAAGCTAGATTTAGTTGACTTAATTAATCGTAAAAGACATTTATTGTTGATTTTAAGAAATTGGGAAATACCGGATAACTCCATACTTGATTTTCTGAAATTAATAATAGATGTCCATGAATCGGTTTTACATCAAAGTTTCAAACTCTTAAGCTTAAAAGATTTTAAACGGTTGGATTTAATTCCAACTTAATTTTCTTTGACCAAAAACATCTTAAGTGTGTTTACACCATTTTACTCCATTAATCCTAAAAGACGTATCCAAGCGAGTGTTGCTTTTAATATATATATGATATTATTCTGTTTTAGCGTTAAGGTTTATAATTTAGTAATCTGTTAAATAGTATAGTTTTAAGTATTTAGGGTTATAATCATCCTCATCCCTTATCCGTGGCTGGATATTAGTGATAATCTTAGTATCGGTATCTCAATCCTTATTGTCGTTCCCTGAGTTCGATAATCCCCGAGGTCAGCTTCTAGCTATACTAACTACGACTGGTACACTACGACTGTTACACTACCAGTGGTATTTGGTATGACTTAGACTTTCTTCATTCTTTTTATTTTAATAGCCAAATCCGCTAAGATCAGTACCTTGACTCCGGAGGCTTCAAGCACATGACCGGGCAGAGAGACACTCTCACGAATCTTGTCAGGATCTAAAATATGAATTACCAAGACTAACTTATTTGAATTTATCAGAGTATAAATCAATAATCTTGCTTTGAATCAAAGTTTAATAAAGAATTTTGCGGAATAACACTTAATTATTTTAACAAAAACTTTCAGAATCAATAATAAATAAACACACAGGAATTAATCAAGACTGTTTGTATTGCTGAATTCATCAATTACAATCACCTCTAATCTGTTTGATTAGACGAAGAACACAGACTGTTCTTAGGGTTTTGCGACCTTAGAGGCTTAAGAAAACTTAATCAACAAAGCAATTACAGACTCAAAATATGCAGAAACTCCTACACAATAGAACGACCTATTCTCTGTATTTATATTGCTTCTTGATATGTTTCCTTGACGAACTATGACTTCTCTGATAGTAGATATGCTGGAATCTTCATGTAGATATCGTTTCCTGAAAATCAGCACTTTCTGTTTCTGAAACTGTTGAGCAGCTTGAATCTCTTGACAGCATGAACTGAGCAGCTTGAGTTGTTTTGCTCTGGCAGCTTGAACTTTTACACTGGCAGCTCGAGTTTCTTCAACTAGCAGCATGAACTTTGTATTTACATGTAAAATCTACTAACAGTCTGAGAAGTCTAAACTAACAGCTTGAATGTACTTAAACTATTTCCCAACAATCTCCCCCTAACTTAAATTCTTTACAAGACTTTAAATTCTATAAAAACATGGAAATAAATAAGTAAACTGTTATTTACAAACCAAGGCTTTCAAAAACTCACAACTGTGCAAGCTTATGATCTATAGCCTTCAAAAATTCTCTCTTCATCTCTTCTTTATCACAAGATATTCTAGCTGATTTGATTTTCAGCAGCATATCTTTTGAAAAATTGAAATACTCAAGATTGAAGAAAATACCAGACCCATCTGTGAATTTGATTCTGAATGTCTTTGATTTGACAAACAGATCAATCTGCTTGATCTTTTTCCCTTTCTTTTCAGCATCTTCTATCTCTTGTCTTGCAAACTCAGAATAAACCACTGTACTTAGATCTTTGATGAGTTGCTTGACTTGTGGATGAGCAGACCTTACTTGTGTAACTGACCCTATATTGTACATCTTTATCAATTCATCTCTGGTCAGCTTTTGTACTATCTGCCAAAAAGTGTCATACTCTTCTTCAGGTCCGGACTCTCTTCTGATTACAAACTTTACTCTCAAGTCACGGTCATCCAGTGACTTAGCAAACCAGTAGTTAATTTGAGGGTTTGTAAAATCATGCTGATCAATCAGCTTCTCTATCTCCATAGCCTTTTGTAGTTGTTGCTCAAAGAGCACTCTCTTAACCGATGAAGGAATAGGGACAATTGCTTGATCAGTGGGAGTAGGTGCACTGGCACCAGCTTCAGTTTGGACTGATTGGGTTGTTGGTTGGACTTCTTGGGATGGTTGAGCTTCTGGAGAGACTGTTGTTCTCTGTCTTTTGTCCATCTCCTTATCATGAATCTCTTGCAGCCTTTCAGTAGACATGGACTGAGCCATTTTCTTTGGAATACCTGCTGCAAAGGCAAAATTGATAAGAAATCTTCTATGCTCAGCCTTGGAGTGCCCTGTTGGCATCTTTCTTTTCCTTGCTCCTTGCTTGACCACAAACCCCTTTAAGTAATCACCTAAAGTCTCATCATCATCCATTGGGGTTTGGGCTTGCTGCTCTAATTCTTTGTCTTGTTCTTCTGCTATTTTTCTGGCAACTTCAGCATCAAAGGCAATTTGGGCTTCTTTTGAGGAAAATTTATGCTTTGGAGACTCAATGAGAATGCCCTTGCCCTTGTCTTTTGTAGCAGATGTTGTAGCTTGGACTGTGCTTGATGGAGCTTGAATTCCTTCTCTGATCACAACTCCAGTGGCTTTTGAAGGAACAGCTTGAGTTTCTAGGCTAACAGCTTGAGAAGCTGTTGGGACTGCTAGCCTAGAAACTGGAACTGTTGGTGCTGCTTGGACTGTTGTTGTTGGAGCTGCTTGGACTGATGTGGGAACCTCCTGATTCTCCCCCTTTTTGGAAGCATTGGTTTGGTCAGAAGAAACCACAACCTTTGCCCCTTGGGTTTGAATCATCTGCTCTAACTTCATAATTTTATTTCCACAGAGTGTGAAGCCTCTGTGAAGATAATCCATTCGCCTATTTTGAGCAGTATCTGCCTGCTTGAGAGCAAAAATTTGAGCCCCCTGTGCAGCAATGATGGACATTTGATGGTCCAACATAGCTACAACAGGTTTGAGTCTGGGATCCGTTAAGAGCATTTGTTGCAGACTAGCCTCAAGATCAGAGAACACCTGAGGTGCTTGTGATCTATCACTGACATTAAGACCAGAGGTAGAAACTTCTGGGCCCCTCTTTTCTTGGTTCTGGGGACTTCCAGCTTGTGTTTGCACACTTGCTGTTGCCATGGGCGTGGTCTTAGCTATGTTGGCACTGTCCTGTGCCTCTTGTGCAGAGACATCAGTAGTGCCAGCCACAGAACCCATATGAACCATCTCTGAAGAGATGTTCACCTCCTGAGAGAGAATGAGAGTGTCCTCAACTGGTTCCCTTTGGATATTCTGTGCAGGAGTATCCTCCTGCACAGGGATATATGGCTCTTGCTGATGGGAGGAGGAGGAAGGAGCTCCTGGTCCCCTTTTTCCTTTGTATATGTTTCTGAGTGGGCGTGTTGGCTGTACAAAAGGATCAGAGGGAGTTTGTGTATCGGGAGGAGGGGGTTGGGGTCCTGGGGGTGTAGCAGTGATGATAGGCTGAGCCTGCTCAGGACCCTCTCCTCTGTGTTGTGGAATAATGTTCATCATTGCAGAAGGCAATGGAACATCAACACTCAAAAAGTTGGCACTATGTTTCAAAAGTCTCTTAATAGAGGATAGTGAGTGCCTGTGGGAAACATGTATCCTTTTATGTGTATGAGAAGATGTGCAGGTGTGTGCAATGATTTCTGCTAAAAATCTAGGATACATCAAAAATTTCCCACTCTTTAGGGAATGATGCCTTAACATCCCCTGAAAAATCATGTTGGAGAAATTGAACCGTTGGCCTGTGGAAAAGCACACTAAGGCAGTGGCAATGTTAGATGAAAATTCAGACCAACCAGTTCTTTTGGGGCTTATGCACTGCTGAATGATATGTACAAGAAATTTCCATTTAGGAGAAAAATGGGCTTTTAAGAAAGTAAAAGAATCAGCAGGACCCCTATAACCGATATTAAAAAGACCTGTATGTAAAGCATCAAGGGTTAGGTCAGTTATACCTGTGGCATCTTGAAGATGCAAGTGATGTCGGATGGATTCCTCAGTGATATGGATATCAGTTCCATCAATCTTGGAAAGGAGGGTAGGCACTCCATTGATGGTTTGAACAGATGCATGGTTCCAAAACTGTTCTATATGGGAGATGTATATAGAAGGGTTTATGGATAGTGCATGATGGATATGGGAGTGCCTGAGGAAATCCATTATTGCAGGGAACGGTTGGAGTTCAGCGTGTTTCAGAGTGTATGGGAGGCAGTTGTGTTCTTTTACGAACTCCATGGATGAACAAACGATGGTTTTAGGGTTTGAAAGAAGAATGTGTGATTCGTTCAGAGAGAAAGCAGAAGGCCGTGGAAGAAGAATATGTAACTGGTAGTTACAACTGAACGAAACTGGGACCTTTAAAGGTTTTGAAAGGTTGGGTCCCGCGCACACATTTTGAAGATTACCCAAATACCCTGCACATTTTGACAGATCAAGTGAAAATAACTAGCAGTCCGAGAAAATGAACTAGCAGCATGAGAAAATACTCATGCTGTTAGTGTAAAATTGTGCAACTTTTCAATGGAACAGTGTCTCCCCCTTAAATTAGCATACTGAGTCGTTAATAATGAAAACCAATTAATCCATGTTTACCATACCAATATTTGTTATTAGGAAAGTGAACCTTCCCACATCAAAAGGTTTTGTAAATAGATCAGCTAGCTGATCATCTGTATGTATTTTGGTAACTTGGATTAACTTCTTTTCATTACAATCTCTGATGAAGTGAAACCTGATTTCTATATGCTTGGTTTTTGGGAATTTCACTGGGTTTTGCACAATGCTAATTGCACTTGAATTGTCAATATAAATAGGAGTGGATAAGAAATTCATACCATAGTCTCTTAGCTGATTTTGAATCCACATTACCTGGGAGCAGCAGCTTGCAGCTGCTACGTATTCTGCTTCAGTGGATGATGTGGAGACAGTTGTTTGCTTTTTGCATTGCCAAGAGACCAGTCTTGCTCCTAAGTATTGACATCCACCAGTTGTGGATTTTCTGTCAATGTTGCATCCACCATAGTCACTGTCAGAATAAGCAGTTAGTTCAAAAGGAGAGTCTTTAGGATACCATAGACCTAAATGTGGTTGGCCTTTAAGATATCTAAAGATTCTCTTAACAGCAACCAAGTGAGAATCCTTTGGAGAGCATTGAAACCTAGCACACACACAGACAGCAAACATAATATCAGGTCTTGAAGATGTTAGATACATGAGAGATCCTATAAGGGATCTGTATAGATGAATATCCACATCTATGCCATCTTTGTCTGTATGGAGCTGTTTATGAGGATCCATTGGAGTGCTTGCAACCTTTGTGTCTTGATAGCCAAACTTTTCCAATATGTCTTTGACATACTTTGATTGACTTATGAATAGACCAGTAGGCTTCTGTTTAACCTGCAGCCCTAGAAAGAATGTGAGTTCCCCCATTGAACTCATTTGAAACTTTTTGTGCATTAGGGCCTCAAATTCTTTGCACAAACTATCATTAGTTGAGCCAAAGATGATGTCATCAACATAGATTTGGACAAGTAGAATCTCAGCTTTGATGGATTTAGTGAAGAGTGTTTTGTCCAGAGTGCCTCTCTTGAATCCATTCTGTAGAAGATATGATGACAGTGTGTCATACCATGCTCTGGGGGCTTGGTGAAGACCATAGAGAGCTTTGTCTAGCTTGTACACCCTGTCTGGATACTTGTAGTCTTCAAAACCAGGAGGTTGACACACATATACTTCCTCTTCAATTGTCCCATACAGGAAAGCAGACTTAACATCCATTTGATACACTTTAAATCCTTTGAAACTTGCATATGCTAGAAATAGTCTGATGGCTTCAATTCTTGCTACTGGAGCAAAGACATCATCATAATCTATTCCCTCTTCTTGAGTGTACCCTTGTGCTACTAGTCTTGCTTTGTTCTTGATGACTATCCCTCTCTCATCCTTCTTGTTTCTGAACACCCATCTTGTACCTATTGCTCTTTTTCCTTTAGGAAGATCCACCAGAGTCCATACATTCTGAATTTTGAACTGTAAAAGCTCTTCTTGCATGGCTTCAATCCAGGATGAATCCTTTAGTGCTTCTGATGCCTTTTTGGGTTCTAGTTGAGACATAAAACAGGCATGTTCAAAAGCAGCTAGACTGAATTCAGAAACTGCTTGTTCAGCAGCAGCAGTCTCATTGTGAACCATTTTCCTTGTTTGAACAGGAGTGCTTGGATCACCCAGTATTTGATTGAGAGGGTGATACTTGTGAACTCTTAGTGTGGGCTCTCTCTCTGTTTGAAAAGAAGTTCCAAGGTTTGTATCATTTCCATCAGAACCAGTGAATGGTTCAGTTTCTGGAACAGCTTGAGTTTCTAGGCTAACAGCTTGAGAAGTTGTTGGGACTGCTAGCCTAGAATCTGGGACTGTTTCCTTTTGTGTTGGAGTTGTACTGTCAGGACTTGGGAATGACACTTCAGTGTCTAGATTTGCATTAAGTGGAGCATTCAGGACCCCTGGAGGATCACATGACAGATGTGGTAGAGTGGTGAAATCATCCCAACTTGTTGAATCTGCAGCAGTCTGAAACTTTGTGCCAACAACATGAGAAATTGTATTGGCAGCATGAGAATTCGTGTTAGCAGCTTCAACCCTGTATGCATCAGCTTCTGCAGTATACTCAACAAAGCTCAGAGAATTTGTTAGTGAATCTAAATCAAACAACCACTCAGGGCCAGTGCCTTTGATATTAGCAGTATTTTCATTAAACTCAACATTGGCACTTTCTTCAATTGTTTTAGACACACTGTTGTATACTCTATTGGCTTTGCTTTGAGTTGAGTATCCTACAAAGAATCCTTCTTCTGCCTTACTTTCAAACTTCCCTAAGTGAGTCTTAGTGTGAAGGATAATACATGGGCATCCAAAGGGCTTGAAGAAAGCTATTAGGGGACTTCTGTTATGGAATAACTCATAGGGAGTTTTCCCTTGTGATTGAACTACTTGAACCCTATTTAGAACATAACAGGCTGTATTAACAGCTTCTGCCCAGAAAGTCATTGGCAGATTTGAATCAGCTAGCATTGTTCTAGCAGCCTCAATTAATGTTCTGTTCTTTCTTTCAGCTACACCATTTTGCTGTGGTGTTCTTGGTGCACTATATTGTCTAGCAATGCCTTTGGACTCACAAAAACTGTTTAGAATGTGATTTTTAAATTCAGTTCCATTGTCTGATCTTATCACCTTAACTTTGGAATTGGATTGGTTTTCTATCTTAAGGACAAAAGACTTAACTAGCTCAGCAGTTTCATCTTTGGACCTAAGAAAGTATACCCAAGTAAATCTGGTGAAATCATCAACAATGACTAAACAGTATGCCCTTTTATTCAAACTCAAAACAGATGTTGGACCAAATAGATCCATATGTAGCAACTGAAGAACAGATGAAATTGAATTTACTTCTTTGGTCTTATGAGAAGTTTTGTGTTGCTTACCTTTAAGACATGCTACACAATGATCATCACAAATGAACTCCTTTTGTGGTAATCCTCTTACCAGATTCTTTTTAACTAAAGCATTCATGGACTTGAAGTTCATGTGACACATCCTTCTATGCCAAAGAGCAGACTCATTTGATGATGCTCTGGATATTAAACAGCTTAAAGTATTTGACTTAGGTAAAAGATCTGTGTCCAGGCAGTAAACATTGTCCTTTCTTGGTGTTCTAAGTAAAACAAGATTTTCAGGAACTTTGAAATCCTTTGAAAGAACAATGCACTCAGAATCTGTGAACAGAACAATGTTTTGTTTGTCACAGATTTGAGAGACACTCAATAAATTGTACTTAAGCTGTTCAACATACAGAACATCATGGAATGTCATGTTGCCTGCATTAACAGTACCTTTACCTGTAACCTTACCTCCCTTTGAGTTGCCTCCAAATGCAACAAAACCTCCATCAAAACCTTTGAAATTTGACAAGCATTCCGAATTGCCTGTCATGTGCCTAGAGCATCCACTGTCCAGATGCCATCTTGATCTATGAGGAGACCTGTGGTTGCCCTGCACAAATAACAGCTTAGTTAGTAGTGGAGTAAACCCAAACCAAATTGGTTTTGGGTTGGCCTTGTACATTGACATAATTAAAAACTGTCTTTGACTTCTTATATTTAGTGAGATCAACTGATGGAGTCTTTGGAGAGTATTTAGTGATAATATGAGGTATCCAACTATTTTGATCATCTTTTCTTCTGACAGTCTCAGATAATTCACTAGCAGCTCCAGATTGACGCCCAGCAGCTTGAGCTGTGTTTGTAGTGCTAACAGTTTCAGTTTTTGCACTAACAGCATCAGATTTTGACTTAGCAGTCTGATCTTTTGCATTAGCAGTTTGAGCAACAGATTTGTCCTTGACACACCACATTTGTTTTAAACTTGATTTAGGCTTTGCCTAAACTTGTTTTTGATTTGTGGACGGTTTTTTATTTACTTTTGAGAATCTGTGATCAAATGTTTTCTTTGGAGCTGCTGTGGAAGGTTTCACTTTTGAGTGCTTTGCCTGATTAGGATTTGATTTTGTGTGATGCACAGTCTGTTTTGCAACAGCTGGTTTGTAAAAACAATCCTTGGCTAAGTGATTCTTCCTTCCACAGTGAAAGCATCTTTTGACAGTTTGAATTGGAACACCAGACTTTTCTGTCAATTTCTGGTTCTTGTTTCTCTGGTTTCCTCTTACCTGATGTTGTTTAGGAAACTTTTGAACACCATGCTTTTGGCATGTGCAGATAGAAACAGTTTTACCTCTTTTAGTTCCTTTTGATGAAGATGCAGTGCTACAGTTAGAATGTACAGAAACTTGTGGAGTAGCATTGCATACACTCATCTTCTCTTTTCCTTTCTTACTGGGAGCTTGGACTTCTATGGGTGCACTCTTTGTGTCACAGTCTCTATTTTGACTCTTATCTTCTTTTAATTCAGGACTGTTATCAAGGATAGGATCTACAATAGTCATAGACTCATCTAGTGGTTCATTGACAAGTCTATCAGCGACCTCACTCATTGGATGAATGTACTTGTTATTGTATGAAGGTGGAGTAGCTTTATATCCTATTCCTTCTTTGGGATTGACCTGAGATTTCACTCTATCTTTGAATTGAACTTCCATTAGGTGTTCTAGCTTTTGATTTGCTAACTTGAAGTTTCCTAGATCTATGTTAACAGATTCTAGCTTCTTATTAGCCTCAAACACCTTTTGTTCAGTCTCTTCTACCTTTTTATTTAGAGATTCTATTTTCTTATTTAGCTCATTTTTCTCCCACTCATGATAGGTTCTATCATAACCCATTTGAATCTCATTGTCCTTATAATCATTGATCTGTTTTTCCAGATCTTCTATGGCTTGCATGTATTCATATCTCCTTTCTTCCATCTTAGCTAGAGTTTTGCACATGCTCTCATTATGATCTCTGTACTTTTTAACCATATTTTTGCATGATTGAGAGCAGAGCTTAGAATTTACCTCAGATGGTAGTTCAGTGGAGGAGACATTTGATGTTTCTGCCATAAGTGCTTGATTTTGAAATTCTTCCTCTGTCTGATCACTCCAGTCAAACACATTGTCTTCTTGAGAGACAAGTGCTGTTGATGATGACGCTTGGATGGGCTGTGAAGTCCTTGATGGCTGTTGACCTTGAGATCTACATTCTCTGGCAAAGTGACCAAGCTTATGGCATTTATAGCATTCCACTTTTGATTTATCAAAAGATGGTTTGCCTTCTGTCTTGGCTTGAAAGTTGGCCCTACCAGTTCTTTTCAGAAATCTTTTGGCCCTCATGGTCAGCATTGCATGTTGCCACTTTAAATCCATCTCTTCAAGATCATCTGGATGAATTTGTTCCAAGTCATCAACATTTAGAGCAAATAATCCATCATTGGCAACAAAGGCCTTATATTGAGTTTCAGCAGAGTTGCCATCACCACCTGAGAAAGAATCACAGTTATTAGATTTTTCAGAAGATAGAAGAGCAGTATTGTGATTATAAGAAAAAGATTTCTTTTTAGCATCAATCTCAGTCTCAAACACTCTTAAACTGTGTAGGTCCCGAGAGGTTCCCAAAGTATATAGTTATAAGCTGTAGAGGGGGGGTGAATACAGCACTTTAAAAACTACACACTCTTTTCTCAATGTTTGTATGTATTATCAACAATTTGTTAATTACAAACAAGCTTGAATGCGGAATTGTTCAAGCTGAGATGACAGATACAACAGTATGCTTACTAGTCTAAGACAGACTCGAACTATTATACAATGAATACACTCACTAAGAAGCACTCACTGTGTTTACAAGACTTAAGGAACAGCTTAGGTAAAACAGCTTAGACACACAGAAGCTGGTTTACAGAAGACTTGCATGCATGAAGATCACACTTGCACGTTCACTCTTGGTTTAAGCACTTAGCTTTCTTCTCCTATCTTTCTGACCTTAGAAGCTTCCTTTTATACTCACTTAGAGGATCTCAGAGAAACATCTTCATTGGACAGAATGAAAAGGAAAAGTCTTGTTGAAAAGACAACATAACCTTTTCTGCACTTTTCTGAAAAGCAGACTTGTCTTCACATGTGCAGAACTTTTGCCTTTTTACTTTGTCTACTGTTGCATTGCCTTTAACTAATTTAGGAATGTCAACTTTGCGTCTTTCTTCCTTGTAAAGGCCTATTTTGATATAAGAAAAAAGGTCTGTCACCCTTTTTCAAATAACCTTTTGTCTTCATGTTACAGAACAGCGTGGGCAGGCTGAGCAGTTCTGTTTTCCACTTTGTCTTCGACTTTGTAAACTGATCTGTAAGTCAAAAACAATCATTGTGACTTGGAAAACATTAATCCATAAGTGTTTAGCCTGTTCACGAAAGAACAGGTTCTGTTCACAAAGAACAGAACCTTAAAAATGCCCAAGCTGCTCACAGTGGTAGAGCAGCGTAGGACCAGTTTTATGTCCAGCCCTGTTCAGCAGACAGAGCAGCTTGGACAACTGTTCTTAGTCTCAACACAATTGCAACATATAGAACAGCTTTAGACTGAATTGCAAATCATATTCAGGTTTCAATAGAGGCATTAACAGGCCTTAACATTCAAACCTTCAAATGCATCAACAAGGTTTGATTATAAAATCTCCCCCTCAGATGTGAACAGGGTTTTGACGAGGCCTTTTTTGTGCTAACAACCTCCCCCTATTTGCAATAACCAAGTCAAGCTGGTCTGTCAAAAATCACTATAAATATTTTTACATGTACAATTTGTTGAAAATGAAATTAACAACATTACATAAAGTAAAAGAATCAGTTTATATAATACAACTGAATTTCTTGACTATACTAGAAACAACACTGTTCTTTTTACAAGAGTACAACTAATGTACTAAGTATTTTACCAAACTAATGTAAAAGCAAATTAACAACTTATGTAATAATGTACAACTATGTACAGGAATGTACAACTAATGTAACAGGTTTGTTTGGAAACTGTTTGAGAGGGAGCAGATAACGGTAGGCCTGTCCACTGATTGGACAGCTCCATTCTTCACCATACCCAGACGGTAGATGGACTTCATATCACTGGAGAAGGTCCTTAACCAATCCTTTCCCAATTCTTCCCGTTGTATCCTCAAGTTCCTCAACTTCACTTCCTGATGATCATGAACTTGGGATAATTTGAGTTTTCCTCTTTCATAGAAGCCTCTGAGCTTGATCCCAGATGGCTGCTCTCCTCCATTTGCTAGACTGCCTGAAAGAAACTGCAAGTCTGAAGGCGGCAATTTGTCTCAGATCAACCTTTGTATAGTTCTGAGGCCCTTTGGAAGCACTTTTTCTGAGTTAGGGGATCTACAAAAAATGCCCCCAGCTCAGGTTCTTCTATAATCTTGCCATCCTCAAACTCTATTCCTTTAGGCAGACTATGATCAACTCCTTTTATTTCAAGGGCATAGTCACCCTGTTCAATCAGTGTAAGGAGTAGCTCCATCTCTGTATCCTTCTTTGTCCTTCTGGCCTTTATTTTGGGGTATGTCACAGAGACACCCTCTTTTACTTCTTTTGGAATCAGGCCAACTCACTTACTCTTTCCATCAGCTTCTTGATGTATGCCCTGATAGTCTTAGCCGTTTCTGACTTAGACTGGCTCAGAGCAACTGCCAGTTCTACCCATTCCCTGTATCCCATCTGTGCAACATCAGTGTGATCGTAGGATTCCATTTCAGGGCCTGTTGCATGTCCATCCTGGTGATCTGAAGTTTTCCACTGTGTGCCTTTTTCTTTCGAAATGGGAACAGCTTTTGACAATCGCTTCCTTGGCAAGGCCCTCTTAGTAGCAACATCATGAAATTTCTTTCTAGCCAAGTTGTCAAAGTGGAAATTTGGCTCTGGCAGAGGGTACTGTTGATTGGTCACAGAGACCTGAGTACCTTTCTCCTACTTCCTTCCTCGTTTTCTCCTGCTGAATTTCCTGGCAGCTTCCATTATTTTCTTTTGCACCTCCAAGGTAGACATTTTGATTTTCTTTGCTTCGTGGAGGGCAAAGGACTTAGCAGCTTTGGCAGATTCTTCTTCTTTTCTTAATTCCTCCAGAGCTTGAAGCTGTTCATCCCTAAACTCAAAGTATTTGTGCATAGGGAGGCCCATCTCTTTGGCTCTGGCCTTGTGAAATTGCATTTCTGCCTGTTTCTGCTGCATAGGATCCTTAGCTACCGTTTCTTTTCCTTTAGCTGCTGCTTTAGGAACAGCAGCTTCATGAATTTCTTCTTCTTCTTCTTCTTCTGATAGAATAAGGTGCCTCATTTTGCTGCTAGGCCTGTCCTCAGGAATGATTTCCTCCCCCTTAGACTGAGCAGGGTTTGGAGAGACAGCCTGAGTAGGCATAGTAGCTTGAGAAGCACCTTCAGCAGCACCTGTTTCAAAAATCTCTGCTGGCTGACCAGTGTGAGTTGCAGACAGTGGTATCTCCTTAGGATAAGAAGTTTTCTCCCCCTTAGACTTAGTCTTCGAGGCAGATGACTTTTTCTCCCCCCCTTTGAAAGGAGATGAAGCCACGACTTCAAACAACTGGTCTCGGA
>JAANYP010001838.1:0-58537 GCA_020465985.1 Centrapalus pauciflorus | reverse complement strand
GGCCTATTTTGATATAAGAAAAAGGTCTTTCACCCTTTTTCAAATAACCTTTTGTCTTCATGTTACAGAACAGCGTGGGCAGGCTGAGCAATTCTGTTTTCCACTTTGTCTTCGACTTTGTAAACTGATCTTGTAGTCAAAAACAATACATGATGACTTGGAAACATATTCCATAAAGTGTTTAGCCTGTTCACAAAGAACAGGTTCTGTTCACAAAGAACAGAACACTTTAAAAATGCCCAAGCTGCTCAACAGTGTAGAGCAGCGTAGACAGTTTATGTCCAGCCTGTTCAGCAGACAGAGCAGCTTGGACAAACTGTCTAAGTTGCAACACATGCAACATATAGAACAGCTTTAGACTGATATTGCAAATCATTTTCAGGTTTCAATAAGACATATAACTGGCCTTAAATTCAACCTTCAAATGCATCAACAGGTTTGATTATAAATCTCCCCCTCAGATGTAGAACAGGTTTGACTGAGGCCTTTTTGTGCCTAACAGTATGTGAAATTCATATATCATGTGTATAACATTAAATTAAACATGGTTATGAGAAAAAAATATTTAAAAAAAAGTTTTTTAAGGTTGGTACCTTCGGGTGCACTTGATTTCGAGAGGTACCTTTTTAAACCTGAATCTATATATATATATCATAGCTATCACAACAAATTTAACCATATATATTATCGAGTTATAGCAAATTACCAATAAATATTCTGAATATATATATATATATATATATATATATATATATATATATATATATATATATATATATATATATATATATATATATATATATATAGAATATGGTTCGTGTGAGTACCTAAAAAATGCAGGGTACCGTGAGTACCTGTGAACACACGGGTTTAAGATGTGAACATGCTCCGAAAAAAAGTTTTTTTTTTAAATTTTTTTTCATATTCATTTAGAAACAAATAATATAAGCATATTTGTAAAAGAATCACACGCATTCACACCTCGTAGCCTCTTAAAAGTCATGTGAACGTGGAAAAATTCATGTGAACATGCTTAGCTGTGAACATACGTTCACAACAGTGCAGTTCATGTGAACTTGCACGTTTCACATAGTTATAGTGTGTGTTTATGTGTGATTTTTTGCAAGTAGTCTTATATTATTAATTTAAAAATGATTATGAAAAAAAATTTCAAAAAAAATAATTTTAAGCGAGGTACCTCCGGTACTCCGCAAAACTAGTGGTACTCATTTGAACCCAAATCTATATATATATATATATATATATATATATATATATATATATATATATATATATATATATATATATATATATATATATAAAAGTGTATGCATACATTAATTTAAGTGTATCTTATTTAAAAACGCATATTAAAAACTATATTTAAACACACATTATATAAAACACATATTAAACCCACATTATATACTTCAACACATAATGATAACTTAAACATCTATACTATATAAAATAAGAAAACCACTTGAAGTTTCTGGACCTTTTGAATGGAAAGAAATCAATGGTCCAGATTAATGACAGCTCATAATTATTTATGAGATGTCTCTTATACCCTTAATTAAAATCAATAATTATACCTATGCCATTTTTTAATGCATTTTCCAAATTTACTACCTTAACTTAATTACATTAAATTTTGATTTTAATTTTTTCATTAATAAATTAATATTAGATTAATATTTACCTAAAATAAATATGTGTCATTATTATCCTTAATGATCATAGTTAAATTCAAATGTAAAAATTTGGATTTAAATGTAGAAGTATAGTAAATAAAGTTAAAATTTTTTGTTAATTATTTTGTTAACAAGATTTAAAATTTAATTGATAAAACTTCAACTGTGAATATGATAAACTTTGATTTTTGATTTTTAGATATTCCATTTCTATATTTTATCATTTTTAAAATATATACACATTCACATAATTGATGTTTTTTGTTTCTTACATTGATATTTCATATTTGAAGTTAATAAAAATTAAAAGAAGCATTTTTTGCAAACACATATTATAGTTTTTAATAAGATAATAAAATAATATTTTTTTATTCGGAGAATTTCATATATACCCTTCCAAAACTTCATAATATCATATATACCCAACCTAAAATTTTGATATCATATATATCCCCCCTAAACATTATAATATCATATATACCCAATTTTAATTATTAATAAAAAAAATATATCCCTCTTAAACATCATTAATATCATATACACCCAAATTCATTAATTTAATTATTTTTATAACATTTAAAACTCATAATTAATATTGCTTATTATTTAGTGACCATTATACTCTTACTCATTTCTTCTTTCAACTAAACTTCAAAATATCATATTTATCCAACTTAAATTAAAATATCATATCCCCTTTTTTCTCATTAGCTTTATCATCAAAATTTGTGTTTATGTTATTTTTCTTCACAAATTGGCTTCGCTAAAATCAAAATATAAATTTGAATATAAAAACTAAACCTAATAAAAAATTTAATAAATATACAAATATAGAGAGAGTATATAACTAATATCACGAATCAATAAAGTTTAGTTTTAACTATATTTAATTAAACAAAAAAATAGTAAAATAATAAAGTCTAAAATAAAATAATTAAACATAAAATACAAAAAGTTAGCCAAAGGACCAATAATGAATAATTATAATATCAATGGATAAAAAATGAAAGAGTATTCTGGTCATTTTAAAAAAAAAAAGAGTAAAGGACATTTTTGTCATTGTAGTTTAATAGGTTACCCGGATTCAGTCCCTCAACCTTGATAAGGTCATATTTCATCTCTATTTTGTTAATTTTGTCCACTTTTAATCCCTCGTCCGTTAAACTTAACGACACAGCCGTTAAATTTGTAAGATTAGCATTTTTACCCTTTTCACTGTGACACTTTTAGTCCCTATGGTTTTATTATTTACCCATTTATAGTCCAACAATTATTTTATTTTATTTTATCTTTATAATTATATTATTTATGGATATCCTTAATTCATTATAAACATAATTATTTTATTTAGAGTAAAGGACATTTTTCATCCTTGTGGTTTGATGGTTTATCAGGATTCAGTCCCTCAACCTTAATAAGGCCAAATTTCATCCCTATTTTACTAATTTTGTCCACTTTTAGTTTCTCGTCCGTTAAACTTAACGACACAAGCGTTAAATTTGTAAGAATTACATTTTTACCCTTTTCATTGTGACGCTTTTAGTCCCTATGGTTTTATTACCCATTTATAGTCCAACATTTATTTTATTTTATTTTATCTTTATAATTATATTATTTATAGATATACTTAATTTATTATAAACACACTTATTTTATTTATAAATATGCTTATGTTTTAATATTTTATTTACATTTACTATTGTTCGTATTTTAACTAAAATTTTATATTTTCTTTCTAATTTATTTAAAGTTAATCTTTTTTATTAATTTTAATTTTTATAATATTATTGTTGACATTTATATATGTAATTTTTGTTAGTTGTGTTTATGTAAATATAATATACTTGATTTTTTTTCTCTCGAATGTCACTATTTCTTAAAGTATCTTCCAACCTAATCAATTATCGACACATAAATTATATACATATGTGAATATGTCTTGGATATATATATCTGTGTGTGTGTGTGTATGTGTATGAATTCTAAAAGTGAGTATAGTCTGATTTTTATATTTGAATATATTGTTTCGGTTTAGGTTTTTTGATTTTTTTAATTACAAAACCAAATAGACTTTTTCCATTTCAATTTCTGTTTTGGTTTTTCGATTTTATTTTTCTGGTTTTGGTTTGATTTTTTTGCACATCCTAAAATGATTTTTTATTATATTTTTATTTTATATGTATATATATATATATATATATATATATATATATATATATATATATATATATATATATATATATATATATATAGACTCAGGTTCAAAAAAGTACCTCTCGAAATCAAGTGCACCCGAAGGTACCAACCTTAAAAAACTTTTTTTAATTTTTTTTTCTCATAACCATGTTTAAATTAATGTTATACACATGATATATGAATTTCACATACTTTCACACTTTCTGTGTCCTTAAAACTTATGTGAATGCTCAATGCATATTTATGTGAATGGTCATCCATGTGAATGATCATTTCACACAATGTGAATGGTGTGAATGACCATTCACATGATCTTTTTTTATCATTCACAACATTTATGATGTTGCTCCTTTTGAAAAAAAGTCTTATAATGTTGTCTTATACATGTCTATTCAAAAAAAATATATGTGAATGATCATTCACATTAGGGTACGCTGGGTACGCTGGAATCTCATAGGTACGCTGATGAACCTGATTCTATATATATATATATATATATATATATATATATATATATATATATATATATATATATATCCAAGATATATTCACATGTGTATATAATTTATGTGTCGATAATTGAATAAGTTGGAAAATACTTGAAGAAATAGGGACATTCGAGGGGAAAAATATCGACGATATTATATGTACATAAAAACAACTAACAAAATTACATATATAAATGTCAACAATAATACTATAAAAATTAAAATTAATAAAGAAGATGAACTTTAAATAAATTATTAAAGAAAATATAAAACTTTAATTAAAATAAAAGTTAAATTTTAAATAAAATACGAACAATAGTTTATGTAAATAAAATATTAAAATATAAATATATTTATAAATAAAATAAGTGTGTTTAATATCTGTAAATAATAAATGGGTAAATAATAAAATAATAGGGACTAAAAGCGTCACAATGAAATTGGGTAAAAATGTCATTCTTACAAATTTAATTGTTGTGTCGTTAAGTTTAATGGACGAGGGACTAAAAGTGGACAAAATTAGCAAAATAGGGATGAAATTTGGCCTTATTAAGGTTGAGAGACTGAATCCGGGTAAACCATCAATACACAAGGACGAAAAATGTCCTTTACTCAATATTATAAATATACTTATGTTTTAGAGTAAAGGACATTTTTGGTCTTTGTGGTTTGATGGTTTACCCGGATTCAGTCCATTAACCATAATAAGGTCAAATTTCATCCCTATTTTACTAATTTTATATAGAGTAGAGGACATTTTTTGTCATTGTGGTTTGATGGTTTACCCGGATTCAGTCCCCTAACCATAATAAGGTCAAATTTCATCCTTATTTTGCTAATTTTGTGTCATTTTAGTCCCTCGTCCGTTAAACTTAACGACACAACCGTTAAATTTATAAGAATGACATTTTTACCCTTTTCATTGAGACGTTTTTAGTCCCTATGGTTATATTATTTACCCATTTATAGTCAAACATTTATTTTATTTTATTATATCTTTATAATACTCTTATATTATTGATAGATATACTTAATTTATTATAAACAAACTTATTGTATTTATAAATATAGTTATGTTTTAATATTTTATTTACATTAACTATTGTTCGTATTTTATTTAAAATTTAACTTTTATTTTAATTTAAATATATATTTCTTTACTAATTTATTTATAGTTCATCTTCTTTATTAATTTTAATTTTTATAATATTATTGTTGACATTTATATATGTAATTTTGTTAGTTGTGTTTAAGTAAATATAATATCGTCGATATTTTTCCTCTCCAAAGTCACTATTTCTTCAAGTATCTTCCAACATAATCAATTATCGACACATAAATTATATTATATGTTGTGTCGTTAAGTTTAACGGACGAGGGACTAAAAGGGCAAAAAATTAGCAAAATAGAGATGAAAGTTGATCTTATTAAGATTAATTGACTGAATCCGGGTAAATCATCAAACCATAAGGACCAAAAATGTCCTTTACTCTTATATATATATATATATACATATATATATATATATATAGAATCAGGTTAATCAGCGTACCTATGAGATTCCAGCGTACCGAGCGTACCCTAATGTGAATGATCATTCACACATATTTTTTTTGAATAAACATGTATAACACAACATTATAAGACTTTTTTTCAAAAGTAGTAACATCATAAATCTTGTGAATGGTAAAAAAAGATCATGTGAATGGTCATTTCACACCATGTGAATGGTGTGAAATGACCATTTACATGGATGACCATTCACATGAATCACCTGATCCAATGGCTATAAAGTGGTTCCCGGGTTTTCCGATGCATACAAGTTTTCCATTGAACCCACCCCTATATATATATATATATATATATATATATATATATATATATATATATATATATATATATATATATATATATATATATATATATATATATATATATATATATATATATATCTTCAAGTATCTTCCAATGTCATTATTTATTCAAGTATATTCACATATGTATATAATTTATGTGTCGATAATTTATTAGGTTAGAGGATACTTGAAGATTTAGTGACTTTTGAGAGAAAAAATATCGACGATATTATATTTACTTAAACGCAACTAACAAAATTACATATATAAATGTCAACAATAATATTATAAAAGTTAAAATTAAATAAAAAGATGAACTTTAAATAAATTAGTAAAGAAAATATATAATTTTAATTTAAATAAAAGTTAAATTTAAATAAAATACGAACAATAGTAAATGTAAATAAAATATTAAAATATAAGTATATTTATAAATAAAATAAGTGTGTTTATAATGAATTAAGTATATCTATATATAATATAATTATAAAGATAAAATAAAATAAAATAGAGCAAAGGACATTTTTGGTTCTTGTGGTTTGATGGTTACCGGGATTTAGTCCCTTAACCTTAATAAGGTCAAATTCCATCCATATTTTGATAATTTTGTGCCATTTTAGTCCCTCGTCCGTTAAACTTAACGACACAACCGTTAAATTTGTAAGAATGACATTTTTACCCTTTTCATTGAGACACTTTTAGTCCATTTGATTTTATTATTTACCCATTTATAGTCCAACATTTATTTTATTCTATTTTATCTTTATAATTATATTATTTATAGATATACTTAATTCATTATAAACACACTTATTTTATTTATAAATATACTTATCTTTTAAATTTTATTTTCATTTACTATTGTTCGTATTTTATTTAAAATTTAACTTTTATTTTAATTAAGTTTATATATATTTTTTTACTAATTTATTTAAAGTTCATCTTCTTTATTAATTTTAATTTTTATAATATTATTGTTGGCATTTGTATATGTAATTTTGTTAGTTGTGTTTAAGTAAATATAATACCGTCGATATTTTTCCTTTCCAAAGTCACTATTTCTTCAAGTATCTTTCAACCTAATCAATTATCGACACATAAATTATATAATATGTGATGGATATATATATATATATATATATATATATATATATATATATATGTGTATGCATATATAATTTATGTGTATATAATTTAATACACGTAAATTTATTTGTATATAATTTTATACACATAATGCTTATGTGTATATTATATAATTTATGTCTTGGAGATATATATATATATATATATATATATATATATATATCTTCCAATGTCATTATTTTTCAAGTATATTTACATATGTATATAATTTATGTGTCGACGATTGATTAGGTTGGAAGATACTTAAAGAGATAGTGACATTGGAGAGGTAAAATATTGACGATATTATATTTACATAAACACAACTAACAAAAATTACATATATAAATGTCAACAATAATATTATAAAAATTTAAATTAATAAGGAATATGAACTTTAAATAAATTACTAAAGAAAATATAAAATATTAATTAAAATAAAAGTTAAATTTTAGATAAAATACAAACGATAATAAATGTAAATAAAATATTAAAAGATAAATATATTTATAAATAAAATAAGTGTGTTTATAATGAATTAAATATATCTATAAATAATATAATTGTAAAGATAAAATAAAAGACAATAAATGTTGGATTATAAATGGGTAAATAATAAAACCATATGGACTAAAAGCGTCTCAATGAAAAGGGTAAAAATGTCGTTCTTACAAATTTAACAGTTATGTCGTTAATTTTAACAGACGAGGGACTAAAAGTGCATAAAATTAGCAAAATAGGGATGCAATTTGTCCTTATTTAGGTTAAGGGATTGAATCCGGGTAAACCATCAAAGCACAATGACCAAAAATGTCATTTGCTCAATAAAATAAATGTTGGACTATAAATGGGTAAATAATAAAACCATAAGGACCAAAAGTGTCTCAATGAAAAGGGTAAAAATGTCATTCTTACAAATTTTACGGTTGTGTCGTTAAGTTCAACGGACGAGGGACTAAAAGTGCACAAAATTAGCAAAATAGGGATGAAAATTTGACCTTATTAAGGTTAAGAGACTGAATCCGGGTAAACCATCAAACCACAAGGACCAAAAATATCCTTTACTCTAAAATATTAAAACATAGAGTAAAGGACATTTTTGGTCCTTGTGGTTTGATGGTTTACCCGGATTCAGTCCCGTAACCTTAATAAGGTCAAATTTCATCCATATTCTGCTAATTTTGTACACTTTTAGTCCCTCGTCCGTTATACTTAATGACACAACCGTTAAATTTGTAAGAATGACATTTTTACCCTTTTCATTGAGACGCTTTTAGTCCATATGGTTTTATTATTTACCCATTTATAGTCCAACATTCCTTTTATTTTATTTTATATTTAAAAAGTATATTATTTATAGATATATTAATTCATTATAAACACACTTATTTTATTTATAAATATACTTATATTTTAATATTTTATTTACATTTACTATTGTTTCTATTTAAAATTTAACTTTTATTTTAATTAAAATTATATATTTTCTCTACTAATTTATTTAAAGTTCATCTTCTTTATGTGTATTAAATTATATACACATAAATTATATATATATATATATATATATATATATATATATATCTCCATCACATATTATATAATTTATGTGTCGATAATTGATTAAGTTGGAAGATACTTGACGAAATATTGACTTTGGAGTGGAAAAATATCGACGCTATTATATTTACTTAAACACAACTAACAAAACTACATATATAAATGTCAACAATAATATTATAAAAATTACAATTAATAAAGAATATGAACTTTAAATAAATTAGTAAAGAAAATATATAATTTTAATTAAAATAAAAGTTAAATTTAAATAAAATACGAACAATAGTAAATGTAAATAAAATATTAAAACATAAGTATATTTATAAATAAAATAAGTGTGTTTATAATGAATTAAGTATATCTGTAAATAATATAATTATAAATAAAATAAAATAAATGTTGGACTTTAGATGGGTAAATAATAAAACTATAGGGACTAAAAGCGTCTCAATAAAAAGTGTAAAAATGTCATTCTTACAAATTTAACGGTTGTGTTGTTAAGTTTAACGGAAGAGAGACTAAAAGTGCACAAAATTAGCAAAATAGGGATGAAATTTGACCTTATTAAGGTTAAGGGACTGAATCCGGGTAAACCATCAAACCACAAGGACCAAAAATGTCCTTTACTCTTATATTTAAGTAAACATTTACATATATAATCATTCAAGAACATGCATACAACAATTTCTCACATATATCAAACATATATGTCAATTATATGTAAATGATGGATTAAAATGCCTTGTTATTAATTTAAGTGTATGTTTCTATTTTTACATAAATTGATCATACTTTATGCCTATTTATAATATTATCTTTAACTTAGTTCATATTGTGAACTGTTTGCTTGAAATACTCACATCCGAGATTCACATATATATAAAAGAAAGGGACTGAGATTGCAAAGAATAAAAAGGGGCTGGCGTTGTTAAATAATGTATAGTGTAGGGGTCTCTTATGTAAATATGTAATCTTTATATTCTGTGAGATGAATGCAATACACCCATCTAGGGTTTCCACACATTATAGCATGGTATCACAGCCTAACCCTAATTCTCAATATTAGGTTATCTTTTCCGGCCTTGTGACCTCCGGCCGCCTTCCACCGCCGTCGGTACCGCTTCTGCTACCCAAAACCCTCCGCCTGCACAGCGCCGCCGTCGTCTCCCTGCTGCTCACCGCTGCTGCAGTCGCTAACCCTAGCGCCGTTGTCTCTCCTGCGGCTAACCCTAGCGCCGTCGGTCTGCTGCGGCTGCGGCTCCTCTCCTGCGCCGCTCACCGCTGCTGCCGTCGCCAACCCTGCGCGCCGCCGCCCCCTGCTGTGACTCCTCTCCTACGCCGCTCACCGCTGCTGCTGTCTCCAACCCTGCGCGTCGCCGCTCACTGCTTCCGTCGCTGCCTCCCTGCGCCATCTTCTTCCAGCCCCGACCACCGGCTGCACAGCGCCGCACAACCAGAGCCACCACCTGCTGCTGCCGTCACCTACTACAGCCGCTGCCTCCATCCCTTTGTGAGCTTGTTCTTGTTTTAATTTTCCCGTTAACTTTTAATTTTCGTAAGTAACATTATTATTAGTCATGACTGGAAATATTCCACCACCAACCAACCCAACTGCTTCCCAACTTGTTTTTGCTATCGGTAATTGTTAGGCACAAAAAGGCCTCAGTCAAACCTGTTCTGCATCTGAGGGGGAGATTACTAATCAAACCTGTTGATGTATTTGAAGGTTGAATTTAAGGCCTGTTATATGCCTTATTGAAACCTGAAAATGATTTGCAATATCAGTCCAAAGCTGTTCTACGTGTTGCATGTGTTGCAACTAAGACAGTTTGTCCAAGCTGTTCTGTCTGCTGAACAGGCTGGAAATAAACTGTCTACGCTGCTCTACACTGGTGAGCAGCTTGGGCATCTTACGAGTGTTCTGTTCTTTGTGAACAGAACCTGTTCTTTGTGAACAGGCTAAACACTTTATGGAATGTGTTTCCAAGTCCTCATGTATTGTTTTTAACTACAAGATCAGTTTACAAAGTCGAAGACAAAGTGGAAATCAGAACTGCTCAGCCTGCCCAAGCTGTTCTGTTACATGAAGACAAAAGGTTATTTGAAAAAGGGTGACAGACATTTTTCTTATATCAAAATAGGCCTTTACAAGGAAGAAAGACGCAAAGTTGACATTCCTTATTTAGTTAAAGGCAATGCAACAGTAGACAAAGTGAAAAGACAAAAGTTCTGCACACAAGAAGACAAGTCTGCTTTTCAGAAAGGTGCATAAAAGTTATGTGGTCTTTTCAAACAAGACTTCTCCTTTTTCATTCCGTCCAATGAAGAAGTTTCTCTTAGATCCTCTAAGTGAGTATAAAAGGAAGCTTCTAAGGTCAGAAAGATTAAGCCAAAAAGCTAAGTGCTGAAGCCAAGAGTGAACGTGCAAGTATATTCTTCATGCATGCAAGTCTGCTTATGTAATACAGTTTCTTTGTGTCTAAGCTGTTCTACTTAAGCTGTTCCTCTAAGTCTTGTAAACACAGTGAGTGCTTATTAGTGAGTGTATTCATTGTAATCTAGTTTGAGTCTGTCTTAGACTAGTAAACATACTGTTGTATCTGTCATCTCAGCTTGAACCTTTCCGCATTCAAGCTTGTTTGTAGTTAACAAATTGTTGATAATACATACAAACATTGAGAAAATAGTGTGTAGTTTTTAAATAGTTGTATTCACCCCCCCCCCCTCTACAGCTTAAAGCTATATACTTTGGGAACCTCTCGGGACCTACAACTGGTATCAGAGCAGTTTAGAGTGTGTGTCATTCTAGATCTCTCATTCTCCTAAGTTTCCATGGACAACAGTGCTGCAAATTCCTCATACTATGACAATGGCTCAATGGGCAAACCTCCAAAGTTCAATCATCAGAACTTTTCTGGTTGGAAGTGCAGAATGATGCTCTACCTAGAGAATCTGGATGTACAACTACCAGAAATTGTAATGGAGGGTCCTTATGTGCCAACCTCTGTTACAACAATAACTCCTGCTGTTGAAGGAGCAGCTCCTGAGATCAAAACATTTGAGAAAGCAAAAGCTCAATGGTCTGATGAAGACAAAAGATTGGTGGCTCTTGTGCAAAGGCCAGAAACAATCTAGTCATCTCTTTGCCTGATGATGTGTTCAAACAGGTTGAAAAGATGAAGACTGCTAAGGAGATGTGGGATACTTTGTGTACCGTCTATGATGAACCCACAATCACACTGGATAACAGGATTAACAATCTTGTTAGACAGTATGAACTCTTCTTTGTAAAATCAAAGGAGACTCTCACAGAAACCTACACCAGGTTTACTGCTCTTGTGAATGATCTCAAAGCTGTTGGGATCACTAAGGACAGTCTTACTCTGGTGAACAAATTTTTGGACATCCTTCCTGAAGAATGGAATTACTTTTCAACAATTTTAAGAAATTCAGGAACAATCAGAAGTATAGATCTTGTCAACTTGTATGGATCTTTACTAAATGATGAATAGTCAAGGAAACAGAAGAGAAATGCCTTGGAGATGTCTAAAAGAGGTGCAGCCTTTGTGGCTAATGTGAGACAGTCTGTGAGTCAGGTGAGTGATGTGTTCACTCAACCTGATCAACAGGATGATGACAAGGGGGAGGTGTCAGATGAGGAAGATAATGCAGATCTTGCTGAACAGGATGATGAGCAAATGATAGCTATGCTTGTCAAAAGGTTCAACAAGAAAAGGTTTGGAAGAAACATGTTGCAAGGAAGTTCAGGTGCTGGCAAAAAGAAGGCATTTGATAAATCCAAGGCTGAGTGCTTCAAATGTGGCAAAACTGGCCATATAGCTGCTGACTGTGTGTCAAAAGCTGTTGGTCAGTCATCCAAACCATACAAGACAAACAAGGATGATGGGTATAGGGTTAAGTACCTTATGGTCATGGCTAAGCTGAGGAAGTTGGAAAACTCAGTGGGTTCCAACCGCCAAAAGGGACTCATGGCAGAGACTTGTGATTGGGAGGAATCTGATTCATCATCTGATGAAGAAGACAATCAATGTCTGATGGCCAACACTGATGTCCCACCAACAAGCAGTTTCAAACAGGATATGGCTGAAGCTGAAGCTTTCAGCAGCTTAGAGAACTGGAACCCTACAATGATGTATAAGGTACAAAATTTTATGGCTTACAGTTCTGAAGAAAAGATTAAGATGTTTGAATATATGTTAGTTGATTTGAAAGCTGCTGTTGAGAAGCATGATGCTTTATCATCTGAAATCTCTAAGCTTAAAACATATCTTAAAACAAAATCCAGTAAACTGGACAGTTTCCATAAGTTGGAAATTGAGCTTGATGAATTAAAACACATCAACTCTATTTTACTGGAAGAAAAGAGAGAAACAGATATAAAGCATGCTAAGCTTCAAAAGATAGTTGACTCTTGGTGCCAATCTGCACAAATAGTCAGCCATTGTATAAGTCAACAGATCCCTGCACAAATTCAAGCCTATCTTGGAGGGGATCTTGATACAGCAGCTTCCATTGTTGAGATTAATAATCTGAAAGAAGATTTATCCACTCTTGGTGAGCTTCCAAACACTTTTGTTCAAAAAGTGAATGGTAAACTAATTTCAACAAACAGGTTTGTCAGGCCTCAAAATACTGACAGCTCGTGTGAACCTAGCTCAAAAGCTGGTGTTGGAATATGTTCTCCATCAATCCAGCCTGCTAAGTGCTCTGCTGATTCACACAAACAAAAGAAAGGAAAACATGTCCAAACTACAGCTGTGGATACTAAACCTGTTGACAAAACAGGCTCTGTGTCCAAAGCTGATGGTAAAAGACATAATAATCCTTTTGATGCTAAACATTTTGAAAACAAGTTTTCAAGAGTTAAGCAGTCTATTTTCAACAAGGGCAAGTCTCATGTTGAAAGTAAACCTGCTGTGATTTCTAATAAGTTTACTAATCATAGTGGTAAACTGGTTTTACATGAAAATAAGTTTTTCAAAACCAGAAACAATGATTATGTTGATAGGCAGCATAAATCACGTCTCAGTAGTGACAAAGGCAAAGTCATTGCTCAACCTGAGAAACATGGGAATAAGTTTCCCAAACCTGTGGAAGTTCAAAAGTCAATTAAGCTTCCTGTCTTTGACATTTGTCCTCCTAAAAGAAGGAAAGAAGAGACAAACAAAGCTGTGACTTTTGAACCCTCCACACAAGTTGTTGATTCATCAAATAGTAATAAGTTTGCTAAACCTGCTAAAAGAATCAACAAAAATAACTCAGAATGTGTTTCTGAAAGTTCTTCTTTCAAAAATCCTAAAAAGAGAAAATGTTATAAATGTGGGAAGAAGACACATCTGGCCAAAGATTGTCCTGAACCTGAGGACATGAGGCCTGTTGACTCTAATAGTTCTCTCACAGCTGGAAACATCTCAGTTAATAAAAATGGTATCCAAGCTGACACCATTCAAATTGGGAATATTAGTGTGGATATTATGAGTCCATCAACAAATGTTGATGAAGTAGGCGAACTCATCTCTGTGATGAGTTCCCCTAAAAATGACTAATATTTCTCTTATCACTCTGCAGGAAAAACAACCTTCCCAGGTTTGGTACTTGGACAGTGGCTGCTCAGGGCACATGACAGGTTGTAAAGAATTGCTGAGTGATCTCAGGTCTGAAAAAGGGCCAAAAGTCACATTTGGTGACAATGTACAGGGATCCACTGAGGGATATGGAACTCTTAAAGCTGGTGCAGCAGTATTCAAAAGAGTAGCCTATGTGGTTGGGCTAAAACATAACCTTGTTAGCATAAGCCAACTGTGTGATGCTGGCTACAAGGTTAACTTTGATGAGCACCTGGGTTACATATTGGATCCCCAAGGCAAAGTTGTGCTATGTGCTCAACGAAAGAAGGTGTATATGTTGTGGACATGCAATCTGCTGATTCCACAACTGAAACCTGCTTTCTCACAAGAACAAATGCAGACTTAAACTGGTTATGGCACAAAAGGCTGTCACATCTGAACTTCAAGAACATCAATAAACTCTGTAAGAAAGAGTTGGTGACAGGTTTTCCCTCTATAACCTTTGTTAAAGATAAACTCTGCACAGCTTGTGAAAAAGGCAAGCAGAGGAAAACATCTTTTAAATCCAAACATAATTTCTCTATTGATACTCCACTCTTCTTAATCCACATGGACTTGTTTGGACCTGTAAATGTCCCAAGTCTAGGAGGAAGAAGGTACACTCTAGTAATGGTTGATGAGTTCTCCAGGTACACATGGGTGATCTTTTTGAAGAGCAAAGGAGAGGCTGCTAAAGAAATTATTGGATTTGTGAAAAAGATGGAGATGCTGAACTCTGCTCAAGTGAAGCAGCTTAGAAGTGATCATGGTACTGAATTCAGAAACAGTACTCTTGAAGACTTCTGTGAAGAGAAAGGAATCACTCAAAACTTTTCAGCTGTAAGAACTCCACAACAAAATGGACTTGCTGAAAGGAGAAGTAGAACTCTTATTGAAGCTGCTAGAACCATGCTGTGTGCATCAGGTTTACCTTCATCATTCTGGGCTGAAGCTGTCAACACTGTCTGCTTCACTCAAAACAGATCCTTAGTGGTAAAAAGGTTGAACAAAACTCCTTATGAGCTGCTCAAAGGAAGGAAACCAAATGTCTGTTACTTCCATGTGTTTGGGTGTCCCTGCTTCATTCTGAATCAGAGGGATCAACTGACAAAGTTTGAACCTAAAGCTGATGAAGGTGTGTTTGTTGGCTACTCTGCTATCTCTAAAGCCTACAGAGTATACAACAACAAAAGAAAGGTGATAGATGAATCTATCAATGTCACCTTTGAAGAGTCCAAGAATGCTTTCACCAAAGCTGTTCCTGAATCAGTTTCAGGAGAACTTAACTTTGATGATCTGATGCATTCAAACAATGAAGAGGACTCAAAAGCTTCCACTACACCCAGTGTGTTAATCATGATGGACATGATGATGATTATGTCAATACACCCTGTGTGAATAAGTGTACTGACTTAATTACAAATGCATGTAATGAACCTATCAATGCTGATTTTCCTAGTTCTACTGCTGATATGTTCAATAGTGATCAGACATGTTCAACAAGTAAACAGGCTCAAGACAACAGTGTGTCTGAAAATCTTGAGAGCTGTTCAACAGGACCTGCTGAAGATGTTAACAACTCAGGTGAATCATCATTGAAAAATGATCCTAAGTGGATCAGGTGTCACCCCAATGATCAAATAATGGTGACATCAACAAAAGGTGGTACAAAAACACGGTGGGACAGCTTAGGGGGAATTTTTTGTATGTTCTCTAGTGTTGTTTCATTGATGGAGCCAGAAGAAGGTTGATGAGCACAAAAGATGCCAATTGGATTACTGCCATGCAAGAGGAACTCAATCAGTGAGAAGAAAACAATGTATGGAGCTAGTCCCTGCTCCCTTTAAAGTAAACTATAATTTGGCACTAAATGGTTTTCAGGAATAAATGGTATGAGCAAGGTCATGTCATTAGGAATAAGGCAAGACTGGATTGCTCAGGAGCTACCGACAGGAGAAGGAATTGATTATGATGAAACATTTGCTCCTGTGCCAGCTAGAACGCAATTCGTTATGTATCTAGCCTACGCTGCTCATAAGAGCATTAAGGTATTTCAAATGGATGTGAAGAGTGCATTTTTAAATGGGAAGCTACAAGAAGAGGTTTATGTCAAGCAGCCTCCACGTTTTGAAAATGAACAACATCCAGGTTTTGTCTATAAGTTGGACAAAGCTCTCTATGGTCTAAAACAAGCTCCTAGAGCCTGGTATGACACTCTTACTGAGTTCCTTATGAGCAATGGGTATTCCAGAGGTAAAGTGGATACTACACTGTTCATAAAGAAAGTGAAATCTGACATTATGCTTGTTCAAATTTATGTGGATGATATAATATTTGTTCTACTAATGAGCAGTTGTGCAAGAATTTTTCATTACTCATGAAATCCAAGTATGAAATGAGTATGATGGGAGAACTAACTTTCTTTTTAGGATTACAGGTTAAACAAACCTCAACTGGAATTTTTATAAATCAAAGAAAATTCACTTTAGATCTATTGAAAAAGTTCAAATTTGATCAAAGTTCTCCTATTAAAACCCCAATGGCAACTAATGTAAAATTGGATGCTGATGCCAGTGGTAAAGTTGTTTCAGTAACAGCTTACAGAGGCATGATCGGGAGCTTGCTATATTTAACTGCTAGTAGACCTGATATTATGTTTGCCACCTGTCTGTGTGCTAGGTTCCAAGCTGATCCAAAGGAATCTCATCTAGCTGCTGTTAAAAGAATCTTCAGATACCTAAAGGGTACACCAGGTTTGGGTCTTTGGTATCCCAAAGACTCCAGCCTTGAACTAACAGGCTATTCAGATTCTGATTTTGCAGGCTGCAGGCTAGACAGAAAAAGCACAACAGGTGGATGTCAACTCCTTGGTGGAAAGTTGATCAGTTGGAGTAGCAAGAAGCAGAACTCAGTTTCCACTTCTACTGCTGAAGCTGAGTACATTGCTGCTGGAAGCTGCTGTGGGCAGATTCTGTGGATGCAGCATCAGCTTGAAGATTATGGCCTTGTGAATAGGAAAACTCCTATTCTGTGTGATAACACAAGTGCCATAGCCATCTCCAACAATCCAGTATTTCATTCAAGAACAAAGCATATTGAAGTCAGACATCACTTCATCAGGGATCACATTCAGAAAGGTAATGTGGAGGTAAGTTTTATTTCCACAAATGAACAGCTTGCAGACATTTTCACCAAACCTCTGAATGAAACAAGGTTTAATTACCTTGTCAGCAAGCTGGGCATGTTAAACAAGAGTGACTAAGTGTTTCTCAAAGGTCTAAAAATCTGTGTGTTTCACACTGCTCAAGTTTCTCAGAACAGCTTAGACAGAACAGGTTATACATGTTCTGTACTTAGTCATTTGTCTGAAAAACTTGAACAGCTTGAGCATACAACAGGCTGAACAAAATCAGTTTATTCGTCCAGCCTGCTCTGATGGTCCAATCTTCAACTTGTTCACTTCTTCACACTGTCTTACAAGCCATTGTCTTGTAACATGTTCAACTATAAGAGAGCAGGCTAGAGGAACAGTTTGAAAAATGAATAGCTTGAGGATTGAACAGCTTGTGATGACCTCGGTCATCACAGGGTTGACCAACAACTTAGACCAAAAATTTTAATTACCTTTCTTCAAACTTAAGTTACTTAATTAAGGTGTTATTTAACTTAATTGCTGCGGATAATGTGGATTACGTGTGTAAGTGATTAAAAAGGATTCAAGTGGTCTGACAAACGGTCTGACATGGACAACCGTTCCGTTTTCCGTTAACAACTTTTTTAAATCAAACCGCCCAAAACCTTCTCTCTCATACACACTCACATTCAAATCCTATAAATACCAAAATACTGTTTCATCTTCCTCGTCATTTCCAGAAATCCTCAAGAACCCTAAAAATCGACTAAGTGTCTTTTGCTTCTTCAAAACCTCAAAACTCTCCAAATGGCTCACAGACCTAATCCCTTTCTTCCAGTGTTCGTTGGTGATGATGTTGTCAAACACTCATCAGTCACCACAATGCTTACCATCAAACCCACAAACTACGTTGCAAACCTTACTATCCCCAAAAACTATGTGGGGAAAGGTTACGATCAAATGGTGGAGTTTCTACAAGTTCATCCGTTGAACTATGCTATGACTGCAACTCCTGGTGTCCTGTACCAGGAGATGGTGTATGAGTTCTGGTACACATGTTCTTACAACCCCAGCACCACAGTCATCAAAGGGACTATTCTTAATGGGACTCAAACCATTGAGATAACTGCTGATCTTCTGAGGGAGGTTCTTCATCTGCCTGTTGCTGAGTCATATGATCAGCCCCAGCCTGAGAACGAACAAATGAGAAATCTGCTACGCTTCTGTGGTGTAGCAGAACCCAAAATTGGAGCAACATTGTACAGGAAGGATTTGTCTCCTACCTACAGCTTTCTGTTTGCTTCGGTGATAATGAGCTTCAGCAGCAAAGTTGGTTCATTTGACCAACTGAGTAGAGATGAAGTTCCAATAGTTCTACAGCTAGTGGATGGGACTACCCTTGATATGGCTAAGTGGATCTTTGTGAACCTGAGGAACCTGGTGCAGCAAGAGCCAAGACCAGCTGCTGTCCGTTATCCCAGGTTTCTAAGCCTCATTTTCAGCCATGTTTGTGGTGAGCAACTATACAACTCTCAGCCCTTACTTAAGTCTGCTGCATTCCCTGTCATAGGGAATAGAATTTTCCATACTCCTGTACTTCAAAATGAGCCTCCTCTATCCACACCGATGAGGAGGTTGTTAGGTTTGGTGGAAGGACCCTCTGCTGTGAGGGTGGATCCAGAAGCTGCTGCTCCCGCAACAAAATCCAAAGCCAGGTCCAAACTTGTTAAGAGGACCCTGGCAACTGCTGACGCTGGGCCTGTGAAAAAGAAGGCCAAATCAGCTCAGACTGAGTCTGCACCTTTAGCCTCTGTGGCTGAAAGGGAGAAGACTCCTCACCCTGGTTCATTTGTTGAACCTCAAGCCTCTGTGGTTGGTGCCTCTGTGGCATCTGAGACTATGGAACAGGCCAACCCACCTGTTTCTGACCCAGTCTCAAAATCTGTCCAGTCTGAACCTCTCATCTCCTCTCCCCAATCACCCACTCCATCCATCCTCTATCATAGAAAATCTATCTCCAAAAAGAAAACAGCTACAACAACCACCTCCTCTGTTCCCTCCCAACAGGGTTCAGTTGTAAGAGAAGCAAACCTTGCTGCCACTCCTATATTAGGAGAAGGTTCAGCCCAATTGGAGCCTGCTTCACTCCAACCTGAGTCTACCCAGAGTCAGCCTCGACCCTCTGGTTCCTCCCAACAGGAACCAGTTGTACAAACGGAGATAGCCACATCAACTATCCCAGCCTCTCAACAGGCTGAGGATATTGAAAGACAGGAGTCCTCTCCACTCCACACTGCGTCCACACTGTCCCCCACTCAAATCTCCTCACACCCTGAGTCTGCACGAGGTGCCCACGCTGCTGGTATAGACCAATCAGCAGCTCAGCCTCAATCTTCTGCTTCCCATGATACAGTTGTTCTACACCAAACAGCTACTGAGGGACCAACAACCCAAGCTGATGAACCTCAGGGATCACACCATCCCTCTGGCGAGGCTGCTCCCTCCATGCAAACTCCATCAGCAGGTTTCACCACTGCTGATGTTGAAACGCATATCCCATCTCCCAATGATGATATGCTTTTAAACCAAGGCACTGCAGAGGGAACCACCACTGGTCTTCATGAGGATGTTGCAGCACAAGCAGCATCTGAAAGGCCCTCAACACCTACCCCTTCTCCTGGTGATGCAGCTACAGCCGCTGCTGAAGGAACTCTTGACCCCTTCAAGCTGGGCCATCTAACTTTTGCCCAGGCTATGGAGCTTCTTTCAAAGGTTTCTCTTCCCTCTCCATCTCATCCTCAAACACCAGCCTTATCATCATCTTCTCCATCTACCCACTCAAAACAGTCTACCCATACCCCTCCATCTCCTAAAGATCTGCCTTTGAAGGATCAGCTTTCCTTGCTGACCGACAAAGTTAGTTCTTTAGAATCCTCTATGTCTTCTCTCCCCTCTATCATATCAGACTCTGTGTCTGCACAGCTTCAGGGGTTCTTTGATTCGTTCAAGGCCTCTTTCCCTACTACTCCACAACCTGATCACTCTCCACAGCTGTTAGCGCTCACTGCTCAGCTGCAACATGTGTCCACATCCCTCTCCACCATTCTTTCCATGCAACAGGACTCTGTGTCCTCAATGACAGCCCTTTCTCAACAGCTGTCATCTCTTCTTACTTCTTGCAACTCTACTCTTCCCGCCACTCTGGCTAGCTTACAAACTCTCATTAGCTCCCTTTCAAACTCTGTATCATCAGATCTTGCTGATATGTAAGATTCTCTAGAACTTCAACTTGCACAGCTACAATCTCTGCTGTTCACAGCGTCTGATAGGGAAAATATTGTAAAGCTAACCTCCCTTGCTGATTCCCACTCCTCTTCTCTTCAGACCTGTCTTTCCCAGCTTACAGAGGTGAAGGATAACTTGGCTTTCTTAGTGACTAGCCTTGTTGGTCCCAAACCTTCTGCTAAACCTGCTGGCAAGCCTGCTGACTTTGTGTCTTCAGGCAGACCAGGTGTTGAAGTCGCTGCTTCATCTCCTTCAAAGGGGGAGAAGTCATCTGCCTCGAAGACTAAGTCTAAGGGGGAGAAAACTTCTTCTCCTAGGGAGATACCAGTGTCTGCAACCCAAACTGGTCAGCCAGCAGATATTTTTGAAACAGGTACAGCTGAAGGTGTTTCTCAAGCTGCTCTGCCTACTCAGGTTGTCTCTCCAAACCCTGCTCAATCTAAGGGGGAGGAATTCATCTCTAAGGACAGGCCCAGCAGTAAAAGAAGGCATCTAATTATAACAGAAGAAGAAGAAGAAGAAGAGGAAATTCCTGAGGCTGCTACCACTACAGCAGCTAAAGGAAAAGGAATAGCAAAAGATGACCCCATACAACAGAAACAAGCAGAAGATCAATTTCACAAAGCCAGGGCTAAAGAAATGGGTCTTCCTATGCACAAGTACTTTGAGTTTAGAGAAGAACAGCTTCAAGCTCTGGAAGTGCTTAGAAAAGAAGAAGAATCTGCCAAAGCTTTTGCACTTCAAGAAGCAAAGAAAATTAAAATGTCTACTCTGGAAGTGCAAAAGAAAATATTAGAAGCTGCTAAGGGATCAGCAGGGGAGAAGGAAAAGGAAGTAGAAAAAGGTACTCCGGTCTCTGTGACCAAATCTACAGTGCCTCATGCAAGAGCTCAATACCACTTTGACAACTTGGCAAAGAAAAAGTTTCATGATGTTGCTGAAAGAAGGCTAGCCAAGGAAGCAATTGTCAAAGCTGTTCCTGTATCAAGGAAAGGAAGTCAGTGGAAGCTGAAAATAACAAGAATGGGTGCAGCAGGCCCAGAATTGGAAACATATGACCACACTGACGTAGCACAGATGGGGTACAGAGAATGGATTGAGCTGGCAGTTGCCTTAAGTGAATCAAAGTCAGAAACGGCTAAGGAAATCAGGGCATATGTCAAGAAATTGATGGAAAGAGTAAAGGACCTTGGCCTGATCTCTAAAGAAGTAAGTGAAGGTGTCTTTGTGACACATCTGAAAATAAAGGCCAGGAGAACTAAGAAGGATACAGAGCTGGAAGAACTCCTTATAATGGTTGAACAAGGAGATTATGCTGTGGAAATTAAAGGAGTTGACCACAGCCTGCCTAAAGGAGTAGAATTTGAAGATGGCAAAGTAATTGAAGAGCCTGAGTTAGGGGCATTTTTTGTAGATCCCTTGACTCTAAAGAAATGCTTTCAAAGAGCTTCAGACCTACATAAAGTTGGTCTTAAGCAGCTTGCAGCCTTCAGGATTGCCTCCTCCTTCAGACAGTCCAGCTTATGGAGAGCAGCCATCTGGGATGAGCTGAAAGGATTCTATAACAGAGGTGAGCTTCAAGATTCTAACTTCATGTTTCTCAGAGTTGAAATTGAAGAAATGGAAGAAACGAAGAAAGAACTTGAAAGAAGATTCAAACAAGGAATGCCACCTACAGTCCAGTGAAGTCCATCTACCATATGGGTAGGTGAAGAATGGAAGCTGTCCATCAGTTGGACAGGCTTACCATTATTCGCTCCTAACAAAAACAGTCCAATGTACATTAGTTGTACTCTATTTTACATATGTTGTAATTTTCTTTACATTAGTTGTAATATACATTAGTACATTAGTTGTACTTTTGTAAGAACATGTGTTGTTCTAATGTATTCAAAAATCAGTGTATATATAAACTGATCTTTTACTTTATGTTGATGTTGTAATTCTATTTCAACAAGTATATTGTAAAAATATATAGTGATTTTTGACGAGACCAGCTTAGACTAGTTATTGCAAATAGGGGGAGATTGTTAGGCACAAAAAGGCCTCAGTCAAACCTGTTCTGCATCTGAGGGGGAGATTACTAATCAAACTTGTTGATGTATTTGAAGGTTGAATTTAAGGCCTGTTATATGCCTTATTGAAACCTGAAAATGATTTGCAATATCAGTCCAAAGCTGTTCTACGTGTTGCATGTGTTGCAACTAAGACAGTTTGTCCAAGCTGTTCTGTCTGCTGAACAGGCTGGACATAAACTGTCTACGCTGCTCTACACTGGTGAGCAGCTTGGGCATCTTACGAGTGTTCTGTTCTTTGTGAACAAAACCTGTTCTTTGTGAACAGGCTAAACACTTTATGGAATGTGTTTCCAAGTCCTCGTGTATTGTTTTTTACTACAAGATCAGTTTACAAAGTCGAAGACAAAGTGGAAATCAGAACTGCTCAGCCTGCCCAAGTTGTTCTGTTACATGAAGACAAAAGGTTATTTGAAAAAGGGTGACAGACCTTTTTCTTATATCAAAATAGTCCTTTACAAGGAAGAAAACGCAAAGTTGACATTCCTTATTTAGTTAAAGGCAATGCAACAGTAGACAAAGTGAAAAGACAAAAGTTCTGCACACAAGAAGACAAGTCTGCTTTTCAGAAAGGTGCAGAAAAGTTATGTGGTCTTTTCAAACAAGACTTCTCCTTTTTCATTCCGTCCAATGAAGAAGTTTCTCTTAGATCCTCTAAGTGAGTATAAAAGGAAGCTTCTAAGGTCAGAAAGATTAAGCCAAAAAGCTAAGTGCTGAAGCCAAGAGTGAACGTGCAAGTATAGTCTTCATGCATGCAAGTCTGCTTATGTAATACAGTTTCTTTGTGTCTAAGCTGTTCTACTTAAGCTGTTCCTCTAAGTCTTGTAAACACAGTGAGTGCTTATTAGTGAGTGTATTCATTGTAATCTAGTTTGAGTCTATCTTAGACTAGTAAACATACTGTTGTATCTGTCATCTCAGCTTGAACCTTTCCGCATTCAAGCTTGTTTGTAGTTAACAAATTGTTGATAATACATACAAACATTGAGAAAAAAGTGTATAGTTTTTAAATAGCTGTATACACCCCCCCCTCTACAGCTTAAAGCTATATACTTTGGGAACCTCTCGGGACCTACAGTAATGTCTACCCTCAGTTTAGTTTCAAATTAACAACTGACGGGTCTCGCTATAAACTGTGGCGTCGTATTTTTACTGATGTGTATAAAGGGGCAAAGGTCATGGGTCACATTACTGGGAAATCTCAACCAAAAAGTGTTGATGATGAGGATTGGGAGACCATTGATTCTCGTATTAAATCCTGGTTTTACTCTACATATGAACCAAATCTTCTTAATCTCATCACAAAAGATAATTGCACTGCACACGACCTTTGGGAAGCCTTGGATGCTCATTTTTTAAATAATAAATTGTCTCGTAGTCTTCAACTTCAAACCCTTTTTCGAAACACCAAAAAGGGTGCTCTTTCTATTACTGATTACTGTCACACATTAAAAGATATCGCTGACTCTATTGTTGATGTTGACACAAAAATTACTGATCAGGATCTTGTCTTGCAAATTCTACAGAATTTACCCTTATCCTATCAAAGCTTAATTGATGTCATCACACATACCAAACCTTTTCCCTCCTTTCTAGAAGCCAAGAACATGTTACTTTTGCATGAGTCACGTGAAGACCAACCCGAACCTACCCTTGAACCCCCACCTTCCCTCACCACTACTCTTTATTCCTCGTCTAGCACTAATAATAATGGATAAGGGAAAAATAAAAATAATCGGGGAAACAAAAACACGGGACGGGTTGCATCTAAGGGTAACACGAGAGGGGGGTCTTTTAACAGCACTACTTCTGTTACAGGTTATTCTCGTGATGTAGGTCAATCAAGTGCCCCACCGGCTTTCAACAATCAACTTCTTCAGCTTCTTCAGAATGCCTTACATCAGCGATCTCAGGCTTCTTAGTTTGGAGGTAACTATCGTCAGCAGGTGTCTTCCACACCGAATCATATCGGGACTCACACTCCATCTGCACTCTATGCTGCGCCTCCTCCAGTCTCCCCTGCTCATGCAGCTCCGCATCAGTTCACAATTCTATAATCTCTCTTCAGCTCGATGTCTGTTCAGCAATCTCAACAGAATCAGGACAACAACTACTACATGGACACTAGTGCAAGCTCCCACATGTCATTCAACCAAGGTAACCTAGTTTCTCTTAAACCTTGTGGTAAGTCAAAAGTAATCATGGTTGGTAATGGTGCCTTACTTCCGGTTTCTTACACTGGTGATACATTCCTTCCGTTATCACAATATAAATTGGCACTAAAAAATGTACTTGTTTCTGATCATATGGTTAAGAATCTAATTTCTGTGCGCAAGTTTACTCTTGATAACTGGGTTTCTGTTGAATTTGATTCTTTTGGTTTCTCCATAAAGGATCTTAATACATGTCGCCTCCTTCATCGATCTGACAGTACTGGTGACCTCTACCCCGTTCTTCAACCCTCTCTGTCTTCTGTGCCATCTGCCACCGCTATGGTCATCGTGTCTCCTCATGTGTGGCATCGCCGTCTTGGTCATCCGGGCATTTCTACCTTTAATTTTTTACGTTCTCGTAAATTTATTTCTTGTTCTAATGCACTGTTACCTACGTGTCACGCATGTCAACTAGATAAACATTGTCGCTTGTCTTTTTCAAAGTCTACAACTAAGACTTCGCGGATTTTTGAACTGGTTCACTCTGATTTGTGGACATCTCCTGTATCTAGTCTGAGTGGTTTTAAATATTAGATTCTTTTTTTGGATGATTATTCTCATTTCTTATGGGTGTTCCCTTTGCGTGTGAAATCTGATGTGTTTCAAGTGTTTACTATTTTTCGTGCCTATGTTGTAAATCAGTTTAAAACAGATATACAATCTTTTCAGTGTGACAACAGACGTGAATTTAATAATAACAATTTACTTGAACTTTTTCAAAAACATGACATTAAAGTTCGATTCTCGTGTCCTTATACTTCACAACAAAATGGCAAAGCTGAACGCGCCATTCACACAATCAACAATGTGGTACGCACTCTTCTGTTTCAAGCATCCCTTCCACCTAAATTCTGGGTTGAAGCTCTCAATATGTCTGTTCATCTTCTGAACATTCTTCCTACTACCACCTTGGCTTCTAAAACCCCCTGTGAGATCTTATACGAAACTTTCCCGGTTTTCACACACTTACGTGTTTTTGGTTGCCTCTCCTATCCGAATCTTTCTTCTACGACCCCCAACAAGCTCTCCCCTCGCTCCACTTCTTGTGTATATCTCGGCCCTTCCCCTTGTCATCGGGGTCATCGATGCTATGATCTAGTCACTCATCGTATTCTTATATCTCGACATGTGATCTTTGATGAAGATCATTTTCGGTATGCATCGTTTAATGTCCCACCCTCTCCCTCTGAGTATGATGTGTTCATTGATGACGTCACCACACCTACCCTGATGACAAATGAACAAATAACATCATCCTCCACCACTCCCCCTGCTCCTTCAACTACCTCGTCGTCTACCTCGCCTTATTCCCTCATTCTCACTGACGATACTCCTATAGAAGATGACTGACATCATTCGTCTGATGTTCCTCAATCTCTGCGCAGTACCTCTGTGCAATCTGCTCCTGTAGCTTCCACTTCCTCCCCACCTCTGGCCTCTACCTCCACCCATCCCATGACGAATCGCTCGCGTACTAGCAATCTCAAGCCTCGTCAAGTCTTCAATCTTTCTACGGTTGATTCCCTTTCCCCTATTCCCAAATCGTCTGCTCAGGCGATTCGTGATCCAAGTTGGAAGGCCGCCATGGACGATGAAATGTCTGCCCTTCTCTCCAATCACGCGTGGGAACTTGTTCCTCCTCCGCCGCAAGTCAATATTGTTGGCTGTCGTTGGTTATATCGTCACAAATTCGATAGTCAGGGTCGTCTTGAGCGTTACAAGGGTCGTTTGGTTGCTCAAGGGTTCTCTCAAATGCCTGGTTTTGACTATGACGAAACATTCAGTCCTGTTGTCAAACCAGTCACTTTCCGGATGGTCCTAAGCATTGCCATCTCTCTCAACTGGCCGATTCATCAGCTTGATGTTAAAAATGCTTTTCTAAATGGCGAATTAACAGAGGAAGTTTATATGAAACAACCGCCTGGCTATGTTCATACTTCCTTCCCACAGCATGTCTGTCGCCTACGAAAAGCACTCTACAGTCTCAAACAAGCTCCCCGTGCTTGGTTTAATCGCTTCGCTGTCTTCATTACCTCTCTTGGTTTTCAGTCAAGCAAATCTGACAGTTCTCTTTTCGTTTATCATCGCGTCCACGACATCATCTACCTATTATTATATGTTGATCATATCATTTTGACGGCCTCCTCCCAATCTCTGGTCAACCATGTCATCTCTCGTCTCTCATCTGAGTTCAAAATGACTGACCTTGGCGCTCTCACCTTTTTTCTAGGGGTCTCCGCCAAACGCTCTTCTTCGGGCCTTTTTCTGTCTCAATCAGTTTTTGCCCAAGAAATCATCTCTCGTGCTGGCATGGATACTTGTCATCCTTGCTCATCACCGGCTGAGACAAAGTCCAAACTACCCTCCTCTGGCAAACCGGTCGATGATCCGACTCTCTATCCAAGTCTTGCGGGTGCGTTGCAGTACCTCACGATCACTCGTCCGGAAATCTCATATGCTGTACAGCAAATATGTCTGTATATGCATGATCCTCGCCAACCACATCTGAATGCCCTAAAACGCATTCTTCGTTATGTGAAGGGTACTCTTTCTCATGGTCTTTTCCTCCGCCCATCTTCTATAAATCGTTTGGTCTGTTATACTGATGCTGATTGGGCCGGTTGTCCTGAAACCCGCCGGTCCACCTCTGGGTTCTGCATTTCCTCGGTGACAACCTTGTTTCTTGGTCTTCTAAACGCCAACATGTTGTGTCCCGTTCTAGCGCAGAAGCTGAATACCGTGGTATTGCTAATGTTGTTGCTGAGTCTGCCTGGCTTCGAAATCTTATGATTGAGTTACATCTACCTCTTTCACGTGCCATAATTGTTTTTTGTGATAATATAAGTGCCATGTATTTAGCTAATAACCCAGTACAGCATCAATGTACCAAACATGTGGAAATTGACTTACACTTTGTAAGAGAACGTGTTGCTTTGGGGCAAGTGCGTGTGTCACATGTGCCCTCCTCTCATCAATTAGCAGATATATTTACTAAAGGTCTTCCTACACAGTTATTTTTAAATTTAAAGTCCAGTCTTAGCATTTGTCCTCCTCCAGCTGCGACTGAGGGGGGTGTGTTAAATAATGTATAGTGTAGGGGTCTCTTATGTAAATATGTAATCTTTATATTCTGTGAGATGAATGCAATACACCCATCTAGGGTTTCCACACATTATAGCAGTCGTGTTTTAATGCTATTCGAGATTTGTAAATAAAAGAACAAGGGTGTTGCCTCTGTTTGCAACAAACATATGAGATTAGTGCAGGTGTGTGTTGCTGTGATGTGTAGATATCCGAGATTCACTTTCTCTGTGAATCTCGGTCACCACCTTTTCACCGAGATTGTGAAGGGTTAAAGGAGGACTGCTGGGCTGTTCATGATACTAACCGAGATTGCAACAACAAAAAGGAAGGGGTTGTTGTGTTGTATGAAAACAACCGAGATTGTATGTGTGTATGTATCCGAGATTGTGTCATACTAACCGGGATCTATGTATGTGTATCCGAGGTTAGATGCTTGCATTTGATGATCAATCATACACACATATTCATAAGGCTTTCTCGAAGGCCATAAGCCTTCTTGGCCTTCTTCTTTCTCGGTTAAACAGAAACAAGAAAAGTGGACAGAAACAATCATTTATAATCTCAGAGTTTTAATACCAATTCATGAACTAAGGTTTGAAATTGTTAATATGTTCACTTAAACACATAAGAAAACATGCATGGGCTTTGTTTAAAACTTCAGCACTAAATCTTGATTAATTTGAAGAATTGAAGCTGATTTTTGTGCTCAAAAGAGTACAGAAGCCGTAGGCTTCTTTATGGGTACAAGGAACATTTTTAAACATATCAATTACCTTGGATTCTTGTTAATTGTGGCTAAATTGCTTGATCGTGGCTTGAATTCTTGAATTTATTTGCAAAAGAATGATGAGTCTTGATGTTGAAGATGAAGCCGTGAAAGCTTGAGAGGAAGAGCAGACATATAAGTTTTGGTGAAATGAGCCTTCAATAATTTCATTTGGATACTTATATTTCATCAAATTTCCTTTGTCTCATTTTTATTTGTAATTTTACCTCTTTATAAGTAGTACTTTACATATAATTAAGTAAATTGTAAAAATTCCATTTCTTAATTAAATTATTTAGCAATTAATTTTATTAAGCTTTCAAAATTACATCAGCGAAGACAGATTGTCACATAAACGCATAAATTAGAAAGCAATGTGTTACAGTATGAGCCCACCACGCTTGCACTTCGTCCTCAAAGTAACTAGGGCTCAAACAGATACGGATAGCGAACCTTCATGTCTTGTTCAGATTCCCAGGTCTGGGAAGTTCCATGAGAAGTTCTCCACTGCACCAACACCATTGTTACTTCTCGATTTCTTAGTTTTTTCATCTTCGTTTCCAAAATAGACTCGGGCTCATCGCATTGCAGCTTCTCGTTGATCTTGTAGCTTAGATGATCGGCCCACTTTTCACTTTCATTTTCCTTGCACTTCCTTAATTGTGAGATGTGAAACATAGGGTGAATATTTGACAGCTCGTTCGGCAAGTCTAAAAGATAAGATTGACTCCCAACACATTCAATGATCTTGAAAAAACCAACGAATCGTGGTGCTAACTTGCCACGTTTGTCAAATCTAAACACACCCTTCATCGGTGAGACCTTCAATACAACCCAATCATCTTTTTGAAATTCTAAGGGTTTATGGCGCCGGTCGTGATACGACTTCTACTGAGATTGAGCGGCTTCAAGACGTTGACGAACGATTCAGATCTTGTCGTTAGTTTGCTGAAGTAATGCATGATTGGTGATTGGTGTTTCACTTGCTTCATGCCAGCAGGTTGGCATACGACACTTACGACCGTATAAGGCTTCAAAAGGTGCTGCTTTGATGGACGAGTGATAGCTGTTGTTGTAAGAAAATTCCGCTAGAGGCAAATAAGCTTCCCAATTTACGCTAAACTCAAGGACACAAGCCCGCAACATGTCTTCAAGAGTAAGAATCGTGCGCTCGCTCTGGCCATCCGGTTGTCGATGGTATGCCGTACTCATTCTGACTTTAGTGCCTAAACCTTGTGCAGTCCAGAACCTCGAAGTGAATCTGCTGTCGCGATCGGGAACGATTGACATAGGCACACCGTGTCGAGTAACGATCTCATCAATATACAACTTAGCCAGCTTTTCCAGTGAGTAGTTCTCGTGAATCGGAATAAATGTACGACTTTGGTTAAACGATCTATGATGACCTATATAGAATCGTGATGTCTTCGCGTAGTAGGAAGCTTCGTTACAAAGTTCATCGTTATGTGATCGAACATCCATTCAGGGATCGGCAACGGTTGAAGACTGTCGTATGGCTGTTGATGCTCCGCTTTGACTAGTCGACACGTAACACAATTCTCGACATGTTGGCCCACATCTGTTTTCAAACCAGGCCACCAATATTCGACTTTTAGATCTTTGTACATCTTGGTGCTGCCAGGATGTATAGAAAAATTCGAGCAGTGAGATTCTGAAAGAATCTTCTGTCGAATGTCTCCAAACTTTGGAATCTAAATGCGATTCTTAAAAAGTTTTAAGCCACAAGGGCTATCACATAAGAATTGAAGTTGCCCTTTCATGTCCTCAGAGTTGAGGTTTTCCTCTTTTAGGGCTTCAGCTTGAGAAATAAGGATTTCATCAATAAGAGTAGATGAGAATGAAGTATGAGTCAGAGTATAAAGGGCATTTTGTGGGATAAGCTTTTCGACTTAATGCATCGGCAACCACATTTGCTTTGCCAGGGTGATACAGAATCTCATAGTCATAGTCTTTTATAAGTTCCTTGGAGCGTCGTTGGCACATGTTGAGCTCCTTTTGACTAAAAATATACTTAAGACTCTTGTGATCTGTATATAACTGGCATTTGGTGCCGTAGAGATAGTGACGCCACGTTTTCAATGCAAAAGTCACAGCAGCAAGTTCAAGGTCATGAGTCGGTTGACTCTTCTCATGATCTTTGAGTTGATGAGACGCATATGTTATGACTCGACCTCTTTGCATCAGTACACACCAAGCCCTTGATATGAGGCGTCGCTGAAGACCATAAAGTCTTCATTGCCCTTAGGTAAGGCCAGAAAGGTGCTTCGGTTAACTTTTGTTTTAAATTTTGGAAAGCGGCTTCCTGAGCTTCTTCCCAAATAAAGGGAACATCTTGCGAGTGAGAGAAGTGAGAGGTACAACTAACTTCGAGAAGTCTTGAATGAATCGACGGTGATAACCCGCCAATCCCAAGAAACTTCTAATTTCAGTAGCTGACTTGGGGGCTTCCCAGTTTTGAATAGCTTCTATCTTAGAAGGATCTACATAGAGATTCCTTCACCAGATATCACATGTCCGAGAAAGTGTATCTAAAGAAGATACTAGATCAACAAGTTAACGATGAGCATGAAATTTAAATAAAAGTCAAGCTAAATAAATCAATCAAATTTTGTGAGCACCTGTCGTAACTAAAATTCACATTTAGAGAATTTGGCGTAGAGTCTCTCTTTGCGCAACAACTCTAGCAGTTCCCTAAGATTCACAGCATGCTCGGCTTCCATTTTAGAATAGATGAGAATATCGTCTATGAAGACGATAACATACTTATCGAGCATTGACCTACAAACACGGTTCATGAGATCCATGAACGCCGCGGGCACGTTTCTAAGGCCAAAGGGAATAACAAGAACTCGTAATGCCCATATTTTGTACGGAATGCTATTTTAAAAACATCATCTTCTCGTACTTTAAGCTGATGGTACCCAGATCTGTGATCGATCTTTGAGAAATAACTGGCTCCCTGAAGCTGGTCGAAAAGATCGTCTATTCTGGGTAACGGGTACTTATTCTTTATTGTTATCTTGTTCAACTCCCTATAATCAATGCCCATCCGGAGAGTCCCATCTTTCTTCTTAACGAACAAAACAGGAGCTCCCAGGGAAATGAACTTGGTCGTATGAACCCCTTGTCAAGCAGCTCTTGCAATTACTTTATCATTTCTAGCATCTCAGCAGGTGCAAGTCGATAAGGGGCCCGAGCAATTGGTACCGCGCCTGGCACTAAATCAATTCTGAACTTCACCTGACGATCAGCCAAAGCTTTCTTTTTGGACTTAGCATCTATTGCATATGCTAAGTAAGACACGCAACCATTTGGTATATGCTTCCTAGCTTTCAATACAAAGATCAAACATAAGTCACCTTTCTTCCTGTTGTCATAGATGCAGATACTGCGGCCATCTGAAGTAGTGAGCTTTTGGACAAGCCAATCCCTACCCACGATGACGTCGAACTCGTGAAAGTCCATCAGAATAAGGTCAATTTGGAATGTGCAGTTTTCGAGCAGAATAATGCATTCGCAGTAGATTTTATCAGTAGACACACACACGTCACTGGTCGTTTTGGTATCAAATATAACAGGTAGAGTACTAGGAGATATTTCCATGTTTAGATGCAAATGCACTCGATATGAAAGAACAATTGGCTCCTGAATCAAAAATAACTCTAGCAGGAACAGAGTTGACAAGAAACATACTAGATACAACGTCTGGTATTTCCTTCACTTGCTCAGCTGTTATTTGAAATGCTCGGTTCTGACTTCGTGCTGACTCATTACGACGATTGGAACCTCCGCGTGATGTGCTATGTCGTGTCGGTTGATGTTGTCTTTGTTGTTGTTATTGTTGAGGTCAGAGTTGTTGTTGTTGCAGCCGTGGATGATGCTTCATACTCGGATAAACTAGGCTGAACGGATGTGTGCATGCTCGCTCGGTATGCCTAGGGCGTAAAGAGTTGTTACAGACAGTAACTTTGTTGGGACATTCATCACTGTTATACCCTATTTCATTACATACATAACATCTCACATCATTGGGTTACAACGCCCAATGTGAGACTTATGGCAACGGCGACACTGCCTTGGTTCAGAGTGTACCGCATAAGAACGAGTCTCTAGGCCGAGGGCGAGTTAAACTGTCGGGAATGAGACTGATGTGGTGAATATCTGGATGAAGATCCAGAATAGCTTCCAATGCGTGACTTCTTAGGCGGTGACGGAAAAGTCGGGTTGAAAGATGAAGTAGGAACCCCTCCAGCACGGATAAAGTCTTGCTCGAAAATTGGAGCAGCTTCAACAACTTCAGCATAATTAGAGTATCGTTGGTGCTTCAGAAATTTCTGGTACTCGGGATGCAGAACCATAAGAAAGCGGTCGATCTTTTGCTCTTTAGTAGCAACTTGGTAATCCGATAGCAGGCTAAGACGAGTAAATTCAATCTCATACCCAGTCACCGATTTGGTTCCTTGAGTAAGAGACATCAACTTTTCCTCCAGACGTTTCTTTTCATGAGCCAGGCAGTACTGACGAAAGAAAATCACTTTGAAGTCATCCCAAGATAGAGACTTAATGTAGTTGGCTCCGTGCATATTCTCCAGAGATCTCTACCACATAACAGCGCCACCCTCGAATAGCGTAGTAACCAAACTGACCTTCGACTCTTCAGTGCAGTCACTAATAAGGAATATACGCTCGATGCCAGTGATCCACTTAAGCGCCTCAGTAGAATTAACGGCTCCTTTGAAAGGTTGAGCTCCGCAAGCCTTGAAGTAACGAAAGTTGCAGCCTTTAGGAGGGACCACAGGAGCGTCCTCCTCGTCAGTGTCATCATCACGACGTCCGGTATCCTCATGCTGTTTCTTCATACGCTCTTCTCTACGCCTAGTTTCGGCTTCATGGCGAGCACGAAACTGGTCTTGTAAAAATTTAGCCTGAAGCTTATTGTTTTCATTGAGCATCGTTTGCATCATTTGCATGATCTGTTCAGGAGTGAGTCCACCTTCAGCTTCTTCAACAGATCCAGACATATTCTGAAATAAAATAAATAGTGCTTGCATAAGAATCGGTATACTCCTATTCTACCCAAATACCCAGATTCCTAAAGTAAGGTCATAGTTTATCTCAGTTCAAGTTATAGCCTAGATATTCGAAGCTAATATCTTTGCTTAAAAGTTTGAGTCCAAGTGATATTGCTAACACTTGAATCCCTCAAACTAATACTCTGATACCATCCTGTCACATCGTTGCTTTAATCATGCGTGCATTATCCCAGGAATAGATAACAATTTCCATAATAATCATATTAAGTCTAAAGCTTGCATAAATCTAAATAAAGTATTACAACAAGTCATGCACTACACATGCTACAAGGTTACAGTTTAAGTGCTATTACATCACAATAATTATAAAATCAGCTACCCAGATCCCGATGCATCACAAAGCTATACCACAAGCTGAATAATGAGCTAAAGTCCTCTGGGTGGATCATAAAGTAGACCTAAGCAGATGATGCAACTTGCTCTTTACCTTTGCCTGTAAATTTGTAAGTAGCAACTGTAAGCTAATTGCTTAGTGAGATAACAGAAATTCATGATGCATGTATGATATGTGGCTAAAAGGAATATACTTGTAAAGGCTGCTAAGAAATAATGATTGCATCAGTTTAATTGCTTGCACAAATTGAGACAATGCACGCTGGAAAGGAAATGCTACTACTAGGGTTACCGCTTACAGATGATCAGTATGTGATGCGGGGCTAGCTACCCGCGTAAATGCTTGGGATAGTGGTAAGCATCAGAGTTGCTTGCAATAATATAAAATGCTCATGAAATGCACAACGAACGCTTAAACAAGACTTTTTATAATGATTATGACCATTGTTATATATTCCTGGGATTAAGCAAGCATGTCTTAAGGTAAGGATGTGATATTTCGAATCCGAATCAAAAGCTTAAGCTCCTGTCAACCAACCGGAGCCTTTGAGCTTGAGCTTCCAAAAATTCAAAAGCTAAAGCTCCAAAAAGCTCTCAAAAGCTCCTTACCTAACGTAGGCCTAAGTGATTGTTGCTTGTGACCGACTGACTTAATGAACTTATACACAGACGATTAAATGCTGAAAAGTTAGTAAACATGTGTACAAATCAAGTCACGAGTTATATACGTTTACACGCATCTGGACTTTCACGATGAGTCGATGATGATGACAACGACAACGATGGGATAATAATAAATAATAATAATAACGATTAAATTACAACTTAACCCGCGTGTTACTATGGGTCTAAAATATTAATTTTTACATGTCTAGTAAAGAATTATGTTTGTCTCGTAATAAACCTAAAGTGATTATGAAACTAAAATAGATTTTTTTTTTTTTTAAAACATCATATATAATAAATAATGATTAAAAATAGCATTACCTAAATTAATAGATAAAGAAATTACCACTTGGTATATTGGTGTTGGTGGAGCCCATAATGTTAACCTATTTTGCAAAAAAAAAAAAAAAAAAAAAAAAAAAAAAAAAAAAAAAAAAAAAAAGAAAAAAAAGAATCAAAGTTAACCCGTTTCTGTGAAGTGTTTGAAAAACAACGTACCCCATTTTTACAAATAATTATTGTTGTGACTTTGAGGGGTTTTGTTACCAAATTTGCCAAGGATCTTGTACTACTCAAACTCAAATAACATATAACTGCATCATATGAAACTAAACTTTTCTTTATCAACCATATAAACTAAAATATCCAGAAAAACACATGAGATGCAAATGCAAGTTTTCATTTCTTATTAAATTCATGTGTGGCTTCTTCCTTCTTGATCTCTAATAAACGTCGACCACAAAACCGGCCACCTTCTTCTTCCTAACTTATCTGTGTACGTGCGTCGGTGCGTGTAGTAAACACTTCCTTCGAACAAAACTGCCATTACTATCAACACCCGTGTAACAGCTTCACGGTTTCAGTTCATGTATAACTCGTCTTTCCAATCTCCGGCGACCCTCAACTGGTATAAATTAAGTCTTATAAAGTCTTGGAACTTTTTCATGAAATCAGTTACTATAAAGGTTCAGTTGAAAGCATATCAACAACTTTAAAAGTAAAAAAAAAAAAAAAAAAAAACATCTGAAAAACACTATCATTTCGTCTCCACCAACCAAATCTGTAGTTTTTCAGTTTGGTTAGCTAACAATCTTCATGGAGTTCTATAGTTTTGTCTTCTGGATATTATAGTTTCTTCATGAATTGCTAATTGTCTCTTTAGTTTTTGTTACAAGTTGATCTGCAACGAAATTTCAGTATTTTCATGGATGGGACTTTGGTTTATATGTGTTTGAGCTATAATCATGCGTTTCTATTTGTTTAATGAACAAATAGATTTGTCTTGATAAGATATATTTAATTTTGTGTTCTTACTTTGTATATATTTATCTATCTTACAGGATGCAGATTGGTTGAAGCATAGAATAGAAATCGAAAATCTTCCACGAGTTGAGCCAAGTAGAGTATTCAGAAATTGAAGATGACTTCTGGTTCATCTTGGTTCACTTCTCTTTCTTGTTCTTCAGGCTCAGTTGTGGCGGATGAAGCCTCAGGAATCTCACTGCTACTTCAATGGTTGAGATTCATCTTCTTCTCTCCATGTCCTCAAAGGGCACTTTTATCATCCATTGATGTTGTCTTTTGGCTCATCCTCTTCGTTTTTGTTATTCAAAAGATCTATTCCAGATTCAATGGCAACTCCAGCTCATCCACCATTGATGAACCTCTTATTCATAAAACTAGAGTTATTGTCAGTACCAATCTTTGGTATAAGTTATCACTGCTCATCACAGCAGTTTTAGTTGTTTTATCGGTTGTTTCATCTGTTTTTGTATTCACACAAAAGACGCAGACGCCATGGAAGCAAATAGATGGGATATGTTGGTTAATTCAAGCTCTTACTTTTCTTGTGATCACTGTCTTGATCATCCATGAGAAGAGATTTCACGCTGCAACTCATCCACTCTCTCTTCGTGTTTTCTGGGTGGTAAATTTTCTCATCACTTCTCTATTTGCTTCTTCTGGTATTCTCCGGTTAGTTTATGGCACTGGAAACACACCGTTCTTAAAAGAAGAAGACATAATTTCATTGATATCTCTACCACTTTCAGTTTTCCTCTTGATTGTATCCGTAACTGGATCCACTGGAATCATAGTGACTACAGAATGTAATTCACTATACAGCAATGGTAATGGTAAAGTATCTGAGGTTGTTGAGTTGAACAAATCATCGAATGTGAGCGGATGGGCAACCGCTTCAACCCCATCGAAAGTGTTTTGGTTGTGGATGAATCCGTTGTTGACGAAAGGGTACAGAACACCGCTAAAATTGGAGGACATCCCAATGCTTTCGCCTGAACACAGTGCAGAGAAAATGTCAAAGCTTTTTGAAGAAAATTGGCCAAAGCCACATGAAAACTCGAAACATCCAGTTCGAGTCACTTTGCTTCGATGTTTCTGGAAACATATCGCATTCACTGCTTTCCTTGCCGCTACAAGGCTCTGTGTTACGTACGTTGGGCCTCTTTTGATCCAAAGGTTCGTTGATTTCACCTCAGGGAAGGGAAGTTCTCCATATGAGGGATATTACTTGATCCTGATCCTTCTTGTAGCGAAATTTATTGAAGTTCTGTCCTCCCATCAGTTCAATTTTCATTCTCAGAAGCTTGGAATGTTAATCCGTTCCACCTTGATAACTTCTCTATACAAAAAGGGATTACGGCTCTCATGTTCAGCTCGACAATCCCATGGAGTTGGAAAGATTGTCAACTACATGGCTGTAGACACCCAACAGCTCTCTGATATGATGCTTCAGTTGCATGTTATTTGGCTTATGCCACTCCGACTTGCGGTGGCTATAGGCATTCTTTATGTGTACCTTGGTGTGCCATCTATAGTTGCTTTGTTTGGGCTCTTGGGTGTTCTGGTTTATGTGGTCTTGGGTGCAAGAAGGAACAACAAGTTTCAATACGGTATAATGCAAAACCGTGACAAGAAGATGAAAGCCATCAACGAGATGCTTCATAACATGAGGGTAATCAAGTTCCAAGCATGGGAAGAACACTTCAATAAGAGGATTCAGTCTTTCCGTGATTCTGAATACGGGTGGATTACGAAGTTCATGTACTCCATCAGTGGAAACATGATTGTTTTGTGGAGCACCCCTTTGTTTATCGCTTCACTCACCTTTGGAAGTGCGATTTTGCTTGGGATTCCACTTGATGCAGGGACAGTGTTCACTGCCACATCGCTGTTCAAGAATTTACAAGAGCCAATTCGAACATTCCCACAGTCAATGATCTCCATCTCTCAGGCATTGATCTCGTTGGGGAGATTGGATGGATTCATGTTGACTAAGGAGCTGGATGAGGCAGCTGTGGAGAGGCAGGAGGATTGCAGCGGTCCGATGGCAGTTGAGGTCATTGATGGATCTTTTAGTTGGGATGATGAAGCTGCTGAAGGAGGTGTGGTCAAGAATTTAAACTTCGAGATCAAGAAAGGTGAACTTGCTGCAATAGTTGGAACAGTGGGTTCTGGGAAATCTTCTCTTCTGTCATCTGTTATTGGCGAAATGCACAAAATTTCCGGAAAGGTACCATTAATCATTGATTGATAGCACAACAATTTTTTGGAAAACATGTAACAAACTTTGCTTTGATGCTATAACAGGTGAGGGTATGTGGGAGCACTGCATATGTTGCACAAACGGCATGGATTCAGAATGGGACTATCCAAGAGAACATTCTGTTTGGTCTGCCAATGGATAGACAGAAGTACAATAAAGTAGTCAAGAACTGCTGCTTGGAGAAAGACTTGGAAATGATGGAATTCGGAGATCAGACAGAAATCGGAGAGCGTGGGATTAATCTAAGCGGTGGCCAGAAACAACGCATTCAACTTGCCCGAGCTGTTTATCAAGATTGTGACATTTATCTTCTTGATGATGTCTTTAGTGCAGTTGATGCTCACACTGGTTCAGAAATATTCAAGGTGATCATAGTGGGATCAAAGATTACGCATTTGTTTTGCTATACTAGTCCTGACATTTTTGTTTTTGATTTGCAGGAGTGTGTGAGGGGAGCCCTCAGAAACAAGACAATCTTGCTTGTAACCCACCAAGTCGACTTCCTCCATAATGTTGATCAAATCTTAGTAAGTATCATAATCGATCTAGATCTATTATAGTTTTACAGGTTATGGTTTTGACCATTCATTCATTCAATTTCAACTCTTTTAGGTGATGCGAGATGGGATGATTGTTCAATCAGGGAAGTACAACGAACTACTAGAATCTGGTCTGCATTTTAAAGCATTAGTGTCTGCTCACGAAACTTCTATGCAACTAGTAGAAATGGAAGTCACTACATCGGATGACCCCTCCCCAATACCTCTTAAAAAATCTCTAAGCCTTAACCCCAAGGAAAAAGATCAGAAGGCTATAGAACGATCCAAGTCTAGTTCTATTATAGGAACATCAAAATTAGTCGAAGAAGAGGAAAGGGAAACAGGAAGAATTAGCCTAGGCATCTACAAGGTTTACTTTACTGAGGCTTTTGGATGGTGGGGTGTGGTTGTTGTTATGTTTTTTTCGTTTCTGTGGCAAGGTTCAATGATGGCCAGTGATTACTGGTTGGCCTACGAAACTTCTGAGGATCGTGCTGCTTCTTTCAACCCTTCGCTTTTTATCGAAGTTTATACAGCGATAGCCGGTCTTTGCTTCGTTTTGGTATTTTTTAGAGTCATTTCGTCAACAATACTTGGCCTTAAAACCGCCCAGAGTTTCTTTAAACAGATTATTCGCAGCATTCTTCATGCTCCAATGTCATTTTTCGACACAACACCTTCTGGAAGAATTCTTAGTAGGGTAAAGTTTCTTAAATTATTGCATTTTGGGTAAGTAACTGCTAACAACTTGCAGCATGATCCTATATGCTTATTTATGCAATCTTTTCAGGCGTCAAGTGATCAAACAACCATCGATGTGTTCCTTCCGATCATGATGAGCCTGGCACTTAGTATGTACATAACATTGTTAAGCATTATCATCATCACTTGTCAGTACGCTTGGCCAACTATTATTTTACTGGTTCCACTCGGTTGGCTCAACTTCTGGTTTCGGGTATGCAACGTTTGTGTTAAGAAGTTTAGAATACATTGCTTATGTAACTCAAGAATCTGATTTGATTTTTATGGAATGAATGTTTCAGGGATATTATCTTGCTACATCTCGTGAGATAACACGACTTGATTCCATTACGAGGTCACCCGTTATTCACCATTTCTCGGAGAGCATCTCTGGGGTTATGACAATTCGGTGTTTTAGGAAGCAGGACATGTTTGTTCAAGAGAATGTTAGTCGAGTGAATGGAAACCTGAGAATGGATTTCCACAACAATGGAGCAAATGAGTGGTTAGGTTTCCGTTTGGAGTTCATTGGAAGCTTATTTCTATGTATCTCCACTATGTTTATGATCCTCTTGCCTAGCAGTATCGTTAAACCAGGTATATTCACAACTAAATTCGGCCCGAGTGTTGTTGCTTCTTTTGAGAACTGATCTAGAAATGGGTGTTCTTGATCACAGAGAACGTCGGATTATCACTCTCATATGGATTGTCTCTGAATGGAGTGCTGTTTACGGCTATATACATGAGCTGCTATGTCGAAAACAAAATGGTTTCTGTCGAGAGGATTAAACAGTTCACTAAAATACCATCAGAAGCCGAATGGGTGAAAACAGACAATGCCCCTCCTTCAAATTGGCCTTCTCAAGGCAATGTAGAGCTCAAAGATTTGCTGGTAAGTAACTTACAGTTACGAATATCTTTTACACCATATATAAATTTATGTTCATTTAGAAGAGTTTCGATTGGAAGTTCTTGAATGTTGGCTTGTGACCACAGGTTAGATATCGTGCAAATACACCACTGGTGATCAAAGGGATTACATTAAGCATTAAAGGAGGTGAAAAAATCGGTGTCGTTGGTAGAACTGGAGGCGGGAAATCAACGCTGATTCAGGTTTTGTTTAGGTTGGTGGAGCCTTCTTCTGGAAGTATAATCATTGACGGCATCGATATCTCCACCCTCGGACTCCATGATCTCAGGTCTCGGTTTGGGATCATTCCTCAAGAACCCATCCTTTTTGAAGGCACTGTGAGAAGCAACATCGACCCCATTGGCCAACATTCTGATGAAGAGATCTGGAGGGTATATAATCTTATTTCTCATTTTCAATACACTCTTGACACATTCAATCATCCATTGATTCATTTGATGCAAGAACTTGTTTTGCAGAGTCTTGAACGATGTCAACTTAGCGATGTTGTAGCTTCAAAACCGGGTAAACTAGATTCTGCAGGTACTAGAAACCAATCCAAAGACTTCCTTTCTTAGTTAAAAAAACTTTCCCCTTTCTTGTATTTAAATATACTGGTTTTTTATCCTAGTGGTTGATAACGGCGACAATTGGAGTGTGGGACAGCGACAACTTCTTTGTATGGGACGAGTGATGCTGAAGCACAGTCGGCTGCTATTCATGGACGAAGCAACAGCTTCTGTTGATTCACAAACAGATGCCATTATTCAAAAGATCATCCGAGAGGATTTTGCAGATTGTACCATCATTAGCATTGCTCACAGAATACCAACAGTCATGGACTGTGATCGCGTTCTAGTAATCGATGCTGGTAACTATTATTTTTCTCATGAATGAGTTTGTGTTTCTGAACTAGGAACTCACTGACTTGCGTATGTTATAATGTATTGGAAACAGGTTACGCGAAAGAATTTGACAAACCATCACGGTTGATTGAGAGGCCATCGTTGTTTGGGGCATTGGTTCAAGAGTATGCAAACCGGTCTTCAAGTATATGAACAGTTTGGGTTGACGCTGCTCGAGGATCATGGCTTGCGGTTCCAATGATAACTTGAAAGATCCCATTTTCAGGAAAATTTTGCAATGGTTTAATTGATATATATTGTATGAATGGTGTCATGGATGAATATTTATTTATTTACTATAAACTTAGGAGCATCAAAATAAGCAACTTCATTGTGCTGGCTATAGTTGCAGTTAGTAATGTAGCAATTGGATTTGGTGTAAATGCAATTACTTAACATGTAGTCATGTAATGTACAAGATTTCAACCAACAACTGTTGTCAAGATTGTTATCGATATAGAATCAAAGATCGAGAAACTCGAGATCAGATATATATGTTATAACTTGACTATCGCAAAAAAAGTGTTGGGAGCGGAATACACTTGATTCGGAGGATAAGACCAATGAAATATATGAGTAAAATCAATTCTTATTCAACAATGATACATATACAATGTAAGCAATGCAATCAAAAGGAACGAAAGATTGCGTTTAGTAAACGAAAACTAGTTATTTTTTTATTTCAGTTTATAGTATTAACAAAAAAACAAGGGTTTCTATAAAAAAGTGAAAATTTGTTTAGATGATATGTTAAAGTTTTAGTTTTAAGGAAAATGAAATAGATGATTATAAAATAAGAAAAATAGGATACATGATTGAAAAGCAAGAGAGAGAAAAAATCTATCTATACTATTAACTAAATGCCACATGGCATGCTCTCATTTAATTTGCCACATGTCGCTCTCTCCTTTTTGCCACGTCATATACTGATTTTATTTTTAAATTTTAGAGGAAATCAAATCTATGTAATCTAATATGGATTAATTTAATAACTAACTAACTAAAATTAAGCAAACTTTATTATTTATATAATTATTATATAACTAAAATTAAGCAAACTTTATTATTCATATAATTATTATATTATACATATATATAAATATCAATTTCTAAAAGTAACTCATGTAATACATGGGTAATAACCTAGTGTATTATAAAGTAGAGAGAATTTCATATATACCCCTCCAAAACTTCATAATATCATATATACCAACTTAAAATTTTACTATCATATATATCCTTCCTAAATATCATAATATCATATATACCCAATTATAATATATATATATATATATATATATATATATATATATATATATATATATATATATATATATATATATATATATATATATATATATATATATATATATATATATATATATATATATATATACATACTAGCAGTGTATCCACGCAAAGCGGCGGCAAGAAATAATTTCCATTTGGTAACATGTTCGAGAGAATACTCTTTCCTTTTCCTTTAGTCGAGTGGATTTGCTTCGTTCTATATATATGTATATATATGTATATATGTATATATATATATATGTATATATGTATATATATGTATATATGTATATAGAATATGGTTCGAGAGAGTACCACCCAAATGCTGCGCACCAGAAGGTACCACCTTTAAAAAAACTTTTTTAAAATTTTTTTTTCAGAAACATGTTTTAATTAACATTATGAAGATCGTATGTAAATTTCACATACATTCACATCTCCTAGCTCCTAAAAAATGATGTGAACACACACTTACATAATTTTGAAGACATGTGAACATGCATTTATGTGATGTGTGTTTTCATGCACTTAGAGTGTTCGGATTTACGTGAAATTCACATATGATCTGTGTAATGTTAATTAGAACATGTTCATGAAAAAAAATTTCAAAAAAATTACTTTTAAGGGTGGTACCTTCTGGTGCGCTGCATTAGAGGTGGTACTCACTTGAACCTAAATCTATATATATATATATATATATATATATATATAGGGGTGGGTTCAACGGAAAACCACTATGCACCTAAAAACTATGCAAACCTATGCAAACCGTCCGATTCGGTGCATTTCATGGAAAACGCGGTGGCATGATCGTAAATAAGATGATGCATCACGCGGAAAATTTGATGCATCGCGCGAGATTTTGATGCATCGCGCAGAGAATTTGATGCATTTGTGGTGGTGCAGTGCGGTTTTCACAAGTTTTCAGGTGCATAGTGGTTTTCCATTGAACTCCCCTCTATATATATATATATATATATATATATATATATATATATATATATATATATATATATATATATATATATATATATATATATATATATAATCAGGTTCATCAGCGTACCTATGAGATTCCAGCGTACCCAGCGTACCCTAATGTGAATGATCATTCACATATATTTTTTTTGAATAGACATGTATAATACAACATTATAACACTTTTTTTCAAAAGGAGCAACATCATAAATCTTGTAAATGGTAAAAAAAGATCATGTGAATGGTCATTCACACCATTCACATTGTGTGAAATGACCATTCACATGGATGACCATTCACATAAATATGCATTGAGCATTCACATAAGTTTTAAGGACATAGAAAGTGTGAATGTATGTCAAATTCATATATCATGTGTATAACATTAATTTAAACATGGTTATGAGAAAAAAATTTAAAAAATATTTTTTTAAGGTTGGTACCTTCGGGTGCACTTGATTTCGAGAGGTACTTTTTTGAACCTGACTCTATATATATATATATATATATATATATATATATATATAGAGGGGTGGATTCAATGGAAAACCACTATGCATCTGAAAACTATGGATACCTGTGCAAACCGTCCGATTTGGTGCATTTCATGAAAAACGCGGTGAAATGATCGTAAATAAAGTGATGCATCACGCGGGATTTTGATGCATCACGTAGGAAATTTGATGCATCACACGGGATTTTGATGCATCACACGGGGAATTTGATGCATTTGTGGTGGTGCACTGCGGTTTTCACAAGTTTTCAGGTGCATGATGGTTTTCCATTGAACCTCCCTCTATATATATATATATATATATATATATATATATATATACATACATATATATATATATATATATATATATATATATATATATATATATATATATATATATATATATATATATATATATACACCCAAATTCATTAATTTAATTATTTTTAGAACATTTAAAACTCATATTTAATATTGACTATTGCGCAAAAAACCCTTATCTTGTTAGGTTTTTGTGATTAAAACCTCAACACATTTTTTGTTGTATAGAAAACTCAGAACTAACTAAAAATCAGTAAATCAAAGTTTTATCAATGAGTAACTCATTGAAACCGGTTATTAATCCTACGTGGACCGGTAAATATCATACGTGGAATAAGTTTGAATTGTTGAAACTGGTTGTCAAGTATTACATATTATTTAAACATTCGTTGATGATGTAATCCCGTTTAAAAATTATCAACGAGGGTTAAAATGATGTGTAATATTTGGCAACGAGTTTTAACAATTAAAACTTATTCCACGTAGGATATTAACCGGTCCACGTAGGATTATAACCGGTTTCAACGGGTTATTCATTGATAAAACTTTGATTTATTGATTTTTAGTTAGTTCGAGGTTTTCTATGCAACGAAAAATGGTTTGGGATTTTAATCACAAAAAGCTAACAAGTTGATGGTTTTTTGCTCAATTATCCTATATTAATTAATTACCATTATACACTTACTTATTTATGTTTCAACTAAACTTTCAAATTATTATATATATATCCTAACTAAATTAAAATATCATATTTCTTAAATAAATTTATATAATTTATTATTGTAAACTTTACGGTTGAGAAAAAAAATATCCACGTTTGAGGTGTGTGTAAAAGTAGGTATCTTTGTTTTTTTTTTTTTTTAATTTGTAAATAAGGGTTTCTTGCTTTTGTTGAACTTTTAATATTCAATATTTTAGTTTTTGACTTTCTGTTTTATATTCGACAACTACAACTAGTTAATTAATGAAAAAGAGATTCTCAAAAAAAAAAATGCCTTATTTGTTTATACAATCCTGTAAACAAACGTTGTCTATTTGAAATAATTCTTTAAATTAAAAATAGACAAGAGAACTTAATATGAAAAAATAATAATACTAATTCGTCTTTTCAATAAGATTTCTCATACTAAAATAAATAACTTTTCGTACTATATACGAGGATGTTTGGTTTTGCGTTATAAATGAGATTATTAGCTTATTACGTTACAATAACGCAAATAATTGTTTTAAAGTGTTTAGATTGTATATCTTAATAAATGATTAAAGTGTTTAGATTATATATTAATTATAGATATTATATGGATCTAGTTAACATTTTTATTATATATATATATATATATATATATATATATATATATATATATATATATATATATATATATATATATATAGGGTTGGGATCATTGCATAACCTTAATTTAGTGCATTACTATAGAACCAATCAAAACCATTGGATTATAATATAGGGATAGTTGCGCAAAAAGGGAAAATGACATCAAATAGCTCTGAACTTTCGACTTTGTACACATTTATGTAGTGAACTTTTTTTTGTGCACATTTGGTAGTCAAAATTTCAAAATTGTTCCAATTTGGTAGTTGGCGTACCTTTTAACCGGTTGCTTCCGGTTTCGATGCCTACTTGGAGAAATTTTTAATGACGTGCCTACCCGTTTTTATATTATACCCGGTTTTATCTACGTGGCAACCCGTTTTTTAAAATCACCCGGGTTTTTTAAAAAACGACGTTATAAACCCGGGTGATTTCTTAATTTCATACGGCGTTATAAACCCGGGTGATTTTAAAAAACGGGTTGCCACATAGATAAAACCGGGTATAATATAAAAACGGGTAGCTACGTGATTAAAAAATTATCCATATAGGCATCGAAACCGGAAGCAACCGGTTAAAAGGTACGCCAACTACCAAATTGGAACAATTTTGAAACTTTGACCACCAAATGTGCACAAAAAAAAGTTCACTACATAAATGTGTACAAAGTCAAAAGTTCAGAGCTATTTGATGTCATTTTCCCGCGCAAAAAACCTTCAACTTGTCAGTTTTTTGTGATTAAAACCTTCAACCATTTTTCGTTGCATAGAAAACCCTGAACTAACTAAAAAGCAGTAAATCAAGGTTTTATCAATGGGTAACCGGTTGAAACCGTTTATTATTCCTACTACGTGAAAAAAATTTTAATTGTTGAAACCGGTTGCCAAGTATTACACATCATTTAAAACCCCGTTGATAATTTTTAGTTTTAATTTTTAAACGGGATTACATTATCTGCGAGTGTTAAAATGATGTATAATACTTGGAAACCGATTTCAATAATTAAATTTTATTCTTCGTAGGTTATTTACCGGTCCACGTAGGATTAATAACCGGTAGATACTCCTTGATAAAACCTTGATTTACTGATTTTTAGTTAGTTCGGGATTTTATATTCTACGAAAAATGGTTTGGGGTTTTAATCACAAAATGCTGACAAGTTTAGGGTTTTTTGCGCAATTAACCCTATAATATAACACTAGGGATAAGATGGTAATTATGCAATTAACATTGAATTAATAGTAGTCCACTAGGTTTGACTGTCCACTTTGACCATTTTTGACTCTTTTAATATCGAATGTACAAACAGTGTTGCATATATGATATATGGTATCACTTCGACGTTGAATATGTGATATAAAGTGTAATTCGACATTGAATGATCTCCATATAATATATTGAATGGTCGTCTGAGTAAAAAAAAAATTTACAAAAAATTTACACGTAAAATTATTTCAAAAAAAAATATCATTATCGTTCTCGCTAAATCCATCAACTTTGACTACTAATTTTGACAATTATTTTGGCTATGTTAATATTGAATGTATATGGAGTGTTGCATATATGATATATAGAATTACTTCGACGTTAAATATACGATATCAAGTGTTATTTCGACATTGAATTATCTCGTCATGCTATATTGAATCGTCGTCTGAGTAAATTTTTTTCCTACGAAAAATAAACACGTAAACTTTTTTCGAAAAAAATATATCATGACCGGTCTCGTTTTAAATAGTATAAAATTCTCGTTTTTATGGTATAATTTTTTTGATTTAAAACTTAATCATTTTAATGTTATTTTAATTTAAATAAAAAACATATTTATTTTGCTAATGTCAATCTTTTTGTTATTTCTAATATTTTTCTTTTTTTATTTATGAATTAAAATATCACTAATATCAATCTTTTTTCACTAATTACAAACTTGATTGTTTTAAATCAAGACCATTAGATTGACATTAGCAAAGATATCTTTTTTTTTTTCAAATTTAAAATAACATTAAAATGATTAATTTTTAATTCAAAAAAATTATACCATAAAAACGAGAATTTTATACTCTTTAAAACGAAACCGGCGATGATATATTTTTTCGAAAAAATTTTACCTGTTTATTTTTCGTAAATTTTTTTTTACCCAAACCACGATTCAATATAGCATGACGAGATCATTCAATCAAAAAAATAATCTAATGGTCTTGATTTATAACAATCAAGCTTGAAATTAGTGAAAAAAAGATTGGTATTAGTGATATTTTAATTCATAGGGTAAAAAGAAAAAATTGAAAATAGCAAAAAGATTGACATTAGTAAAATAAATATCTTTTTTCTTTAAATTAAAATTACAATAATATGATTAATTTTTAAATAAAAAATATTATACCTTAAAATCAGGAATTTTGTACTTTTTATAACGAGACCGGTCATGATATATTTTTTTCAAAAAAGTTTTGCGTGTTTATTTTTCGTAAAAAAAATTACCCAGACCACGATGCAATATAGTATGACGAGATCATTCAATGTTGAAAGAACAATTGATATCATATATTCAATGTCGAAGTAACACTATATATCATATATGCAACACTGCATATACACTCAATATTAATAAATTCAAACTAATGGTCAAAACTAGTAGTCAAAGTTGGTGGATTTAACGAGAACGGTAATGATATATTTTTTTCGAAAAAATTGTACGTGCTTATTTTTCATAAAAAAAAATTTTCCCAGACAGGCCATTCAATATATTATATCGACATCACTCAATGTCGAATTACAATTTATATCACATATTCAACGTCGAAGTAATACTATATCATATATGCAACACTGCATGTATATTCGATATTAAAAGAGTCAAAAATGGTCAAAGTGGGCAGTTAAACTTGGTGGCTACTGTTAATTCAATGTTAATTGCATAATTATCATCTTATACCTAGTGTTATATTATATTCTAATGGTTTAGATTAGTTCTACAGTTCTGCACTAAATTAATGTTTTGCAATGATCCAACCCTACACACACACACACACACACACACACACACACACACACACACACACACACACACACACACACACACACACACATATATATATATATATATATATATATATATATATATATATATATATATATAGGGTTGGGTTCCAGTAAAAACCCTCGTTACTGTGAGAACGTGAGAACCACTCCAAAATACACAAATTGTACATCAAATGCACAAATTTAAAAATTAAATTTTTTTCTAAAAACCATTATTAGTCTTAAATATTAATAAATATCATAATCTAACACTAAAATTACATTCAAAAATTATATTCATTAAATTATAAACTAAATACACAAATTTGAACATCAAATGCACAAATTTTCTTAAATGCACAAGTCGTACATAAAATGGATAAATTATAGCATGAGATGCGTAAATATTTATATGAAATGCATAAAATTATCGAAAACATTTAATTTTAGTATCAAATGCATAATTTTATACAGTGGATGCATAAATTTTAGAGTGGTTCTCACGTTCTCACGAAATAGAGGGGTTCTCTTGTGATATATTCGGTTTTTGTATCATCTTAAAAGTATTGACGAGATCTTTTTTATGATTTGATTTATTAGACATAATAATACGTACCTTTTGTTATTTATATAGTAAAATATTAATAAATAAAATATGAGAATATTATGATATAAATATTAAGGTTTATTATGAGAAAAACCAACATGATTTCACGTTTTTTGTGTTTTCGTTCCTCCATGTTATTTTTTTTTATAAAAGTCCTCAAATTAATTTTTTTCTTTTTGATTGAGTGAAATTTGGACATTAGACCCCGGTTATAATAAGTAAAACCGGGTTTTTAAAAAATGAAAAATCGGGTTCCAATTTCCAAATTTCGCTACACCAAAAAGAAAAAATTTAATTTGATGACTTTTATGGAAAAAATTAACTTTTAGGGACAAAATCGCAAAAAACGTGAAAACATATTGGTTTTATTCATAATAGGGTTATATGCCAAAAATAGCAACAACTTTTTGTAGTTTTACCGTTTATACCCACATTATTTATTTTTTATCATTAATAGCAACAACTTTTGTATTTTTTTACCGATTATACTAACTTTTGACCTGGAAACCTGCTATAGCAGGTTACCATCAATTAATACCAACAACTTTTATCTTTTTACCAATAATAGCAACAACGTTTTATATTTTTACCAATTATAGCAACGACTTTTAACTTTTTACCAATAATAAAAACATATCAAATTAAATTTTTCTTTATCTTTAACTAATCATTACTTTAAAGAAATTAATTTATGAAAATCGAAATACAATCAAATAAGATCATAACCCATTTTTTTGTTTAAATTTTGTTAGAAATAAATAAAATGCAATGTGTGCCTATAAAAGAGATTAAAAGACGTTTTCTATGGACATTAAAAAAAATGAAGATTATGTTGATGTGTCATATTTTCATGCATAGTCGGGTTTTATAGGTATGATAGGGTCGACCATTTAAGTGTAACATGACAGCGTGAAACTCAAATCATTTTGTATAAGATGCCATAGAAATATAATGAACACATAATGTCACATTTGTATTCTTTTTTGGATACTTAGTTCAACAATATTTGCATTATTTATTTATTTGATAAATAAATGAATAATGTTACAAATATTTATGATATAATCATGGATAATTAGTTCTTTATTTATTTGATAAATAAAATGGTAATATTAAAAAGTTGCATCCATTTATTTTATGAATAATTATATATGATTTAATAATCCAATTATTCTATCTCTAACAAAATTTGGATACAAATATAAATTATGAACTTATTTGAACGTAATCTGATTTTCATAAATTTATATCATATATAATCATCCATAAAATAAAGGTATGTATCTTTTATATATTACCATTTTATTTATCAAATAAATAAAAGACTAATTATCCATAATTAGATCATAATTATTTATTATTATTCACTTATTTATCACATAAATAAAAGACTAATTTCCAAATGAACTATTAGTGAATAATTTAATTATGATATGAAGTAAAATCCTAGCCACATGTTTTATCAACTTGTACTATGTGCTTCAAGCCTTGCAATTTGGCAATTCTTAGGCATGAGTACAAGAGCCTTAAGCATCCAACCAAATATAAGTAATGGAAACTCATGAATTCTTGCAAGTTTTGTTGGGAGAAGCTCAAGGATTTGTTCCAACCAATTTAACAAACTTAAGGTATAATTATTCATGCTTTAAAAAGTGAGTATGGAATTTTCATCATGTTCCTCACCTTCTTATGTTGCTATTCATATCATGAAATTATGCAAGAAGTAAATAAGTGTGTTTACAAATGCCAAAGAATAGATGGTTATCTATTTAGAGGGATTATGGATAATTGAATACAAGAAATCTACTAAAACTTGGGTTTGGAAATCTTTGAATCAATCAAAGAATTTGGTTAGTAAATTAGTTGATTTATTGCATTTGTATGTTGTCATGGTTTTGAATGATAAAATGATTTAATGTCTAAATCTTGTTGTGAAAGAATGCATTAAGTGTTATATATATATATATATATATATATATATATATATATATATATATATATATATATATATATATATATATATATATATATATATATATATATATAGGGTTAAGTTCCATGGAGTCCCATATTAGATTGGAGTCCTGGAGTCCCATATTAAATGTACATGTTCATTACAATAAAATATTTTATTTTATACAAAAGTATAATATACACATGTTCAAAAGTGCATTACAATTGACGAGTTCACATCATTTGAAGTTATAACGATAAAAAAAAAATTTTATATTATGCAAAATTATAATATTTAAACAATATGCACATGTGATCTGATGATGCACTTTGAACATATGCATATTGTATTTTTGCATGAAATATAATATTTTTATCGTAATAAACTTCAAATTGTGTGAGTTGTTCAACAGTAGTACACTTTTGAACATTTATATGTTACATTTTTGCATGAAATAAAATATTTTATACTAATGAACATGTACATTTAATATGGACTCCAGGACTCCAATCTAATATGGGACTCCATGGAACTTAATTCTATATATATATATATATATATATATATATATATATATATATATATATATATATATATATATATATATATATATATATATATGTAACAACCTAACTTTTAGTCAGTCATGTAATGCTTAAGTTTTGAGTTAATAATATAATTTTATTATATTATATTATTTATGTTGCAATTATTAAATAAAATATGAAAATGGATTAAGTAAATATAATTTTAAATTATATTTATGATATAATTAAGTAAAATAAAAGAGATATAAAATACAAAAGTTTAAGTGGGTTAAGATTACAAATGTGATCAAATGGAGATATAAAAGCCGAATTAATGATCACTAAAGATCATTAACTCAAATTTCACTCTCTCTCACTAATCTCTCTCTACCTCTCGGCTAATCTCACAAATATCATCAAGATTCATCAAAACTTGCAATCAATTCGAGAATTGAAGATCAAAGGAGTTACAATAAGCATCAAACATCATCAAATTGCAAGAATTTGAGGTAATTATCGATTTAAAATTCAATAATTGTTAAGTTGGTTCGGTTTTATGTAAAAGCCGAAACCAAGACTTTAAAATGTGAAGATTTGATATTTGCATGTATAAAATTTTGATAGATTATGATGAATTGAATCAAATAAATGAAACAGAAACAAAATTTGATGCTTGGATCATCCAAATTATGTAGAAATCGGAAATTTTTATGAAAAATAATGTTCTTGGCAAATATATCATATTTTGGATGATCTTGATCAAATAAGTGTGTTTATGATAGGGAAATTAGTATAAAAATACTCAATTAATGTTGTTACAACAAAATATTACATTGCATGTTAATATATATGAAATTTTGTTGATTATTGATAAAATCCGTATGAACACAAGTATGAACATCAAGAATAAATTTCTGGAAAATTATGAAGATTAGGATCCGAATTCGGTTGAAACCGAATTCGGATGAGTGGTTGATTTCGGATGGTGCTCTGATTTCGGATGCTATATTGATCCTAATTCGGATGCAATATTTCGGGTCCTTAATGGTCCGAATTCGATTATCATTTCGGTTGTGCCATGATCCGAATCCGGATGTACCACTTCGGATGTGTCCGAATCCGAGCAATCCGAATCCGGATCCGGATGATCCGAATCCGGGTAGATCCGAAATAGAGGAATCCGAAACCCAACATTTATATAATTGATAATTAATGAATGATTATATACATTGTTAAAAGTACAAATAAGGGACTTTTTGAGAAATATTGAGACAGAGAATAATTTGAGAATAAAGAAATTATCAGAATCAGATAGAATTACAAATTTCAATGACCAAAAGAAATAATGAAATTCCATGATAATGATGATGATAAAGATGATGAAGTTAACATGATTTTATCATGAATGAATTTGAACAGATTCAGTATATTCTGAACAAAGATTTAAAGACTTAAATACTTGAAAGCGGGTCTCTGATTGAAAAGAATTGACAGATTACAGATTGACAAAATCCTGAGATAACTCAGGTGGCAGATTCATATATCTGTTTGACCAAGACCCAGACCTGTGAGTTATAGATATTCAGATTGAACATGCATAGATCCGGTTGAGATATATTGATGCTGACAGATTTATTGACATTCATTTATCAGCTGGATTGAGACCTGTGCACACCATGGTTGGGTGTTGCCCAGTGGATCATGATAGCTATTTGATTATCTTCTCATATTGCATTTAATATTGCTTCAGACTTTGCTATATGACTCATTGCTATCATGACTTCTAAGACATATGCTTACATCATTGATCAGACATTTGATAGATTGATTCAGCTTGACTAGCCCTTATGGTCTATTGTTCTAGACCCGGCTATTTCACCAGTTCTTATGAGCTTGGTAATGACCTCCGATGTTCCGCCATATTGACTTACTGGTAGCTAGCCCAGTATGTGGCTGATCCCCACGATTTAAGCGTGAGTGTGGCTTGAACATCATCCGATCTTATGATACTATATCTCAATCATGAGGGCTGTAGCGGCAGCCAAGACATATCACGCTAAGATTAATGACTCCGCTTGACACGCATATTGATATTGAAAATCTATAAACTCACTAAGCTTTGCTTACAGATGTTGTATTAATATTTTACAGGAAAAGCCAAAGGAAAATCACCTGCAGGACCTAGTACTTAGGTCATTCAAGATCCAAGTTTTGAAGACTTTCTAGACCACTACTCAGCAAATCTTTCTGGTACTGACTGGAAGACAACAATTGTGGTGGTTCTGGGTAGATTGATGTAATGTATGATATTATGATTAGATTAGATGTTACCCTTTTATAACTTTATTTTGAAATATGTAAACTTAATCCTAATCTTGTATGTACATGTAATTTTATTATTCCGCAATTTAATTACCCTATCTTAGTATGGTTGATATCGTATTGCTATTTGTGGGACCTAGACTCTGAGGACTGACCCGGAAGGGGAGGTCTTCACAAACACTTGGTATGACTGATATAAAATATACCAAAAATACATAGAATAAAACTGTTAATATACGTAGAATAACATGCAATCTACGTAGAATGACATGCAATCTACGTAGAATGGCATGCAATCTACGTAGAACGTCATGCAATCTACGTAGAACGTCATGCAATCTACGTAGAACGTCATGCAATCTACGTAGAATGTCGTGTAGAATGTCAAGTATCATATATTCTACGTAGATTAAATGATAAAATATACCAAAAACACATTGAAACAAAAGAAAAGATTTCATTTAGACATTTTATCGAACACTTGGTATGCAACTGATATAAAATATACCAAAACACAATGAATAGTAATGTTAATCTACAAAAAAGATATAGATTTGTATAATAAACATAAAAATATATGAAATATATAAGAAACATAACATTCTACACAGATTATGAATACTAATGTTAATCTACACAAAAAAATATTGAATTATATAACATTCTATATAGACACATAATAATTCTATATAGAATACATTAATTTTTTAGCAATTAAATAATTTTTTATGTAGAATTTTTTTTTTAAAATAAAAAAAAATGTTTTTTTAAAATTAAAATCAATTCTAATAAAAGAAAGAGAAAATAAAAATGAAAAAAAAAAGTAAGAGAGAGAAAGTGACAATAAAAAAGGTGGAGAGAGAAAGATAATATTTTTTATTCCAAAAATACCATTTTGATCCAAGGGCTCTAAAAGGTTCTTAGGTTCTCACCATCTTTGAGGTTCTTAAAAGAACCTCTCCCTATATATATATATATATATATATATATATATATATATATATATATATATATATATATATATATTGTTACCAACACCTCTGGTGAAGAACAATGCATAGACTTACTTTGTGCAACAAATTTTTATATATAACGTTAGTTTCTTTTCTTACCACTTTATAATTTCGTAGGTTTTTAATACTTATAATGTTCATATAAATGTATATCAAATTATTAAGTACTAAATTTCATAATTTCTTACAATTTAGTAGAACTAAACGTTATACACTTAAAACAAATGGATATATATATATATATATATATATATATATATATATATATATATATATATATATATATATATATATATATATATATATATATATCAGAATATTAAGTATTAAACTTTCATAATTTCTTAAAATTTAGTACAAGAAAACGTTATACACACTTAAATTAAATGAAAATATGAATATACACACACATAAAAGTGTAATACTTTAACAATATTAGAATCAAGTACTTTAAAACGTATATATTATCATAATGAGAACTAAGAAATTTGGAATTATGACATACAAAACTAAATAAGTTTATTGGTTTATGAACACATATGTAGTATATACTTTTATCAATCTAGGCACATAAGGGGGATAAAGAGAAGATAATCAAACCAATAATTTTGTCTTCCTATGATGTATTTCATAGTTTGATGATGATAATTTAAACCACATATCCATTTTTAATTAATAGCTCATCAAGAAAACAACATTACATTCTAAAAGATCAAATTAAAAGCAACTTTAAATTGTTTATAATTCATAAAGGTATCAATCTTTCGATTTCTAGGTTCACATAGCCAAAAACATGAACCAACAAATACATTTCAGGGAATCAAATATCATATTTTTGGATGATGAATTATACAAATATATTCTAACTATAATTCTTAGGAAATGAGCTTATAATCTATCAAATTTGACTCCAAGATTGTTGGCCTTATGAAATTTAATTAGTTATCAACCATGTATAAAGAAAAGCATAAAATGATACTACAAAATAAAACCAAAAAGCATACTGAACCCGGATACACAAGACATAGATCTAGAACCAGAAGACGCATTCATGCAATTTCAAGACCAGATCTAAAAATGCATATTAAAACCAGATAAAAAATGCATAGATCAACAACAAAGCTAATTAATCCATAAATTTTTTCTATTTATCCGTTTCAAATGTGTTGTTTTACTAGATTACGAGATAATAACAAAGTCATATTAATTTCTGAAAATATTTACCAGACAATAGCAACCCATATTCAGATTTCGAACAATGGTTGATCGTCGTCGTGCGCTTGACCGATTGCGTGGCCCGAGCCTAGATCTGGAACGACATTGTATCTTGAACACATATCTGGAACCATAACCAAACACAGTCAATGAAACCGAATATAGGGATATGTATTAGGTCTTGTGTTTATATAGATATAGGGATAGCAAAGAATATGACAGACTCTGTAAGTCATAAAAAAAAGCTGTAAATATTGTTGAAGGTCTAAGCTCAAATTTCAATTCATGCATAAAATAAAACAAAAAAAAATCGAGTTAGGCCTCAAGTCTCATTTAAATTAGCTGTAGAAGAAAATAATAGGATCGAAGGAATGTTTTAAATGTAGCATGGTCCGGAATTTACAATATGTTTACAGTATGCTATCTGAACTTAGATGATATATATAGTAGATACTAACATCAATTCAATATTGTGATGTAATTTTAGTAATTAACGAATTTTACATGATAAAAGGATTTCTGGATTGCACTCGCTTGCCTCAGATTGATTATGACTTGATGAATACTAGGATGAACCGATTAGTTGCCGATGAAAGAACGTACGATTGTCACGAAGAAAGGTCTCGATTTACCAATTTGCACGGGGGGTTAAACCCACAACAAAGGGAGGTGTATGATAATATCATGCGAGCTGTGAATGCAAAAAATGGTGGCCTTTTTTTTGTATACGGAAGTGGAGGTACGGGAAAAACTTACTTATGAAATACGATAATTGCTTGCATACGTTCTCTTGGTAGAATTGTATTGTCCGTTGCTTCGTCGGGTATTGCATCGTTGTTATTACCTGGTGGTCGAACATCACATTCGAGGTTTCGTATCCCTATCGAAATTGACCACGAATCGTGTTGCGGAATTGACGTCACTTCAGATCTTGCAGATTTGATCAGAGAGACAGATCTAATAATTTGGGACGAGGCACCTTTACAACATCGACATGATTTTGAAGCTGTTGATCGTACATTAAGAGATATTTGTAGGCAGAGTATGCCTGGTGCAGAAAACCGTGTGTTTGGTGGAAAGGTTGTTGTGCTTGGAGGCGACTTCAGAAATATTGTACCGGTGATTCCAAATGCCCGAAGGAGTGAGGTGGTTTCTTCTGCAATAAACAAGTCAATGGCATTATGGAATGAATGTAGAGTTTTTGTTTTGTCAACGAACATGCGACTTCGTGATCCATCTATTGATGTTGAGGACTTGAACGAGAGTATGGTTTTTAATAAGTGGCTATTGGACATGGGAGATGGTAAGCTTCCTGCAATTGCACTTGACAATGAAGACGAGGCCACATGGATTACAATTCCTGATGAACTTTTGATACCTGTACAAGAGAACCCCATTGCGACTATTGTATCCTATACGTACCCAGATATTTTGAGTAGAATGGATGACATTGACTACCTCAAGGAACGATGCATTCTGTGTCCAACAAACGATGAGGTTGATAAGATCAATTCACATGTTCTTGCTTCTATGTTAGGTGATACACACGTATTGTTTAGCGCCGATGACATATGTCCAACTACAGATA
>JAANYP010001836.1:0-12625 GCA_020465985.1 Centrapalus pauciflorus | reverse complement strand
TTTGTGGACCCCTTATCAAAGAAAATGTGTTTTCAGAGGGTGTATGATCTTCATAAGGCTGGTCTCAAGCAAGTCATAGCCTTCAGACTCTCAAATGCTTTCGAACAGCATTCAAGATGGAGAACCATCATCTGGGAACAACTCAAAGGCTTCTATGAAAGGGGAGAACTTCAGAATCCATACTTCATGTTCCTGAGGCACGAAATAGAAGAAATTGATGAAACTATGGAACATGACCAACAGCTGGATGAGCTAAGACAACAGCTTCAGGGTCCATCTACTGGTAAGTAGATGAAGAATGGAAGATGTCCATAAGTTGGACAGGCTTACCATTACATGCTCCCAACATCAACAGTCCAAACTCATTGAAAATTTTCTTGTACATATGTTTTACTTTATTACATCAATTGTAATTCATCTCAGTACATTAGTTGCACTTCTGTAAAAACATGTGTTGTTTAAATCAATATCAGTGTATATATAAACTGATTTTTACTTTACTTCAATGTTGTACTTTCACTTCAGCAAATGTAATGTAAGAATATATATTGATAGTTGATAGAATCAGCTTGGGCTGATTATTGCAAATAGGGGGAGATTGTTAGGCACAAAAAGGCCTCAATCAAACCTGTTCTATATCATAGGGGGAGATTATTAATTTAACCTGTTTGATACACTTAAGGGTATAACTTAAGGCCTCTTAATGCCTTATTGAAACCTGAAAAGTGATTTGCAATATAAGTCCAAAGCTGCTCACCCTGTTGCATATGTTATAACTAAGGCAGATTGCCCAAGCTGTCCTAGTCAGCTGGACATAAACTGTCTATGCTGCTCATGCCTGTTGAGCAGCTTGGACCAAAACTAAGTTTCTGTTCTTTGTCAATAGAACCTGTTCTTTGTGAACAAGTTATACACTTTATGGAATATGTTTCCATGTCATCATGAAAAGTCTTGGACATGAAGATCAGTTTACAAGTCGAAGACAAAGTGGAAAATCAGAAACTACTTACACTGCCCAAGCTGTTCTGATACATGAAGACAAAGTGTATATTTGAAATGGGTGACTGTGAGACCCACTGATTTCTCAAAGGTCTCAAGTCTAGGTCCCATTAGCAATGCAATATCAATCATGAAACTAAGATAAAATTAACAGCGCGGATTTAAAGTTAAATTATAAACAGAGACAAATTTAAGTAGCAAGGTACAAACATCTAGACTATTACATCAAATCACATATTATAAACTAAACCCGAACCCCAAAGCTCTATTATCATCCAAATACCAAGATGTTGAAACAGGTTCTAATGCACTTCAAGCTCTTTCAGATTCCTGACCTATGTACTAGGTCCAGCCAATCCTTTGCCTTTACCTGAAAAATAATGCAACAACGGGGTAAGCTTAATTGCTTAGTGAGAATGTAGAATTTCATATTTAACATGCAATTATGAACGCGGAAGCACATGCACTGCACTCGGCTCATGCACGGCTCAGCTCTATATGCACTGCACTAGGCTCATGCACAGCTCAATCTCGAAGGGTCATTGGCCAATTAATGCTCTTTTGATGCGTGACTTTTGCTCAGCTCCCAGTTATAAAACTGTTGTTGCTCTTGAGACTTTTAGACAAATTCATAAGGAATGCTCGGATGATGATAATCCATACACACTCATCATTAGTGGGGATCAGCCACGTACTGGGCTAGCTACCAGTAAAAGCTCTATATGGATATCATCGGAATGCTCAGCTCTAGCTACCCTCTGTGCTTTCATCACGTAAATCAGCACATCATAAGCCTAACATTAACCCAACACTGAGCAATAGTGATGGAGTTAAGCTTAACAATCAAATGACTCGTCAAAGAATCGAATCTAGAGGAAGGAATACTCAGCTCAACAAATCATAGTAAATATACTATGACAATATATCAATAAGCTCAAGATTAGAATATCAAATAAATCAGATTAAAGCAACAAAAGTCTCAATTCACATAATATGCAGTTAAAGTGAAATCTACAACTCACAGTTACTGGTTATTTGTGCTCTTTTACTTTCTGGCTCTGGCTCTGTTGCTCACAATCTGTAGTGGATAGAACCACTATCTGACTTATATCAGACTTTCAGATGCTCGCCATTTTGCTCGTTGCTCAATCTGTTATTAATATCATTTCTGATATTTATTAGCTCTTATATCATCTGAATAATATATATTCTGTGTTCATCATTTATGCTCAAGATTCATTCGTTGGTCTTTGATCTCACAATCTTATATTTTGATCATATTATCATCAATCTCATAAATCTTATCAGAATCTTTCTATTCTTTGTCAGTAAAATCTCAAAGTCTTATAAAGTTACATTTCTGAAATCTGATCATATATGATCGTGCATATAATCATGTGATTTCTAATTGATGGTATTTCTTAATTTTATAGATCTTGATTTCTATATTTGATCATTCATATTTATATAAGGAATTCTGTTGTATATATTTTAAATTATAAAAACCACATCCGGATTAGGACCATCCGAATTCGGACCATCCGAATTCGGATCACCCGGATTCGATTCTGGCATCCGAAATGGCACATCCGAACTGGGACTATCCGAAATGAGCCATCCGAAGATCATCCGAGTTCGGACCTTCTTCCGTCCGAAACGGTACTTTATCCGAAATGGATTATCCGAGTTCGGATCACCTTCCGTTCGAAATGGTACTTCATCCAAAATAGCCAAGATATCTGAATTTAAGTATTTTGTCCGAAGTACAGATCCGAAATGGAGCTCCATCCGAATTCGGTCTCATCCGAATTCGGATCCCATGTCTTCATAATTTTCCAGAAATTGTTCTTGGTGTTCATCTTTTATACTTACGGATTTTTCATAAAATTTCCCAAAAGTCCATTTTATCAACATGCAACTAAGAATAATGTTATATTATCATTATTTGGTTGATTTTATACTATTTTCCTTATCATTAACATCATAATCTGATCAAGATTGTCCGAAATAGGCACTTTTTGCCAAGAACTCAATTTTATCAAGAAATTCCGATTTGTTGCTATTTTGGACAATCCAACCCACAAATTTTGTTTCTGATTCATTTAGTAACTTTAATTCATCATAAACTAGTAAAATTTTATTCATGCAACAATTAAATCTCATACTTTAATTCTTTGGTTTCGGTTTCTCATAAAACCGAGCCAAACAATCAATATATGTAAATTTTTAAGTAAATTTACCTCAAATTTTGCAGATTCTTGCTGATTGTTGCTAATTGTATCTCCTTTTGTCTTCAATTCTTCAATAAATTGCAAATTTATGAACAATCTTGATATTTCTTGAGGTAGCCGTATGGTTTAGAGAGAGATTAGAGAGAGAGAGAGTTAATTGTATTTAATGATTTAAATGATCATTTTCAAGGTTTATATATAAACTTTGGTTAAATTTGCTATTTAACCCATTAAACTTTTGTATTTTACATATCTTTTAATTTAATCATCTCTAATAATTTATAACAAAATATAATTCAATTAAATAATCTTTGAACTTAATTAATTACATAACTAATAATGTAGTTAAATTTACATTATTTGGATCAAAAACTAAATAAAAGACTGAGATAAAAGCTGGGTTGTTACAGAATGGGCTCCACCACGCACAAACTTCGTCCCCGAAGTTAGATATGTTCGAACAGACTTGGGCAGATAGTTTTTATGATATCCTGATTCCCAAGACTGATACGAACCTTTGTGGTGTTTCCACTGAATGAGCACCATCTGTATTTCACATCTTATGTTTCTTTGAGATTCTCAAGTACAAAAACTTAAATTTCTCTTTTCAGAGTTCATATTTGATTCCATGTTTCGCTGTTTGATCATTTTAGAAATTCTGACTTATCATTCATATCTTTAATATGTGAGCTTCTTGCTTTATGCCATAATCAATTCACATAATAACTCAATACATGAGTTAGCTCATATATCTCTTTCTTTTGCTCTTGAGCCAATTATGGCTTTTTAAATCTTTCATCTGTATTATTGCAAAATTTTCATTTATATATTCACTTTATGGATTTTTGAGATTTAACTTTATATCTCATTCCATTCAGCTAATATCTCTATATATTAGTGGGTTCATATCTCTTTTTCATTTGCTCTTGAATTAACTATAGAGCTTTCCGGGAGTCTGATATCTGTACTTTATGCTTCTTTCATTGATGATGTTCCAATCATCAATCGCTTAACTGATTTCTGATTATGTTGTCTTGTTATGAAGACTTATAATTTTCTTTGCTTTATCAAACAAATAATATCTATCCTCCGGCGCAACAATCGGAGTCAACTCTTTATGTACCGACTTCACCTCACCTATCTTGGTCTCAATTTGCGCTGTCATATCCGCCAAATCTTTTTTTTTGTATGCAGTCTCTCGAGAAGTAAAATCCTCCAAGAAGATCGAATGTTAGAAGCCAAGAATGAGAGTTTGAGGCAAAATGTTTGAAATGTTGTATTTAGAGCTTGTCGAACAAAACAGAAGTTATAATCGATCACATTTTCTTCGCAACGATTTCAACAGTTGATGGATATTTCAAACAAACCAAATATGATCCCGAATTTGAAGAGATCATACGCTTTAGAATCTTCCAGCGAATAAGAACATTAATGACATGGAAAACAAATGTTATTCAGAATCGAATTCCAGGGAAACGATTTGATAGAAACCGACAACTTTCTTAGGCTTTCTCGGTGTGATTCGTTAAATATAACGGCAGCATCTGTTATTGAAGTCAGATCTCGAGTTACCAGAGTTCCGAAACCGTCTCCACGACCATTTACATCATCTTCTACTTTATGGCCATCGCCTTCCTCTATTAATTTACTGTGTAATTCGGTCAAGAGGCTTCGACAAAACTATAATCTTTAATTCTGTTTAATTATATGTATAGACTTAGGTTTGAATCTTCATTGGTGAATTTCTGAATTTGAATTACTTTACTATTTTGACGGAAGCTTTTCATTTTATTTGCATTTAGATGGAATAGGAATTCCATATTAGATATCTCACTAGTCTCGCGTCGACATAGGGAGAATCCATTCTTACATTTATTTTGGCTTCTGACGGCTTTTCATTAGCCATTCATGGCTAATCGCTTGGCTTAACAAAGTTCTCAATCTATTTCTTTATCACTCTCGCTTTGTGCCTCTGACTTCTTTGATTTCAATTCAAATTGTTATTCGGTGTTTAACAATTTGATTCAAACACTTTTCTCATAATATTTATTAGATCAACTACTTCTACCCCTGTCTCATCATAAGACATGCTGTAATCTTTTAAATTACAAGGATTTATGAAGTAGCTTGTGTTTTGGTTTATATTTTGATTACTTAGAGCTTTTGAATCATACACGATTCAAATTACAATACCTATATTGTTTATAGGTATAATTTCTGATTAAGAAAGTATCTGTATCACTTCAACTGATACAACCCATATGTCATCCGCATTATACTATCGATGACAGGGTTATACAGTTTACTCAGTATTTACTTTTGGAATTGATTTTCAGCTGGCAACGAAATTAAATCATTTTGTCATATAAGAAATTTATTATTATTAGTTACCGTTGTGGTCTTTTGGCGTCTCTGGTGTCTCCTCGGCATCCTCAGCAGTTATATGGAAAGCTCGCGCCTTTGCTGTAGGTATCATTGTAGTACTCTGTTGAATTGCTCTGCCAACGGGTTGTTCCTGATTAGTAAGCACGCGTGCATTTGGGCAATGTTTGGCATAATGTCCACGCTCACCACAGTTGTAGCATACGTCGTTTCTTTCTGGGCACTCATCACTTCCATGTCCAATCCGGTTACAAGTGTAACAGGTCACATCTATAGGGTTGCAGCGTCCGCTATGAAATTTGTTACAGCGTTTACACGGTCGCGCTCCTGACTGTATGGAATAAACTCTAGTCTTCTGAGGTGTAGAAGATGCTTGCGACTGCTGCTGACTAGACTTGGATGAACCGAAGAATCTACTAGACTTCTGTTTCTTAGGTGGAGATGGACATGTAGGATTTATAGCCATCATAACCGGTTCACAACTCGAATCTGTGAATTCCCGCTCCACCATTCTTGCTGCTTCCACTATACTGAGATACGTCGTGAACTTTATGCTGCTCATTTGTCTTCTATATATTGGATTCAGACCCAGTCTGAATCGGTTTATCTTACGTTCTTCTGTTGCTACTTGATATGACGAGTAGCCGCAAAGTCTCGAGAACTCATGTTCATATTCATCAACGGTCTTAGTTCCTTGTTTCAATTGCATGAACTGCATCTCGAGTTCGTCTTGTTTGTCTGTTGGACAATATTTGGCGTTGAACATCTCCAAGAACTGCTCCCAATCCAATGTCGTAATTGCTTCCTCACCATAGATGCTCCTTTGTGTTTTCCACCAGGCTCTAGCAGCTCCAACGAACAGTGTTGTAGCGAACTTAACTCTATTGCTGTCCAGACATTCTGAGATACTGAAAATCTCTTCAGTATGATTTATCCAATCTAACGCTTGTATTGGATCTACTGTGCCTTCAAACGTCATGGCACCACTCGCTTTGAAGTCTTTAAATCTACAGCCTTTTGGATGCACAGCTCGTTTATTGACATGCTCATTATCGGATTCCGATTCGCTTGACTGTTCAGTTTGCTTCTTTTTATGTTTATTTCTCTTCTCAATTTTATTTATTGATTCAATTTGCTCTAGCATAAACTTGTTTTGTTGCTCATTATTCTGGGTTATTAGTTGTTGCATCATTTCCAGGACTTGCTCTGGGGTCATACCACCTGATGGTCCACCTTCTCCTGACATAGCTCTGAAATTCAAATCACTAAATATTTAGATCATTAGGCTAGCACATTGTACCCTTTCATGCCCCGTCCTACTAGTCTCTGAAACCTATCTTAGTTCAAGCCATCCTGTCATGATTGATACTATAGCATTGCACAAGTTTGAGATCATGTATTACATGTAATACAATGATTCACTCAAACTATGGCTCTGATACCATCCTGTAGGACCCTCACTGATTTCTCAAAGGTCTCAAGTCTAGGTCCCATTAGCAATGCAATATCAATCATGAAACTAAGATAAAATTAACAGCGCGGAATTAAAGTTAAATTATAAACAGAGACAAATTTAAGTAGCAAGGTACAAACATCTAGACTATTACATCAAATCACATATTATAAACTAAACCCGAACCCCAAAGCTCTATTATCATCCAAATACCAAGATGTCGAAACAGGTTCTAATGCACTTCAAGCTCTTTCAGATTCCTGACCTATGTACTAGGTCCAGCCAATCCTTTGCCTTTACCTGAAAAATAATGCAACAACGGGTAAGCTTATTTGCTTAGTGAGAATGTAGAATTTCACATTTAACATGCAATTATGAACGCGGAAGCACATGCACTGCACTCGGCTCATGCACGGCTCAGCTCTATATGCACTGCACTAGGCTCATGCACAGCTCAATCTCGAAGGGTCATTGGCCAATTTATGCTCTTTTGATGCGCGACTTTGCTCAGCTCCCAGTTATAAAACTGTTGTTGCTCTTGAGACTTTTAGACAAATTCATAAGGAATGCTCGGATGATGATAAATCCATACACACGCATCATTAGTGGGGATCAGCCACGTACTGGGCTAGCTACCAGTAAAAGCTCTATATGGATATCATCGGAATGCTCAGCTCTAGCTACCCTCTGTGCTTTCATCACGTAAATCAGCACATCATAAGCCTAACATTAACCCAACACTGAGCAATAGTGATGGTGTTAAGCTTAACAATCAAATGACTCGTCAAAGAATCGGATCTAGAAGAAGAAATACTCAGCTCAACAAATCATAGTAAATATACTATGTCAATATATCAATAAGCTCAAGATCAGAGTGCCAAATAAATCAGAATCATGCAACTAAAGTCTCAATTCACATAATATGCAGTTAAAGTGAAATCTACAACTCACAGTTACTGGTTATTTGTACTCTTTAGTTTCTGGCTCTGGCTCTGTTGCTCACAATCTGTAGTGGATAGAACCACCATCTGACTTATATCAGACTTTCAGATGCTCGCCATTTTGCTCGTTGCTCAATCTGTTATTAATATCATTTCTGATATTTATTAGCTCTTATATCATCTGAATAATATATATTCTGTGTTCATCTCTGTGTTCATCGTTATGCTCAAGATTCATTCGTTGGTCTTTGATCTCACAATCTTATATTTTGATCATATTATCATCAATCTCATAAATCTTATCAGAATCTTTCTATTCTTTGTCAGTAAAATCTCAAAGTCTTATAAAGTTACATTTCTGAAATCTGATCATATATGATCGTGCATATAATCATGTGATTTCTAATTGTTGGTATGTCTTAATTTTATAGATCTTGATTTCTATATTTGATCATTCATATTTATATAAGGAATTCTGTTGTTATATTTTGAATCATAAAAACCACATCCGGATTAGGACCATCCGAATTCGGACCATCCGAATTCGGATCACCCGGATTCGATTCTGGCATCCGAAATGGCACATCCGAACTGAGACTATCCGAAATGAGCCATCCGAAGATCATCCGAGTTCGGACCTTCTTCCGTCCGAAACGGTACTTTATCCGAAATAGTATTGGACCCGAAGTAGGCACTATCCGAATTCGGGTCATCCGAGTTCGGACCACCTCATCCGAAACATGTGTTTCATCCGAAGTGGCAAGATAACCGAATTTTAAGCACCTGATCCGATTTCGGATTCATCCGAATTCGGATCTCATATCTTAATATTTTCCAGAAATTGTTCTTAGTGTTCATCTTTTATACTTACGGATTTTTCATAAAATTTCCCAAAAATCCATTTTATCAACATGCAACTTAACATAAAGTTGTATTATCATTATTTGGTTGATTTTATACTATTTTCCTTATCATTAACACCTTATTTTGATCAAGATTGTCCAAAATATGCACCTTTTGCCAAGAATACTATTTTATCAAAAATTTACATTTTCTTGCTTATTTTGGACAATCCGACTCATGATTTCTGTTTCTATAACTCCAAATTACTTAATTACATGATTTCAATTCATTTATTCTAACATGCAACACAATTTCATGTTATAATTCTTTTTGGTTTCGGTTTGTCTCAAAACCGAACCAAACTCTTTAAATATCGAAATTTAAACCAATTATTACCTTGAAATCTTGTATATACTCGTTGTTTGATGTTTGTTGCAACCTTTCTTGACTTCAATTCTTTAATAAATTGCAAATTTATGAACAATCTTGATATTTCTTGAGGTATCCGTATGGTTTAGAGAGAGATTAGAGAGAGAGAGTTAATTGTATTTGATGATTTAAATGATCATTTTCAAGGTTTATATATAAACTTTGGTTAAATTTGCTATTTAACCCATTAAACTTGTGAAGACCACCCCTTATGGGGCAGTGCTCACCAGTCTAGGTCCCATATTATGCAATACGATATCAACCATACTAAGATAGGGTAATTAAATTGCGAAAAAAATAAAATTACATGTACATTACATATTAGGATACAGATTACATATTTCAAATTAAAGTTATAAAAGGGTAACATCTAATCTATTCATAACATCAATCATCACATCAAGTCTACCCAGAACCACCACATTAGCTGTCTTCCAATCAGTACCAGAAAGTTTGTTGAGAAGTGGTCTAGGAAAGCTTCAAAACTTGGATCTTGAATGACCTAAATACTAGGTCCTGCAGGTGATTTTCCTTTGGCTTTTCCTGTAAAATTTTAAAGCAACATCTGTAAGCAAAGCTTAGTGAGTTTATAGATTTTCAATATTAACATGCGTGTCAAGCGGAGTCATAATTCTAAGCGTGATATGTCTTGGCTGCCGCTACAGCCCTCATCATGATTGAGATATAGTATCTTAAGATCGGATGATGTTCAAACCACACTCACGCTTATATCGTGGGGATCAGCCACATACTGGGCTAGCTACCAGTAGGTCAACATGGCAGAACATCGGAGGTCATTACCAAGTTCATAAGAACTGGTGAAATAGCCGGGTCTAGAACAATAGACCATAAGGGCTAATCAAGCTGAATCAATCTTATCAAAAGTCTGATCAATGATGTAATCATATGTCTTAGGAGTCATGATAGCAACAAATCATAAAGCAAAGTCTGAGGTAATATTAAATACAATCTGAAAAGATAAGCAAATAGCTATCATGATTCACTGGGCAACACCCATCCATGGTGTGCACAGGTCTCAATCCAGCTGATAAATGAATGTCAATAAATGTAACAGCATCAATATATCTCAACCGGATCTGTGCATGTTCAATTTGAATATCTATAACTCACAGTTCTGGGTCTTGGTCAAACAGATATAAGAATCTGCCACCTGAGTTATCTCAGGATTTTATCTCTGTCAGTCTATCTTCTTTAAGTCTTTAAATCTTTGTTCAGAATATACTGAACCTGTTCAAAATCATTCATGATAATATCATGTCATTTTCATCATTTTTATCATCATCATTTTAATCTTCAAATTCTTGTATTTTATCTGAGTCTGATATCTAATAACTTATCTTATCAATGTCATCATCTTTTGGTCATAAATTCTTTAATTCTATCTGATTCTGATAACTTTCAGTTTATCATTCTTTATTCTTTTAATTCTCCAAACATTCACTAAATATATATATCAATATATATATTTATATAGTCATTTATTTTACTTAAAATATCAAATTATATAGAATCGGGTTTCGGATCAATCCGGATTCGGATCCGTCCGGACTAGGGACCCGGATTCGGATCAACCGAATTGAGGGTCCGGATCAATCCGAATTAGGATCATAACCGAAATGGAAATCATCGAAGTAGAAACCGAATTTCGGACCATACCACCATCCGAATTCGGACATGATACATCCGAATTATTATGTTCCGAATTGGGTATCATCCGAAATCATGGGATCCGAAAATGGGCACCATCCGAATTCAGTCATACCCGAATTTGGATCCCATACTTAGCATTTTCCAGAAAATTGTTCTTGGTGTTCTTCATTTTGTTCATACGAATTTTATCAATAATTATCAAAATTTCATATTTATCAACATGCAACTAACAAATTAGTTGTATTAACATATTTGGGTTGATTTTATACTGATTTCCCTATCAATAACACACTAATATGATCAAGATCATCCAAAAACTCAATATTTTGTCAAGAACACATTTTTGCCAAAAATTTCAATTTCTTCTTTATTTGAATGAATCAATCATAGATTATTGTTTCTAATACTTCAAATTACTTATTCGCATGATTATCTATCATAAATTTACACATGCAACCATATAATTTCATAATTTAATTCTTTGGTTTCGGTTTTTTTTTCTCAAAACCGAACCAAATACATATATATTTCGAGATTTAAGTAATTATTACCTCAATTCTTTGTAGTTTGTTGTTAATTTGTTGCTTCTTGTACTCCTTCTTGTCTTGAATCTTGGATTAATTGCAACTATTATGAATTTTCTTGGTGTAATTTGGTTGAGCCGTACATATAGAGAGAAGTTAGAGAGAGAGAGAAATTTTCTTAAATGAGGTTTAAATGACCATTTAGTTGGTTTTTATATATCACTTTTGTCATATTTGATTTTAACCCACTAAACTTTTGTATAATACATCTCTTTTAATTTAATCATCTTTAATAATTTATAACATAAAATATAATTTAATTTTTAAATAGTCATCAACTTAATTAAATCACATAATTAATAATGTAATTAAATTTACATTATTAAGATCAAAACAAAATAAAAGACTTAGATAAAAGCTGGGTTGTTACAGAATGGGCTCCACCACGCACAAACTTCGTCCCCGAAGTTAGCTAGATTCGAACAGACTGGGATAAGTAGCTTTCATAACATCTCTGGATTCCCAAGACTGATGCGAACCTTTGTGGTGTTTCCACTGGACGAGCACCATCTGTATCTCTTTATTTCTAAGTTTCTTAGTCTTCGAGTCCAAAATACGTTCTGGTTCTTCAACCACTCAAAGCTTTTCATCTATCTGCAGGTTAACATGTGGTATCTGAACTTCCCTTTCGTCAGCTAAACTCTTTCTCAGATGACTGACATGAAATACAGGATGTATTCCAGCTAAGTAAGCCGGTAGATCAAGACGATAGGACTGATTCCCAATCTTTTCAACGATCTTGAACGGACCAATAAATCTCGGAGCTAGCTTGTTTCTTTTAATGAACCGCACCACATTCTTCATTGGAGATACTTTCAGCATCACCCAATCGTTAACTGCAAAACTGATTGATCTATGCCGATTGTCATAATATGACTTCTGCCTGCTTTGAGCTTCAAGAATATTTCTTCTAACAAGTTGAATCTTCTCGTGAGTCAACTGTAGAAGGGCAGGACCTGCTATTGGTGATTCGCCTGTTTCGCGCCAACAGGTAGGAGTTCTGCACTTTCTTCCGTACAAAGCTTCAAAAGGAGCCATCTTGATTGTTGAATGATAATTGTTATTGTATGAAAATTCGACCAACGGCAAGTG
>JAANYP010001835.1:12165-45354 GCA_020465985.1 Centrapalus pauciflorus | reverse complement strand
TGAGCATACAACAGGCTGAACAAACAGTTTACCGTTTATTTGTCAGCCGGCTGATGGGTCCAATCTTTCAACCTGTTCAACTCGTTCACCCTGTCTTCACGATGGCATTGTGGCTGTAACGTTCAACTATTTGAACCAACTGTTCTCCAAAGGAGCAACAGTGAGACACGTTTGAAGGGACTAACGCTTGAAGACTGAGAACCGGGTGTGACCCTGCATATCACAGGTTTGACCAACAGCCGTGACCAGAATTAATTACCTTCTTTTAATTAAAGTACTTCATTTCTGTTGTTATTTTAACTAATTACTGCGGATAATGTGGGTTACGTGTGGTAGTGATTTAAACCAGTCAAGTGGTCTGACAAAGTTCTGACACTGGGACCAACGTTCGTTTCCGTTAACTAACATTTCAAATCGAACCGGCCCAAACCTCGCTTCCATACCAGCCCACAGTCAAAATCTATAACTCACCAAAACCCACTGTTTTCCCATCTTCGTCTTCCTCATCATCTCCCGAAATCTCAGAACCCTAAATCGCTAATGTCCTTTTGCTTCTTCTATACCCAAAACATTCCCAACTGGCTGCACGACCTACTCCCTTCTCCCCAGTATTTGTTGGGGAGGATGTCGTCACACACGATCCATCACCACGGTGCAGACATCAAGGCCCACCAACTACTTGCAAACCATCATACCCCAAAACTATGTGGGGCAAGGGTTACGAACACACTTGGGGGAGTTTCTGAAAGTTCATCCGTTGAATACGCAATGACTGCCTCTCCTGTTCTGCCAAGATGGGGTTATGAGTTCTGGTATCATGTGCCTTACCTCCAGAATTCCAAGTCATTAAGGGCCCAATACTCAATGGGCTCAGACTTGAAGAGATCAACACTGATCTGGCTCAGGGGAGGTGCTTCACATACCACTGGGCTTGCGTCTTACGATGAGCCCCCAAGCTGGAAAATGATAAATGGGAAATCTGCTACTCTGTGGTGTGGCAGAACCCAAAGTTGGAGACAACACTGTCAGGAAGGACGCTCTCTCCTACCTACATCTTCGTGATTCCCTCGTGGTGATGTTGCTTCAGTGTAAGTTGGCTCCTTTGACCACTGAGCCTGATGAAAATGCCCTGGAGTTCTGCAGTTAGGAGGGAACTACCATGGATATGGCCAAATGGATTTTTCTGAATCTGGAGGAAACCTGGTGCAGCAGAGTCGACCAGCTGCTGTTCGATATCCCAGGTTCGAGCCTCATTTTCAAGCATGTATGGTGGTGGCATTTTATACCTCAAGACTATTTTAAGACTGCTGCCATTGCCCAGTTATAGAGGGAATAGAGTTTTCTACTACTCCAGTGCCTGCAGAATGCGCTCCTCCTCTATCAACACCATTGAGGCGGCTGCTAGGGTTTCAGTGGAAGGACACTCTACTGTGAAGGTGGATCAAGAGACTGCTCCCACAAGCTCACAATCCAAAGCCAGGCCAAACTTTTAAAGAGGCTCCTGGCACTGCGTTGAAGCTGGGCTGTGAAAAAGAAGGCCAAAACAGCTCCATTCTGAGTCTGTTCCTTAAGCGCTCTGTGGCTGAGGAAGAGCAGATTTCCTCACACTAGCTCATCTGTTGAGCATGAGCCTGTTTGTGGCTGGACTGCGATCTGTGGCACACCAGGACGATGGAACAGGCCAGCGCATGTTCCTAGGCCCAGTCTTCCAGCCTGTCCAACAGATCTCTCCCTACCCTCCACAATCCCTACATCACTCCCTGCCATACCACGTCAAATCTCTAGCCAAAGAAAACAAGCCCACAAGAACCATCTCCTCTGTTTCCCGTCTAACAGGGGTTCCGTTGTACAAAAGCAACCCAAGCTGCCTCTCCTATTTTTGGGAGAAGGTTCAGCTCATTTGGTAAGCCTGCTTCACTCCAGTCTGAGTTCACACCTTGAGTCAGCCTAGACCCTCTGTTTCCTCAACAGGAACAGTTGTACAAATGGAGATACCCACTCAATCATCCCAGCCCTCCCAACAAGCTGAGGATATTGAAAACAGGGTCCTCTCCACTCTCCATACTGTGTCCACACTGTCCCCCACTCATATCTCCTCACACCCTGAGTCTACACGAGGTGCCCACGCTGCTGATATAGACCAATCAGCAGCTCAGCCTCAAACTTCTGTTCCCCATGATTCAGCTGTTCAACACCAAACAGCTGCTGAGGGACCACCAACAACACAAGCTGATGAACCTCAGGGATCATACCATCCCTCTGGTGAGGCTGCTTCCTCAATGCAAATTCCATCAGCAGGTTTCACCACTGCTGATGTTGAAATGCATATCCCCTCTCCCAATGATGAGGTGCCTTTAGACCAAGGCACTGCAGAGGGAACCACCACTGGTCTTCATGAGGGTGTTGCAACACAAGCAGCATCTGAAAGGCCCCAAACATCATCCCCTTTTCCTGGTGATGCAGCTACAGCCGCTGCTGAAGGTCCTCTTGATCCCTCTAACCTGGGCCATCTTACTTTTGCTCAGGCTATGGAGCTTCTATCCCAAGTCCCTCTTCCCTCTCCATCACATCCACTACTACAATCAGACCCTTTTGCGACGGCCAAATCTGTCACAAATCCGTCGCAAACTCTTATTTGCGACCGATTTGCGACCGAATATGGCGGACGCAAAAAGGCTCGTCGTAAATATCTTTGCGACGACATTGCGACTGATATTTGCGACGGATTTGCGACGGGCTTTTATTGCGACGGATTTGCGACGGGCTTTTATTGCGACGGCCTTGCGTCCGTTTATCTTTGCGACGGACTTGCGACGGACCTTTTGCAACGGATTTGCGTCAAATTCGTTGCGACGGATTAGCGACGACTATTATTATTTGCGACAGATTTGCGATGAAGTTTTTGCAACGGATTTGCGATAGCTTCGATCACAAATCCATCGCAAATTCACTCTGATTTAATGGTCTCTACTGTCGCAAATCCGTCGCAAAAACCTGAAAAAATTTTGTTGTTTATTCTGTTATTCTATATTTAACCATTTTTTCCTGTGAATAAAAACTCAATAATCTAAATTTTTCCTGTGAATAAAAACTCAATAATCTAAAACACCTTTAAACCAATATTTCGTAATACTAAATCAAACCATTGCAGTACAAAATAACATAGTAGATTACAACTTAATATCTCAAATTAAAACCAATATATTCCATAAGACAAATGTTTAACAGTTGCTCGGATGATTCCTTGGGACGCTCCATTCTTTCTAGCTCCACTTCGTCACTTCGTAACATTCTACAACAGAAAAGTAATTAATTTGTAAGAAATTAGTTTTCATATAAGTTTCAAACAAAACACAAATTGTAAAATAGCTAAAGAAAAAAACAATATAAATTCCTAAAACATGTTAAAACATTATGTATCACATTAAAGAAGAAGTCCTAATACAAAAAATATGTATCACATTAAAAAGAAGTCATATTATGGAACAAGTTCTAACCCAAAATATCCATATTTATATGATGTAAAAAATCATGTTATTTTAATGAGTAGAAACATACGAGTAACAAATAAATAATGATTACCGGTTTAAGAAGGCGGATTTTGAAACCGTGCAAACAACATTTCAATTTTCTTGTCCATTTGGTTTCGATGGTCCTCTAGTTCTTTGGCCATTCTTCCTCTAGAGCTGCTCGCTCTCGTTCTCTTTCTCTCCTTTCAATTTCTCTTTCATTTTCAAACTCTGCTCTTTCTTTTTCTCTTTCTGCTCTTTCAATCTCTCTTTCTTCTTCCATCTCCTCTACCTTCTTTTTCAGTCTTTCAATCTGCGAGTCATAAAATATCTTTTATAACTATGTATGCATGTTTAAATGATTTTTATAAACTTATTTATATGTATGTGTGTGTATAAGTAATAAATATACCTCGTCATTTTCATCTTGTGAATGATGACTACTTGTGCTAGATATAGAAGATGTTCCTGTTAGAACAAAAACAGGATCCGACGCATCGCTCGCCCCATACAGTCTCCCCTTCTTCCTCCCTCTAGCTGCCACTTCCCATATGGGTTGTTCATGTTCTAGGTGCTTCTCACCAAATGTCTCATTTATCAATCTATCATAAGTTTCCTATAATAAAAAATAGAAATTAAAATTCATTCATATTTTATATGGTTAACCATATAGAACTGATGAAACTTACAATATGTACTCGTGCCCTGTTATCGACCCATACCGGCTCGATCTCCTCCGACCCTCCCTCCCCTGGCCTTGTTCCTTTCCTTGTGTGCGTGTGTGTAAAAAACTCTCTAGATCCAACTGGGCGATTCAATTTAGCTTCCTACAAAAGTCATGTATTTAATATTTAACATATTATATGTTAAAATATAACAAATTAAATGTATCTTACCATGGCTACTCTAGTAGCGGTATAGCCACGAGACCCACAGGTATGGTAGCCACCTACTAGTTTTGATCTGTTTACTTGATTTTGTTTTGATTTCTTTTGCCATTCGTCTTTAGTCCAACGCTCTACAAGTTCTTTCCAATATTCTTGTTTGATCCAAGTTGGGTTATAAGAACTGATGACAGATAAATCATCCCCAACTTGAACATTGGCAGCCTGTACCATTTTAAGTGCTCTTTGCCGGGCTCTACACATTGTGTCACTTAATCGTTTATGAAGTTGTTTATAAAACCGATCATGGATTCTCACTTCGTGTTCGCTATTCCAACAAAAGTACCCCTACACATAAATAACTTATTAATAAACATTCTTTCATTTATAAAGTTATAAACAATAGTATGTACACACCTGGAAACGTTCCCACATTCTTTCGCGAGCCTCCATAGGAACATCAACCCAGTATCCCCAAGCACCGCCGTACATGTTTCTGAAAATACTTGTGATAACACGACATACTTTTTCTTGTTTATCAAAGCTACACAATAGATAAAATGCATGACAATTAGCATTAGAATCAACTATGTATATATATACATACACACACTCGCACACGTACTCATCTCCATTTAGTGAAATCTGAATACGATCCGCTCGTGCAGGTAATGGAATCGGCAGACTCGACCCTCGTGGTACTTGTGACTCCTCTTCTTCCTCCTCACTAAGGGTCATATCCTCTAATCCAACTTCTTGAGTAACACTAATGCTTCCCGATCCTTGCCTTATTACTCGTTCACCACCACTTCCTCGTCCAGTTCCACGACCTTGACTCCTACTAGCAGAACTGCGTCCCGTCATGATATCTGCAAAAAAAAATCAAATTAAAAGAAACATTTTCTAAAAAAAACATGCAACTATAAATCGTAATTACAAATTGATTACACAAAATATAAGCTACCAAGTATTTACTTATTAGTCCGACTCGTCTTCTTCATAAGCAACTTCAATATCATCATCTGTATCTAAATCATTGTCTTCAAACTCATCTTCCTTCTCCTTATCATGATCTATATCATCATCTTCCTCATCATCATTAATAACTTGTACATCTCCTTGTAATAGAGAAACAACTTCCACATCATCATTTGTATTTGTATAGATAAACCTATCATTCTCTTGAAAGAATTGCTCCCTGTCCATATCATCATCATCACCACCGTCTACTTCATCAACATCTTGTGCAAATTCATAGATGCCTCTAGGTTTCGTCTTAACGACAGCCCACCAATCTTTTATTGAAGGATATGGTACATAATACACTTGGTGTGCTTGTGATGCTAGGATAAATGGGTCATCAAAGCATCCCCTTTTCAAGTGTTTGACATCAACCAAATTATGTTTATGGTCGATCCTTACCCCTTGAATGGGGTCAAACCAACTACATTTGAACAAGACAACGATGCAAGGTCCTAAAGGGCTATGATATTCAACCTCGATGATCTCATCCAATAGTCCATAATAGTCGCTTTCAGGTTGGTTATATGTAGCCCCTTTCACCCATACTCCACTGTTTTGTGTGACTCGTCCACTAAAAGCTGTATGTGTGTGAAACTTGTAACCATTCACCATATAGCCCTTATGCGATTGAACATTAGTGAGTGGTCCATGTGCTACATCTTTCAAATGTGCATTCCTTTGATTTGAACTAGACGTAACCTAGTGTTAAAAAAAGAAGAATATATGTTATGCTTATTATAACAATACTAAAAGTATTTACATTAATTTTGTGATATATACTTACCTCAGTATACAACCATTTAGCAAATAAGTTCTCTCTTCTTATATCAAGTTGCCCATCATCAATCAAAGGTTCTGTTTCTCTTATCCAATTGTCAAACGACCATATTGAATCATGGACCTCTTCACAATTAAGTAAGACATATGTATGAATCTTATGCACCTCATCAGTAGTCAAGACTCTATGTTTTCCACCATTCTTATATAATCTTCGTGATGGAACTTTGAATATGCTTAATCGAGAGTCAGTACTTGAAACACAAGGAATTTCAGGGGCAAAATTTCGAGGCTCACGGTTCAGCCGTGTTTGTACACTTGGTGGCAAATATAGATTGCAATAGGTAGTGAGTTCATCTACAAGATATGATTCAACAATAGACCCTTCAACCCTTGCCTTGTTTCTAATTGTTCTCTTCAACACGCCCAACTTCCTAAAAATATAATGTTGAAAACAAATATAAGCAATTATAGGTTGTATTATCTCACTATAAAAACTTATTAAGTTAATGCAATTACCTTTCGTAAAGATACATCCATCTATATTGCACCGGACCACCAAGAATAGCTTCATTTGCTAAATGTATTACAAGGTGTTCCATTGAGTCAAAAAAGCCTGGTGGGAAAACTTTTTCCAACTTGCAAATGGTTACAACAATACTTTTTTGAAATTTTTCTATGTCCTCAATATGTAACACCTTTGCCATTGTTTCCCTTCCAAATATGTAACTCTCGTCGATTGCAGATCTTTTCTATATCCTGCCTTGCCTTAATATTATCTTTAGTTTTAGGAGTATCCATTACGGTGTTGAATAGATTCTCAAAAACATTCTTCTAAATATGCATTACATCAAGATTGTGTCGAATTAACAAAGTGTGCCAATAAGGAAGCTCCCAAAAGATGCTTTTCTTCACCCAATTATGGGTAACTCCATAACCTGAAGGTTTTGGATTATTTTTCGAGTGTGGACGACCCTCATAAACAGTTGGAATTTCAGAAAGTTGGTCTAGAATTTCTCCACCTGTTAACATGATCGGTGTTGTGATAGACGGCAATACAGCAGTTCGAGCCCGAAATCCTTTTTTATCACGACGAAATTGATGATTTTCTGGTAAAAATCTTCGATGGCAGTCAAACCAACATGATTTTCCTCCTGCAGTTAATTGAAATGCTTTCGTGTCACCCATACAATATGGGCAAGCTAAGTGACCATGTGTGCTCCAGCCTGACAACATTGCATATGCAGGGAAGTCACTTACTGTCCATAAAAGTATAGCTCTCATTGTAAAGTTTTGTTTACGATAAGCATCATAAGTTTCAACACCATCATCATATAAGTCTTTCAACTCATCTATTAGCGGCCTTAAAAACACATCCAGGTTTTGACCCGGGCTCTTTCTTCCAGGAATAACCAAACATAGTTTAACGTACGAGTCTTTCAAACTCATCCAAGGAGGTAAATTATATATTGTAAGAAAGACGGGTTATTTGGACTAAAACCATCCGTACATAACCCAAGTCGAACATTCCGTATCTCTTCTGCAAAGAATGGATGTTTTTCATCAAAATGCTTCCATGCCTTACCATCACTTGGGTGTACCATGCTTCCCTCCTGTGTGTTGTGATCAAAGTGCCAAGTCATCTCTTTGGCTGTCTTTCTTGACATATACAACTTTTGAAGTCTAGGACCAATTGGCATGTAGGTCAAGACCAAATTAGGGATCTTCTTTTGGTCAGTCTTATAACGAGATGCACCACACCATCGACAATGGCTCAATTGTGAATCTGCTTTATAAAACAACATGCAATGGTTCTTGCAAGCATCAATCCTCTCTTTTGGGAGACTAAGTTCACGCAAACTCTTCTTTGTATCATAGAAGGTCTCTGGGAGGTAATTACCTTTTGGTAGCATACTTTTAAAGATGGGAAGTATGTAGTCAAAGGTAGAAATAGGTACATTACAATGCGACTTCCAATTCAACAAAGTAGTGGCAGCCTGTAACTTTGACCAATTTGTACACCCCTCCCACAAGGGTTGATCGGCATCTTGTAACATGTCATAGAACCCCTTGGCCTTTGGATTTGGAACATGTTCCTCCCTGGGATTTGAATCCGAATGTGATTCCAATGTTTGATCAAAACTGGTGGGATACATGCTATCCAATACCATGCGTCTATAACCATCAACATCATCCCCGTCATTAGCTTCCATTGGAGTAGAAGATTGTCCCATATCTTGGTTTAATGTTTCACCGTGTGCATCCCATGTATAATAATTAGGCATGAACCCTCTTGAAAGCAAGTGGTTTTCAACAACTTCTCTTTCTCTATAATGAATGTTTTTGCATCTAGTACAAGGACATTTGATTTGAAACAATATCTCTCCATTACTAGTTAACTTCCTTTCAACGATTGATTCGTTAGAATAGGCAAAGTTTATAAACTTATCCACGTTTTCACCATAATCCAAATTAAAAAATCCATCACTCTTTTTCAACTCATACATCCATCGTCGATCCCTAATCCATGACATAATCAATAACTACAATAACAATTGAACAAAAATCATAATCTTATAAACTATTCATTGATGTTTGCAAACATTATTTATGCATAACATGTACAACTAGAGTACTAGAATATAATTTTCTAATTAAATTGTTCAAGTGTTAATTTTTGTTGTTTTGAATTTAAAAATTAATGTATACTAATAGATAAGTTATAATTATAAATTAAGAACTAAATAGTAGTATATGTGTGTCCTTAACTAGGGTGTAATTGGATCGAGCAACACCAAACTCAAGCTCCAACTAGATATTAAAACTCGACTCAAGTTTTTATGAAATCACAGAACACTACAAACATTTTTACGAAATTACAAAACATTACATTTTTTTGGGACGAAGGGAGCACGATGATGTTATCCCCCCAAAACAGAAAGAAAGATTAAAAGTTCGGACTCAACTAGGTGCTGAGTTTCGGACTTCCCAACACACACAAGCTTTCTGTTTTTGCTGTCCAAATTCACACATATGCTACACACTCTGTTAACTAATATATGTATCAAACTAAGAAGGATTAATGGCGAAAACAGGGACCAAGTAAGTACCAATATGAAAATCACTACCAAGATGAAAACAAGAAGAAAATCAGTACCAATATGGAGATCGAGGAGGAGAAGAGCAGCGGCCCGGTGATGGAGCGAAATAGCGCCGGTGAGCGCCGATTGTTTCTAGGGTTGCTGAGCGTCGATTGTTCCAGCGGTTCCTATTTGTGGTTGTGGCTGCTAGGTTCCTATTTGTTCCAGCGGTTCCTATTCTTTACATACATAAGTAACTATACATTAAATATATATTAAAAATAACTAAAAAATAAATTATTTGTTTATTTATAAACTTAATAAAATATATTAAAAATAACTACAAATCATTTGAACAATATTAAGTATTTAAAAAGTAACATAATATAGTATTAACAAAATCATATTTTTTTTATAAGAATTAACATTTATATGGTATAATTTTAAGTTTACAAACATATTATATAACTAATTATTTTTTAAAAATTATCCACGTAATACGTGGGTTCATAAGTTAGTTAATTTATATAAGCGATTTCGTTCACTTTTATTCAGCTTTTAACCCAAGAATAAAGAAAACAAAAAAGGTCCATCACAAAACCCTTGCAAATTTTCAGTCTTTACGACGAATTTGTGACGGATTTACGACGGAATTAAACTTTTTAATTTTCTAAAAAATAATGTCTTATCAGAAATTATGTGTACTCATGACCACACATTAATATATGCATTATTATAAGCATAAAAAATTAAAAGAAAAAAACCACACAATTTGTATACGTGAACATTCAAAACAACGAATCATAAATTTTGTAACGTATATAAAATCAATACAAATGTACACGAACATGTCTATAAGCATGTATATAAAAGCACATATCTTATCCAAACTCATGTTTTACGTATTTAATTACATAATCAATGTTTTTTCCCGTTTGTTTGAACTTTTTAATATGAGAATAAAGAAAACAAACATAGGTCCGTCGCAAATCTCTCGCAAATATCCAGCCTTTGCGATGGCTTTGCGACGGAACTAAACATTTCATATTTTTAAAAAATCATATCTCATCAAAAATCACGTGTACTCACGACCACACACTAATATATGTATTCTAATAAGCGTAATTTAATTTTAAAAGAAAAAAATTCATACAGCTTGTATATGTGTACCTTAATAAACAACGAATCACAAACTTTGTAACGTATATAAAATCATAAACAAACGTAAACGAACGCATCTATATGCACGTATATAATAATAAATATCTTATCAAACCTTAAATTTTATGTATTGGAATACATAACCCATATATTCGTACCCGTTTTTAAGTTTTTTAACCCGAGGTTAAAGAAAACAAAAAGAAAGTCCATCGCAAACCTGTCGCAAATTTCCACTCTTTGCGACAGATTTGCAACGAACCTAAATTATTGTTTTTTTAGTAAATTATGTGTCATTAAAAAGCATGTGTACTCACGACCACACATTAATATATGTATTTTTCTAAGCATAAAAAATGTTCGAAGAACAAATCACGCAACTTGTATGTATATACTTTTCACGAACAACGAATCATAAACTTTGTAACTTATATAAAATTAATACAAATATACATGAACATATATATAGCCACATAAATAAAACCAATATAACCTATCCAAACTCAAGTTTTATTTACTTAATTACAAATCAATGTTCATATCTGTTTTTTAAAGCATTTTAAATTGAAAATCAAGAAAAGAAACAAAAGTCCGTTGCAAATCTCTCACAAACTACCAGTCTTTGCGACGGATTTGTGTCGGCAAATGTGCGATGGATTTGCGTCGGGAGTGTTTGCGACGGATTTGCGACGGATTTTTGTAAAAAAAATTTATTTATTATTTCAATAATATTTTTCGTCGGAATTGCGACGAATTTTGCGATGAACTTTTTTTCTCTCGCAAATCGATCGCTGGTCGGTCACAAATTAGTATTTTATTTGCAATGGATTTTGTCGGTCGCAAAATATTTCTGCCGGTCGCAAATCTGTCACAAATGGGTCAAACTTTGCGACGGATACAATCCGTCGCAAATTTCCGTCGCAAAAGCCACTTTTTGTAGTAGTGATCCTCAAACACCAGCCTCATCATCATCTTCTCCCTCTACCCACTCCAAACAATCCACCCATACACCACCATCTCCCAAAGACCTGCCTTTGAAGGATCAGCTTTCTTTGCTGACCAACAAAGTTGGTTCTTTGGAAAACACCATGCACTCCCTACCATCCATCATCTCAGACTCTGTGTCTGAGCAGCTCAAAGGATTCTTTGATCTGTTTAAAGAATCCTTCCCAGTTACTCCCCAAACTGACAACTCTCCACAGCTGATTGCACTCACTGCACAGCTGCAAACTGTATCCACCTCTCTCTCCTCTATCCTCTCCGTACAACAGGACTCTGTGTCCTCCATGGCAGCCATTTCACAACAGCTGTCATCTATCCTCACTTCTTGCAACTCTACCCTTCCTAACACTTTGGCCGGCTTACAGACCATCATTGGTTCCCTATCCCACTCTGTATCATCAGACCTTGCTGATGTGCGAGATTCACTAGAACTTCATCTTGCACAGCTGCAATCTCTGCTGTTCACAGCGTCTGATAGGGAAAATCTTCTTAAGTTGACCACCCTTGCTGATTCCCACACATCTTCTCTTCAAACCTGTCTTTCCCAACTTAGTGAGGTGAAGGATAACTTGGCTTACTTAGTGAACAGCCTTGTTGGTCCTAAACCCTCTAAACCTGCTGGCAAGCCTGCTGACTTTGTGTCTTCAGACAGACCAGGTGTTGAAGTCGCTGCTTCATCTCCTTCAAAGGGGGAGAAGTCATCTGCCTCGAAGACTAAGTCTAAGGGGGAGAAAACTTCTTCTCCTAAGGAGATACCAGTGTCTGCAACTCACACTGGTCAGCCAGCATAAATTTTTGAAACAGGTGCAGCTGAAGGTGCTTCTCAAGCTGTTATGCCTACTCAGGCTGTCTCTTCAAACCCTGCTCAGTCTAAGGGGGAGGAGAGCATTCCTGAGGACAGGCCTAGCAGCAAAAGGAGGCACCTTATTTTATCAGAAGAAGAAGAAGAAGAAGAAATTCCTGAAGCTGCTGTCCCTAAAGCAGCAGCTAAAGGAAAAGAAAAGGTAGCTGAGGAGCCTATGCAGCAGAAACAGGCAGAAATGCAATTTCACAAGACCAGAGCCAAAGAGATGGGCCTCCCTATGCACAAATACTTTGAGTTTAGGGATGAACAGCTTCAAGCTCTGGAGGAATTAAGAAAAGAAGTAGAATCTGCCAAAGCTGCTAAGTCCTTTGCCCTCCAAGAAGCAAAGAAAATTAAAATGTCTACCTTGGAGGTGCAAAAGAAAATAATGGAAGCTGCCAGGAAATCAGCAGGAGAAAAAGAGAAGGAAGTAGAGAAAGGTACTCAGGTCTCTGTGACCAAATCAACAGTACCCTCTGCCAGAGCCAAATTCCACTTTGACAACTTGGCTAGAAAAAAATTTCATGATGTTGCTACTAGAAGGCTTGCCAAGGAAGCGATTGTCAAAGCTGTTCCCATTTCAAGAAAAGGCACACAGTGGAAACTTCAGATCACCAGGATGGGTGCAACAGGCCCTGAAATGGAATCCTACGATCACATTGATGTTGCACAGATGGGATACAGGGAATGGGTAGAACTGGCAGTTGCTCTGAGCCAGTCTAAGTCAGAAACGGCTAAGACTATCAGGGCATACATCAAGAAGCTGATGGAAAGAGTAAGTGAGTTGGGCCTGATTCCAAAAGAAGTAGAAGAGGGTGTCTCTGTGACATACCCCAAAATAAAGGCCAGAAGGACAAAGAAGGATACAGAGATGGAGGTACTCCTCGCGCAGATTGAACAGGGCGACTATGCCCTTGAAATAAAAGGAGTTGATTATAGTTTGCCTAAAGGAATAGAGTTTGAGGATGGCAAGATTATAGAAGAACCTGAGCTGGGGGCATTTTTTGTAGATCCCCTAACTCAGAAGAAGTGCTTCCAAAGAGCTTCAGATCTATACAAAGTTGATCTGAGACAACTTGCCGCCTTCAGACTTGCAGTTTCTTTCAGGCAGTCTAGCAAATGGAGAGTAGCCATCTGGGAACAGCTCAGAGGCTTCTATGATAGAGGGGAGCTCAATGATCCCAAGTTCATGATTATCAGGAGTGAAATTGAGGAAATTGAGGATACAATGGAAGAATTGGAAAGGATGGTTCAGGATCCTTCTCCACTGATATGAAGTCCATCTACCATCTGGGTAGGTGAAGAATGGAAGCTGTCCATCAGTTGGACAGGCTTGCCATTATTTGCTCCCAACTCAAACAGTCCAAACATCTTGTACATTAGTTGTACATCCTGTACATTAGTTGTACATCCTGTACATTAGTTGTACATTATTACATAAGTTGTAATTTTTGCTTTTACATTAGTTGTAAAATACATTAGTACATTAGTTGTACTCTTGTAAGAACATGTGTTGTTCTAGTATAGTCAAGAATCAGTGTATATATAAACTGATCTTTTACTTTACTGTAATGTTGTAATTTTATTTCAGCAAATGTACTGTAAAAATATATAGTGATTTTTGATAAGACCAGCTTGGACTGGTTATTGCAAATAGGGGGAGATTGTTAGGCACAAAAAGGCCTCAGTCAAACCTGTTCTACATCTGAGGGGGAGATTTAATAATCAAACCTGTTGATGCATTTGAAGGTTGAATTTAAGGCCTGTTATATGCCTTATTGAAACCTGAAAATGATTTGCAATATCAGTCTAAAGCTGTTCTATATGTTGCATGTGTTGCAACTAAGACAGTTTGTCCAAGCTGCTCTGTCTGCTGAACAGGCTGGACATAAACTGTCTACGCTGCTCTACACTGTTGAGCAGCTTGGGCATTTTTAAAGTGTTCTGTTCTTTGTGAAACAGAACCTGTTCTTTTGTGAACAGGCTAAACACTTTATGGAATATGTTTCCAAGTCATCATGTATTGTTTTTGACTACAAGATCAGTTTACAAAGTCGAAGACAAAGTGGAAAACAGAACTGCTCAGCCTGCCCACGCTGTTCTGTAACATGAAGACAAAAGGGTATTTGAAAAAGGGTGACAGACCTTTTTCTTATATCAAAATAGGCCTTTACAAGGAAGAAAGACGCAAAGTTGACATTCCTAAATTAGTTAAAGGCAATGCAACAGTAGACAAAGTAAAAAGACAAAAGTTCTGCACATGTGAAGACAAGTCTGATTTTCAGAAAAGTGCAGAAAAGGTTATGTTGTCTTTTCAACAAGACTTCTCCTTTTCATTCCGTCCATTGAAGATGTTTCTCTTAGATCCTCTAAGTGAGTATAAAAGGAAGCTTCTAAGGTCAAAAAGAAGTGTGAAGAAAGCTAAGTGCTTAAAACCAAGAGTGAACGTGCAAGTGTGATCTTCATGCATGCAAGTCTTCTGTAAACCAGCATCTGTGTGTCTAAGCTGTTTTACTTAAGCTGTTCCTTAAGTCTTGTAAACACAGTGAGTGCTTCTTAGTGAGTGTATTCATTGTATACTAGTTCGAGTCTGTCTTAGACTAGTAAGCATACTGTTGTATCTGTCATCTCAGCTTGAACTATTCCGCATTCAAGCTTGTTTGTAATTAACAAATTGTTGATAATACATACAAACATTGAGAAAAGAGTGTGTAGTTTTTAAATTGCTGTATTCACCCCCCCTCTACAGCTTATAACTATATACTTTGGGAACCTCTCGGGACCTACACAATCCATACCTATGACCACGTCAAAATTTCTCAGTTTGACGGGCATCAAGTCTATTTCAAAGAGTCGGCCTACTAATTCTAAGGAGCATCCTCGACTTATATTATTTGTCTTAAGCGTCTCACTGTCATCAACCTCAATAGCATAAGTAGCACTTAATGGAATTTATCTGCTTAGTGAACTTCGTGGATATAAATCTCCTATCAGCACCAGTATCAAATAGTAGAAATGCATAAGTGGTATCTAATGGGGTAAGAGGATAAGTCTACGGGTTTGAAACTTCTTAGGCAGATAGTCACAGCTTTATCTTCTCGTACGCAGAGTTGTAGTTAAAACTTAATTCCTCATAAAAGTTCTTGATACTTAATCTTTGTATATGATATGGTCAAAATTTTCTGATAAATTCTTAAGCCTTATTTACCCTAAGATATATCAGATAGTATAGCCTAGATAAATACTATAAAATGGTAGAAGGGTACTAAGTATGAGATGCTTCTGGGGTTTCCTCGTACTCCAGAGTGTTAAGTCGTTGGGTTAGTTCTACATTACGGGCTTTGCGCTCTGCTAGGCGCTGTCACAATTTGTCTATTCCGTCTTGTTGAATCGCTTGGGTGTTCTGGTTGTCCCAAGGTATATTGAGGGTTTGTATTGCCTCCTGCTTAATCTTTGCAAAGATCTCACCGACCTCATGGTGAATTTTGTGAAAATTGGAGGTCGTGTCTGGCGGCCCTTGCCACCAACAGAGGCATCGTTTGTTACGTAGGTTTCTGGGTAAGTGTCGGCACTTGAGAGGAAGATGGTGTTCCGACTTTAAACTGGTTTTGGATCCCTTCCTCGTTTCTCCACTCTTGGAGAGTGTGAGGCATCCATCCCCACTGTCTTACGTTCGCCTACCGTTACAGTTGCGGGCTTGGCTGATGAGTAGGTACCGGGATAGACTCCCGTTGTGCTAGTCACACCCTTTTCCTAGGGGTGAACTTCCTTAATGGTTCATTGGGGTGGCTTCTGAATAGGGTGTAGGGTGGCATATGTGGTGGTGATGGTGGAGAAATTTGTGTTGCAGGGCCACAATTGCCCTCCTTGTGCTTTGACGAGTCCATTACATCGTCATTGATTTAGTCTGGGTGGTTTCCCGATCCAAAGTATACCCCAGTGTCACCTTGGCTTCTATGTTCCATGGGTGAGAATTCATCCTCTGAGTCAAAGAGGATAATAACCATATTGTTCGACATGTTATTGTCATCAGGGACAATATATGTGTTCACAATTCTTGAAGAAAACTTAGTTTTGTAACAGTTATAGTCTAGGTACCAATGCAACCTAGTTCACTATAACTATGTCTTTGATACCAATCTGTCACACCCCGTTACCCCGGTTGGCAACGAAGCGTGACGTCGCGGAAGCATAACCACAATCATAATGAACAACCACTAGATGGACGTTTTCAAAAATACATCGGAGTAATGTTTTACATGACCCAAAATAATAAAGAGAAGTTCGCAAGGTATAGAGATTTAAATACATAATTAATTCATCAAAAATAATGCAAATAAATCTCCAATGGTTTGAAACTGAGTGCGACTCCTTAAATGCGGAAGCTTGAAAATACTACCGATGTGATGGACTTGCCTTAATTTCCTGAAAATACACGCTAAAATACGTCAACAAAATTGTGGGTGAGCTCATAGGTTTACACGTAAATCTGACTTGTATGGACAACAATAATAGAGATTGAATTTATAAAATCATAAATTCCTGGTTATGTATTACATATAAACCATCATGCAACCGAAGCTTAATTAAAAATGAGTTTGCCCTGTGCAGTATTCCCATACGTAATATCGTGTGTTGAATATATATGCACACGCTGTTAGCCAATCCGACTAACCCGAGTGGGGGACATGACTCCCAATAGATCTATCCACAATATATTCGCGCTTACAAAAAAATGCAATTAACGGTTCATGATATCAGGACTAATGGAACCACATGTGTAATACATAATAGAAATGAAGATATTCTCGTGTCCATATAAAAACGAAGCATGTATTTCATCCCCAAAACATAACAATGTGAAAATAGGGGTTATGAGAACTCACCGGGATTGCGATGCCAAAAATCTAGCGTAAAAAGCTTTTAGCGTAAATGGATGGATGATGCGTCGGGTGAGTTTAATCGAGTCCTAAATGATAATAAGGACTTAATATCTCTAATATATGATGATATATATATTTATAGATTTTTATGTCTTAAATCACCCAACATTACAAGTTTATAAATAAAATTCGCTTAAAACGTCAAGTTTATATATATATAATTTTCCAGCTTTTTCGGAGGTTTTTCGGCCTACTTTGAGGTTGTTTTTGACCAAGCTCCAAAATGTTTTAGACTTTGGTTTTCTAGGACATTAAACTACTATATACAAAGGATTTTTAGAATCAAGAACAGCCATTTTTCGAGATGTTTAGGTTGGTGAAAAAGCTCGTTAAAAACCCTATGTTGGCCATTTTTGAGCTGCCAAACTTTCTTTTTCCCAAAATATTTCTGGAGGTCTTAAACTCCAAAATAAATTATGAAAAATTCCAGATCTATAGTTACGACATAGATCTAACGTTTGAGACAAGAATCAACTCATTTCGATAAGTTATGAATTAGTTATGATTTTTCAAAGTCGATGTAAATTTTTTGCCGAAAATCCGTAGTTTATAAACTTGAAATAGCTTGTGATTCTTGTTGTTTATTCAAAGACTACTTGTATAAAAGTTATAAAAGTTATAAAACACATATATATCACTTTTTTTCTTAATACTAACATTTTTATGATGTGTTCATATATTCATATGCACATTTAAAGAAACAACTTAAAAATAAAAACTAGAAACTTATAAACTTGAGTTTTTATGAAACTTGTTGTTGTTGGTGATTATATATATTATGCAAGACTTATATAAACATAAATATAAGATGAAATAAGTTAGTATTTACTTACTTTGAAGTATTTGGAATATGTTTTTTAGTAGAAGTTGAAATCTTTGCAAGACTTGCACAAAAACACTTGAATTTCTTGAAGAACATTTGAAGAACACTTGAATGCAAACATTTGTGATGTGTGTGTGTATAGATCCGGTTTTTATAGAAGAAAAAGAGAGGTTTTTGTTGTTTGAAGTGTGGAAAATGAGTGAGAAATGAGGTCTTATTTATAGGCAAAGTGTTTGGTCTTTCAAATGATGAAAGACATGGAAAGTAGGAGGTTGTGTGCACTTTTTAAACAAAATGATTGTGTTTAAAGTAATATTAAAAAAATAGAAGTCAACCCCTAATTGGCACATGCCTATGGCTGGCCATACATGTATATTCATTTTTTTTTGTATAAAAGTATTTAGAAATGTATTCTTGTATTTCTCTTTTCTTGTAATTTCATAAATACTTATGGATGCATTGTTTTAATAAATTGTTTTAGTCTTGCATAATTAATGTTAAGTAATTGTATTAGTGTTTGATTAGTGTCACTAATCATAATTTAATTATGTACTTAGTTGAATTAATCCTGCATATCGTAAATTGATCGGATTAATTGATTTCCTGATTCATCGCACCGATGAATTTGATTCTAATTGAGTTGAATTTCTTCATGAACCTTGTTAATCACTTTGATTAATTTCTAATGACCACTGATTAGGTTATAATTGGCCATTAAATACTAATTAGGTCGTAGTTGCTAACCTGGTTTAATGCCGGATGTTACATCTGCCATGTCTGCACAATAGATAAAATATTAGAATTATTAAAAATGAATAAACTTGTTTAAATTCAAATTTGTTTTATTTTGAACTTGTTTTAGTACAAAATCCAACACATATGAATTTCTACAAGTTTAATTAAATTTAAATTGAATAATTCAAACAAAATGACAAATTCGAACAAACAGATTCGAAGTAACACTTTTTCGAGTTTGAAGACACATTCGAGTTTAATGACCTTCTCGAGTTTACTTACAAACTCGAGACTGGTCATGAACAGATTCGAATGAGTCGGCCCACATCATCACTAAAATCCATGATTTTAACCATTTTGGACTCAGAAAATCACATTCATTAATCCTACTAGGTACTAATCAAAGATATTTGCATTCAATTTGACTTTTTACCGGTCCAAACTTTGTAATTTTGAAAAACAAGTTTTCTACCAATAAACCTTCAAAAATTCAATGATTTTGGCTTAAATGGTGTATAAGACTACTCAAATCTTGTACAAAACACTTGTTTATACCTAGATCTATGAGTAGAATCGAACCCACACGGAAGAAACTCGACAAATAGTGGTTTTTCTTGAAATCGACAAACTCGAAGCAAATAGATTCGAAATCGCCAGAGACAAACTCGAGAGTATAGATTCGAAAACAGATGACTTAATGACCATTACTGTTAACCTATTTATACCACCTACCTTCGAGTCTATTGCCACTTTCGACTCTACTGACAGATTCGAGATCATCCAAATTCGAGTTTAACATAAACTCGAATTACCCCCTGAAACTTTTGAAAATTTCAAAAATTTTGAAATAAAATCAACTTTTTCAACCTTTTCACCCTCATTGTGTAACGGAATAAACTATGCCAAATCTTTTACCCTAAGCACAAGATTTTCACGCAATGTTCATTTTATTCAACGATGAATGCACCCTCAGTAATTTTTGACCTTTTTCCTAAGTAAAGTAAAATAAATAAATAAAATAAAAATAAGTAAAAGTAAAAATAAAATTTTAAAATTTTGAACAAAAATTTAACTTAGACTTAAACTACACTTATTAAAATTTACAACCTATGTTAAACACTTAACAAAATAATTTTGACGAGTATAATCAAAGAAAGGTTCAATCAGATAGCGGTGTCAGATACTCACTTTCAGTACTTACACTTTCACACTTTGGAATTTTTTGATTCCTTTGATTGTTTGGCGTGACATACCCATTTAGCCGATTGTCGGTATTTACCCCTTTAAACATGCTACATTACGGAATATCCCTTGGCATTTTTATTTATCATGAAATTATCTTACGTGACTCAGACGTAGACATACTTTTATGATCAAGGCATACAGACAATGATTCTAACTTGTTGGTATTTGCAAACTTTCTTTAAAAGACAAACATCGGACACAGGTCTGTATTTTCATACAACAAAGTGTCTTAGTTTGACTTAAGGTTTATTTTTAAAGCTAGCAAGACAGCGGTGACAGGTCTGTACCGACGTACGACAAAGCGACTTATCTTGCTAACCCGAATCACAACAGAGGCAACAGGTCTGTACTTACGTACAACAGAGTTACATGTTTTTGACTCTCAATTTTGTATGATTTTTCTATTCTTTCCATTATAAGATGTATTTGATGTTGCTCTACATCCCCAGAAAGTTTGCATACCTCATTTAGACTCAAAATTTGTATGTCTTGTACATAAAAATTAAGACCGATTGGTCATACATCTAAGTTAGGGACACGTTTGACTTTTTGTAGAATATTTTATTAGCCTTGGGACTCCCTATATGTATTATGCCTACCAACACATCAAACTAAAATAAAGTATAACACTTAGAATTTTAGGTGCATTATGTGTGAAAGCCTAAACACTTAGAGTTTGTAACGACTGTGCTAATTTTCGTCACTTTGAACCTATGCATCTAAGACTTAGCTCTTTTTCTGATATTCTCTTTTTTTTTGAATTTTTCATGGTTTTCTCTCTTTTTTTTTCTTTTGTTTTTCATAAGAAATAGCAAGAAAATAATATAACCTACTAACTTACTAAAAATAGAAACTATCCTAATTTAGCAGACTTACTATAAAAAGAAAGAAATATTACAGCTATAAAAGGAAATAAAGTTCTACTAAGGTCAATTTACTCTGGCTTGCGCATTCCATTTAGTTGAATCAAATATTCAAACCGTGACTTATCAAAGGCTTTGGTAAATAAATCAGCATTATTATTGTCCGTTGCCACTTTTACCAACTTGATTAAGTTCTTTTCAGCACAATCACGAATAAAATGATGCCTTATGTCTATGTGCTTTGTTTTACTGTGTTTAACTGGATTATTTGTTATAGCAATTGTAGATTGATTATCTATCCTAATAGGAGTTTGAGTGTAAGCCAAACTGTAATCCCGCAATTGTTGTTGTATCCACAGAACCTGTGAGCAGCAACTACCAGCAGCAACATACTCGGCCTCGCACGTTGACACGGCTACCGACGTCTGTTTCTTGCATTCCTAGGAAACCAGTCTCCCTCCTAGGAATTGACAACCTCCAGTTGTTGACTTGCGCGTCAAGCTGCATCCTCCGTAGTTAGAATCCGTGAACGCCTCCAACTCTAGATCTCCATCCGCGTGATACCAAAGTCCCAGCTTCGGTTTCGACTTGAGGTATCGTAGAATTCGCTTCACAGCTTTCATGTGCATCTCCTTCGGATTAGCTTGAAACCTAGCACAAATACACACAGCAAACATGATGTCAGGTCTTGAAGCAGTTAAATACATAAGTGATCCAATCATGGCCCGATATAACGTCGGATCCACATCAGTATCACTTTCAGTACCCGGTCCGAGATTGTGATTCACTTGAATCGGCATGCTGAAATGGGCAGTCAGTTTCGTCCCTTCCATCCCGAAGCGTTCCAATATGTCATAGACATACTTCGTCTGATGGATAAACATACCTTCCTTCTTTTGGTCAACTTGTAACCCCAAAAAGAAATTTAACTCTCCCATTGCACTCATCTCGAATTTCGACTTCATCACCTTCTCGAAATCTTTGCACATTTGTTCATCTGATGATCCAAAAATGATATCATCGACGTACACTTGTACCAAGATGAAGTGTTCTCCCTTTCTCTTAACGAACAGCGTACTATCTATCCTACCCCTTTCAAACCCGTTCTCTAATAAATGGTTGGATAAAGTCTCGTACCACGCCCTAGGTGCATGATGCAATCCATATAGAGCCTAAACGATATACTCTATCTAGATATTTTCTGTAACAACCTAACTTTTGATCAGTTATGTAATGTATATTTTGAGATAATAATATAATTTTTGTTATATTATTGTATTTGCAAATATTGATTAAGAATAAAAATATATTAAGTAAATATAATTTTATATTATATTTATGATATAATTAAATTGAGTAAAATAAAAGAGATGTATTATACAAAAATAAAAGTGGGTCAAAATGTAAATAAAGTATTTAAACCTCAAAATGATCAATTAAGATCATTTAACACAAATCAACTCTCTCTCTAACTTCTCTCTAATCTCTCTCTAACTCTCGGTTCATCAACAAATTCAAACGAAAATTTCAATAACTTGCAATTAACTTGAAGATTGAAGACAAAGAGGAGTTACAAGTATCATCAAGGAACATCAAATTGACAAGAATTTCAGGTAATTTTCCCAGATTTTTCATAGTTTGGTTCGGTTTTGTGAGAAACCGAAACCAAGATTTAAATTGATAAGATTTGTTGTTGCATGTTCAAGATTTTAGTAGATTATGATAAACTTATGTTATTAGATGTAACAGAAACAAAATTCAAGAGTTGGATCATTCAAAATTAATTAAAAATCGGAATTTCTAATAAAGATGGTGTTCTTGACAAAATATCCATATTTTGGATGATCTTGATTAAAATATAATGTTTTTGATAGGGAAAAATGCATAAAAACAATCCAATAATGTTAATATAACTATATATTAAGTTGCATGTTGATTAAAATAAGTTTTGGGAATTTTTATGAAAAATCCGAATGTATAACACTCAAGAACATGAAGAACAAAATTTCTGGAAAATATAAGTAAGGATCCGAATTCGGTGGAACCGAATTCGGATGGTGCTATTTCGGATTATATGTTTCGGACTCCACAAATTCGGATATTAGCATTTCGGATCTTGAATAATCCGAATTCGGTGCCCAATTCGATTATGATCCTAATTTCGGATAAGGTGCTCAATTCGGATCCCATCCTGAACCGGATGGTACTATTTTCGGATCCCCTGATTTCGGATATGTCCTAATTTGGATACCCAATTCGGATATTGTTATAATACGGATGAGTGATCCGAATTAGGATGGTTGTTAATTCGGTCTTATGAACAATTCGGAAGAAACCAATTTCGGTCCTATATCCGAATTCGGATGATGGTTTGGTCCGGATCCGGATGATCGAATCCGGGTCCCCAATCCGGGTGAATCCGAAAACCAATTTTTATGTATTTTGATATTTTAATATGAATGATTATATTTATATATATATACATGTTGTTAAATATATAAATAGAGGACTTTTGAAATATTGAGACATAGAATGATATTGAGAATAAATAAGTTATCAGAATCAGATAAAATTCAAGAATTAAATGACCAAAAGATGATGGAATTCCATGATAATGATAATGATAAAGATGATGAAATTAACATGATTTTATCATGAATGAATTTGAACAGGTTCAGTATATTCTGAACAAAGATTAAAAGATTTAAAAACTTAAAAGCGGGTCAGAGACTTGATTTGACAAAGAACGGAATTAACAAGATAAAATCCTGAGATAACTCAGGTGGCAGATTTTATATATCTGTTTGATAAAGACCCCGACCTGTGAGTTATAGATATTCAGATTGAACATGCCTAGATTCCGGTTGAGATATATTGTTGCTGTTAGATTTATTGACATTCATTTTATCAGCTGGATTGAGACCTGTGCACACCATGGTTCGGTGTTGCCCAGTGAATCATGATAGCTATTTGAATATCATTTCATATTGCATTTAATACTGCTTCAGACTTTGCTTTATGATTCATTGCTATCATGACTTCTAAGACATATGCTTCCATTATTGATCAGACATTTGATAGAATTGATTCAACTTGACTAGCCCTTATGGTCTATTGTTCTAGACCCGGCTATTTCACCAGTTCTTATGAACTTGGTAATGACCTCCGATGTTCCGCCATATTGACTTACTGGTAGCTAGCCCAGTATGTGGCTGATCCCCACGATTTAAGCGTGAGTGTGGCCTGAACATCATCCGATCTTATGATACTATATCTCAATCATGAGGGCTGTAGCGGCAGCCAAGACATATCACGCTTAGACTGATGACCCGCTTGACACGCATGTTGATATTGAAAATCTATAAACTCACTAAGCTTTGCTTACAGATGTTGCATTAATATTTTACAGGAAAAGCCAAAGGAAAATCACATGCAGGACCTAGTACTTAGGTCATTCAAGATCCAAGTTTTGAAGCTTTCTTAGACCACTACTCAACAAACTTTCTGGTATTGATTGGAAGACAACAAATGTGGTGGTTCTGGGTAGACTTGATGTAATGTATGATTTTATGACTAGATTAGATGTTACCTTTTTATAACTTTATTTTGAAATATGTAACTTAAATCCTAATGTGTAATGTACATGTAATTATTAATTCCGCAATTAATTACCCTATCTTAGTATGGTTGATATCGTATTGCATGATGTGGGACCTAGACTCTGAGGACTGCCCCGGAAGGGGAGGTCTTCACATTTTGGATCTGTAAATCCGGGCGGCTGGTCTACATACACCAGCTCCTTCACTTTCCCATAGAGGAAAGCACTCTTAACATTTAATTGATATATCTTAAAGCCCTTGAAGGAAGCAAAAGCCAAAAACAACCTAATGGCTTCCAGCCTTTCTACTGGTGCAAACACCTCATTGTAATCGATTCCCTCCTCTTGATTGAAACCCTTTACAACTAACCTAGCCTTGTTGCGAGTGACTATACCCCGATCGTCTCTTTTGCACTTAAAAACCCATTTGGTTCCTATGGCAACTTCCCCTCGAGGTAATGGAACTAACTCCCACGCTTCTAGTTTCCTAAATTGAGAGAGTTCTTCCTGCATCGCTTCAACCCAGGAGTTATCCTTTAATGCCATTTGCACATTCTTTGGCTCTACTTGCGAGATAAAACAAGAATAGACACAGGTATGATAGGCCTCGGAGTCATTTATCATCGACAACAACACAGTGTTGTTATTTAAACTACTCCTAGTCCTCACACCCTCATTAGGATTTCCTATGATGCTTTCTACAGGATGGTTCTTGTTGATCCTAGAGGTCTCTATCTCGTCAACTCTCAGATTATCTCCTAAGTAAGATCCTATTTCACCTAATGGGGGAACATCCTCAGATTCCACATTTTCCTCCTCGTGGACATTTTCCTCAGAGTTGGAATTTGTTGCCTGAGTCTGATTCTCAGTTGAAGGTGCTTCTGGATTAGTGACTTCTGGAGATCCATCTTCAGTCAAAGTAGGCTCGGATGTGGATTGAAATGTAGTCCTCGGAAAGGTATGACCTTCGTCATTCAGATGCAACGTCGCCATGTTCTTTTCGATTGTACCTGCATTTTCATCCAAAGGAATGTTAAATGACTCAAATAATTTATCATATTCAAATATCCATTATGGACCTGTTTGGGGTTCATGTGTATAACTTGTGACTTCAATGTTATACACAATCTCTACTGTACCATTTGTTTTGTTAAAAACCCGTTTGTTTGGTGAGTTCGGCACATAACCTAGGAAGTATCCTTCATCAGCCTTTTCACCAAACTTAGGTTGATGTTTTGTTCGCAGTAAAGTACATGGTACCCCAAACGGTTCGAAGCCAGTTAAATTAGGTGGTCGTTTATTCAAAATTTCATAACAGGTTTTGTTCAAAGATTTGACAGTTAGGACCCGGTTTAAAATATGACATGCGGTGTTCACTGCCTCCCCCCAAAACATGGTAGGAAGCTTTGAATCCGAAAGCATAGTCCTAGCTGCCTCAATCAATGTCCTGTTCTTTCTTTCGGCCATCCCATTTTGTTGAGGCTCATATGGTGCACTAAATTGATGCACTATGCCCTTTGATAGGCAATATACACCAATTACAGTGTTTTTAAATTCTGTTCCATTATCACTACGTAGCCTTTTAACCCGTGTTCCATAGGAATTCTCCACTTGGTCTAAGAACCCAATGAGCTTGGAAGCCGTCTCGTCCTTTGTACCTAGAAAGAAAACCCAAGAAAATCGTGAGTAATCATCAGTGATAACTAAACAATACCAACTACCTCCTATACTCCTTTGTTGATTGGTCCGAAGAGATCCATATGCAACAAATCGAATGTAGAGGTTATGGAGTTCTGAGTCTTGGACTTGTGTGCCTTCTTATGTTGTTTGCCCTTCTTGCATGGTAGACACTTGTCCTCGAACTGAAAACTCTTCATAGGCACACCTTGCACCAACCCATTTTTCGTTATGTAGTTCATTTTTCTTAGGTGCAAGTGAGCCATGCGTCTGTGCCACAACACTGATTCAGTCTCCGAAGCTTTTGACAGTAAGCAGATCGGACCCATCAAAGTTTCCGGCTTGTTCATATCGAGCATGTACAAGTCATTCTTCCTTGGAGCCCGCATCAATATCCATTCTTCAGGAATCTTGAACCCCGGTTTTAGCACTAACGCTTCAGTGTCAGTGAACAACACTGAATTCTTCTTGTCACAGATTTGAGATACACTAATGAGATTGTGAACCAATTTATCAACGTGATAATGATGATGATAAAGATGATGAAATTAACATGATTTTATCATGAATGAATTTGAACAGGTTCAGTATATTCTGAACAAAGATTTAAAGATTTAAAGACTTAAAAGCGGGTCAGAGACTTGATTTGACAAAGAACGGAATTGACAAGATAAAATCCTAAGATAACTCAGGTGGCAGATTTTATATATCTGTTTGATAAAGACCCCGACCTGTGAGTTATAGATATTCAGATTGAACATGCCTAGATTCCGGTTGAGATATATTGTTGCTGTTAGATTTATTGACATTCATTTTATCAGCTGGATTGAGACCTGTGCACACCATGGTTCGGTGTTGCCCAGTGAATCATGATAGCTATTTGAATATCATTTCATATTGCATTTAATACTGCTTCAGACTTTGCTTTATGATTTATTGCTATCATGACTTCTAAGACATATGCTTCCATTATTGATCAGACATTTGATAGAATTGATTCAGCTTGACTAGCCCTTATGGTCTATTGTTCTAGATTCACTATTTCACCAGTTCTTATGAACTTGGTAATGACCTCCGATGTTCCGCCATATTGACTTACTGGTAGCTAGCCCAGTATGTGGCTGATCCCCACGATTTAAGCGTGAGTGTGGCCTGAACATCATCCGATCTTATGATACTATATCTCAATCATGAGGGCTGTAGCGGCAGCCAAGACATATCACGCTTAGACTGATGATCCGCTTGACACGCATGTTGATATTGAAAATCTATAAACTCACTAAGCTTTGCTTACAGATGTTGCATTAATATTTTACAGGAAAAGCCAAAGGAAAATCACCTGCAGGACCTAGTACTTAGGTCATTCAAGATCCAAGTTTTGAAGCTTTCTTAGACCACTACTCAACAAACTTTCTGGTATTGATTGGAAGACAACAAATGTGGTGGTTCTGGGTAGACTTGATGTAATGTATGATTTTATGACTAGATTAGATGTTACCTTTTTATAACTTTATTTTGAAATATGTAACTTAAATCCTAATCTGTAATGTACATGTAATTATTAATTCCACAATTAATTACCCTATCTTAGTATGGTTGATATCGTATTGCATGATGTGGGACCTAGACTCTGAGGACTGCCCCGGAAGGGGAGGTCTTCACAGGATGGTATCAGAGCCCATAGTTTGAGTGAATCAAGTATTACATGAGTATACTTGGTCTCAAACTGAAGCAATACATATGTATCAATCATTTAGGTGATTTGAACTGAGATAGGATGTACAGACTATTAGGATGGGAAAAAAGGTACATAGATCTAAGTCTATAAACTGATAGTTAATTGATTTTAATTTTCTGTAGAAGATGTCAGGATCAGGATCAGGTGATATTCCCAGCAACATGAACCCACAACAAATGTTTGAAATGATGCAACAACTTCTAGCCCAACACTCAGAACAACAGAACAAAATAATGCAAGAACAGTTTCAGGCCAGAGATGAGGCCGAAGCTAAAAGACGAGAAGATAAAAGAAATAAGCGAAAAGAAAAGCAAGTCCAGAATGACGAATCTGATTCTGATAAATCTAACCCAGAAACCCAAATAGCTCAGCCAAAAGGCTGCAAGTTTAAAGATTTCAAAGCTAGCGGTGCTTTGAATTTTGAAGGAACAGTTAATCCGATTCAGGCAATGGATTGGATTAGCCACACTGAAGAAATTTTCCGGATTTCTGATTGCTTAGACTCCAAGAAAGTAAGTTATGCGTCCGCGTTATTTGTCGGTGCTGCACGTGCTTGGTGGAAAACTCAGAGAAGTATCTACGGCGAAGAAATAATTCAGACTCTAGAATGGAACCAATTTCTCGACATGTTCAACGCAAAGTAATGTCCAGTCGATCAGTGAGATAAGATGGAGGTACAGTTAATGCAGCTGACTCAGGGAACGAAGACAGTTGACGAATACGAACACGAGTTTTCACGACTATGCGGTTATTCCTCATACCAAGTAGCTACCGAGGAAAGAAAGATGAATAGATTTCGTGTAGGACTTAATCCAAGATACAGGCATCCGATGAGCGCGATCAAATACAAGAGTTATTTGGAAATGGTAGAAGCAGCCAGACAGATTGAGAGAGGATATCTAGAGTACGGCGATCAGCTATATGCTCCAACGACTAACCCAATAAATCCATCTCCTCCTAAGAAACAAAGATTTGGTAGATTTTTCAAGCCAAATAAGTCGCAATCTCAGCAATCCCATCAGCATAGTTCACAACAGAAAGCACAAGTTTACTCCCTCACGAACGAGCCACGATTCTGCAAGCGATGCAGAAAGTCACACATGGGGTTGTGCAATCCAGATGATGTTACTTGCTTCGCGTGCAACATGATCGGTCACAGTAGTGAAGAATGTCCACAGCAGGGACGTGGATGCGCAAAATGTGGAAAAAGGGGACACTTCATGTATCAATGTCGTAGCGGATCGCGTTATCAGCCACAGTCATCAGCTGGAGGATCTACAGTTAAGAGTTCTGCTGCTACGCCGACTGCAAAGACTCGAGCTTTTCAAATAACAGCCGAGGAAGCAAAAGAAACACCTGACGTAGTTACCGGTATGTTCTTGCTTAACTCTATTCCTGCCCGAGTACTATCTGATTCCGGCGCGAGTCGTCCTTTCATATCAACATCTTTTGCACAAAGATTACATAAAGCTCCATCAAAGCTCCCCGTGATATTAGACATTGAGACAGCTAGTAACAATTTTGTTATGGCTGATTCTGTTTATCGTAATTGCACACTACTTGTTGATAATATCGTATTCAATCTCGACCTCATCCCGATTCCGTTGAAAGAGTTTGACGTCATCATCGGCATGGATTGGCTAATGAATAACGAGGGTACAATTATCTGCAATCGGCGAGCCATTAGAATCAAGTCTTCAGACGGCCGAGTATTGGAGATCAAGGGCGAGAAGAGGAAAGGTGCACATTGTTTCATATCTATAGAAAAGGCTCATAAATACTTGTCTAGAGGTCACGACTCCTATCTTTGTTATGCTCTATCTGAGTCCAGCTTTGAAAAGAAATCTTTGTATGATATTCCTATCGTCTGTGAGTTCCCAGACATATTTCCTGATGACATTTCCGGAGTACCACCGGAACGTCAAGTCGAGTTTAGTATTGACTTGGTTCCTGGTGCGGCTCCTATCACAAAAGCTCCATACAGACTTGCACCTGCAGAAATGCAAGAAATGTCTAAGCAACTGCAAGAGCTGTTAGAGAAGGGGTTTATCCGACCGAGTTCTTCTCCGTGGGGTGCACCAGTTTTATTTGTTAAAAAGAAAGACGGAACCTTCCGTATGTGCATCGACTACCGCGAGTTGAACAAAGTCACCATAAAGAATAAATATCCTTTGCCCAGGATCGATGCTATTTCTCAAAGATAGATCTCAGTTCTAGGTATCATCAGCTAAAAGTTAGAGATGAGGATATTCCGAAGACAGCTTTCCGTACAAGATACGGTCATTACGAATTTCTCGTAATGCCTTTCGGACTGACAAATGCACCAGCGGCATTCATGGATCTCATGAATCGCGTGTGCAGACCAATGTTGGATAAATCAGTTATCGTGTTCATAGACGATATTCTAATTTACTCCAAAACGGAGGCTGATCATTCTATTCATTTGCGGCAATTGCTAGAGTTATTAAGAAAAGAAAGACTCTACGCAAAGTTTTCTAAGTGCGAATTCTGGCTCAGACAGGTATAATCTCTATTATATATGTCTTGAGCTGTTTCCTTAACTATTCTATGATTCACATCAGAACTTGAATTTCTATTTTGATTATCTTACAGATTCAATTCCTTGGCCATGTTGTTTCTGGCGAAGGTATCTCTGTCGATCCGTCTAAAATCGAGGCTGTTCAGAAATGGCAAACGCCCCGCAATGCCTCTGAAATAAGAAGTTTCCTTGGATTGGCCGGTTATTATCGGCGATTCATAAAGGACTTCTCAAAGATTGCTGTGCCGCTTACAATGCTAACACGAAAGAATACTCCTCTCGTTTGGACCGATAAACAGCAAGAGGCATTCGATATTCTGAAGCAAAAGTTGATTCAAGCGCCGATCCTAGCCTTGCCAGAAGGTAATGATGATTTCGTTGTCTATAGCGATTCCTCTGGTACTGGCTTAGGATGTGTTCTGATGCAAAGGGGAAAAGTAATTGCCTATGCTTCAAGGCAATTAAAAGACTACGAGAAAAGTGCACCAACTCATGATCTTGAGTTGGCTGCCGTTACCTTTGCACTGAAGATCTGGCGTCACTATTTATATGGGACTCGGTGTCAGCTCTACACCGATCATAAGAGTCTCAAATACCCTTTTACTCAAAAAGATCTGAACATGAAGCAGCGTCGGTCCTTGGAGCTTATCAAGGATTATGATTGCGAGATCCTATATCATCCCGGCAAAGCAAATGTTGTCGCGGATGCTTTGAGTAGGAAAGTTTATCCGGAAAAGTGCTGCTATGCCCTGACTCCAGTTATATTCTCTTCTGATCTTATTGAAGACATCAGAGTTGCTCAAGCCGAAGCAATGAAAGAAGAGAATATTGATTCTGAAAATCTTAAAGGGCAACTACAATTACTAACTCTGAACCATTTGGGACTTCACTGTCTCCAGGGAAACCGAATCTGGATTCCTAAGTATGGTTCAATCCGTAGCACTCTTCTGTCTGAAGCTTATCAGTCCAAGTTATCTATTCATCCTGGCAGCTCAAAGATGTACTTTGATCTGAAAGCCGATTACTGGTGGCCAGGAATGAAGAAAGACATCGGAAAATGTGTTGAAAGCTGCAAAGTATGTCAGATGGTTAAGGCAGAACACCAGAAACCCTTCGGGGATATTCAACCACTGCCAGTTCCTGAATGGAAGTGGGAGCATATAACAATGGACTTCATTACGAAGCTGCCAAAGACCAAAAGACAGCACGATTCCATCTGGGTAGTCGTTGACCGTTTAACAAAGTCAGCACATTTCATACCGATGAAAGAAACATATTCTCTCGATAGATTGGCGCAGCTGTACATCACTGAAATTATTTCACGTCATGGTGTGCCGAAATCTATAGTTTCTGATCGTGATAGTCGTTTCACATCAAGATTCAAACACTACAAGATGGGATGGGTACTCGGATTTCTATGAGTACTGCTTATCATCCAAATGCAGATGGCCAGAGTGAGCATACTATCCTAACTCTGGAAGATATGCTTCGTGCCTGCATTCTTGATCTAGGTGGTAACTGGGATGACCACTTGCCGTTGGTCGAATTCTCATACAACAACAGTTATCATTCTACAATCAAGATGGCTCTTTTTGAGGCTTTATACGGAAGAAAATGCAGAACTCCTACCTGTTGGCGTGAAACAGGTGAATCACCAATCGCGGGTCCTGCCCTTCTACAGTTGACTCACGAGAAGATTCAACTTGTTAGAAGAAATATTCTTGAAGCTCAGAGCAGGCAGAAGTCATATTATGATAATCGACATATATCGATAAGCTTTGCGGTTAACGATTGGGTGATGTTGAAAGTATCCCCAATGAAGAATGTGGTGCGGTTCATTAAAAGAAACAAGCTAGCTCCAAGATTCATTGGTCCGTTCAAGATTGTCGAAAAGATTGGAAATCACTCTTATCGTCTTGAACTGCCAGCGGACTTATCTGGAATACATCCTGTATTTCATGTTAGTCATCTGAGAAAGAGCTTAGCAGACGAAAGAGAGATTCAAATACCACACGTTAACTTGCAGATAGATGAGAAGCTTAGAGTGATTGAAGAGCCGGAGTGTATTCTGGATTCGAAGACTAAGAAGCTACGAAATAAAGATATACAGATGGTGCTCGTCCAGTGGAAACACCACAAAGGTTCGCATCAGTCTTGGGAATCGAGAGATGTAATGAAAGCAACTTATCCCAGTCTGTTCGAACATAGCTAACTTCGGAGACGAAGTTTGTGCGTGGTGGAGCCCATTCTGTAACAACCTAACTTTTGATCAGTTATGTAATGTATATTTTGAGATAATAATATAATTTTTGTTATATTATTGTATTTGCAAATATTGATTAAGAATAAAAATATATTTAGTAAATATAATTTTGTATTATATTTATGATATAATTAAATTGAGTAAAATAAAAGAGATGTATTATACAAAAATAGAAGTGGGTTAAATGTAAATGAAGTATTTAAACCTCAAAATGATCAATTAAGATCATTTAACACAAATCAACTCTCTCTCTAACTTCTCTCTAATCTCTCTCTAACTCTCGGTTCATCAACAATTTCAAACGAAAATTTCAATAACTTGCAATTAACTTGAAGATTGAAGACAAAGAGGAGTTACAAGTATCATCAAGGAACATCAAATTGACAAGAATTTAAGGTAATTTTCCCAGATTTTTCATAGTTTGGTTCGGTTTTGTGAGAAACCGAAACCAAGATTTAAATTGATAAGATTTGTTGTTGCATGTTCAA
>JAANYP010001835.1:0-10867 GCA_020465985.1 Centrapalus pauciflorus | reverse complement strand
CCTACCTGTTGGCGCGAAACAGGTGAATCGCCAATAGCGGGTCCTGCTCTTCTACAGTTGACACACGAGAAGATTCAACTTGTTAGAAGGAATATACTTGAAGCTCAAAGCAGGCAGAAGTCTTACTATGACAATCGACACAGATCTATCAGTTTTGCAGTTAACGATTGGGTGATGCTAAAAGTATCCCCAATGAAGAATGTGGTGAGATTTATAAAGCGAAACAAGCTAGCTCCAAGATTCATTGGTCCGTTCAAGATTGTTGAAAAGGTAGGGAATCAATCTTACCGTCTTGAATTGCCAACAGACCTAGCGGGAATACATCCTGTATTCCATGTTAGTCATCTACGAAAGAGTCTAGCAGACGAAAGAGAAGTTCAAATACCACATGTTAACTTGCAAATTGATGAAAAGCTTAGAGTGGTTGAAGAGCCAGAACGTATTCTGGACTCGAAGACCAAGAAGCTTAGAAATAAAGAGATACAGATGGTGCTCGTCCAGTGGAAACACCACAAAGGTTCGCATCAGTCTTGGGAATCCAGAGATGTCATGAAAGCTACATATCCCAGTCTGTTCGAACATAGCTAACTTCGGGGACGAAGTTTGTGCGTGGTGGAGCCCATTCTGTAACAACCTAACTTTTGTCGATCGTGTAATATGTGATTTTGAAATAATAATATAGTTTTGTTATATTATTTATATTGCAAATGGTAATTATGAATGAAAATTTTATTAAGTAAATATGATTTTTAAATTATATTTATAATATAATTAAAATGATTAAAATAAAGAGATGTAAAATACAAAAGTTTAGTGGGTTAAACTACAAATGAAACTAAATGAAATATATAAACCAATTTAATGGTTCTTAATGCCATTAATCACAAAATTCTCTCTCTCTACTCTCTCTCTACAAACATACGGTTACTTCAATTTTCACTGAAAATTTCATAAATCTTTCAATCAATTGAAAGATTTGAACAAGAAGGAGTCACATACAACATTAAGAAACAACAATCTTCAAGATTTAGAGGTAATTCTTGATTTAAATTTCAAGAATTTATGATTTTGGTACGGTTTCATGAAAAACCGAAAGTATAAGAAATTTAAGATTTAAAAGTAGTTGCATGTATATGAGATTAGTATATGATGATAAAATTTAGTTAATAAAAGTTATAGAAACAAAAATTTTGGGTTAGATCATCTAAAAATGGAAGAAATCGGAATTTTGGTAAAACCTGTGTTCTTGACAAAAATGATCTGTGTGTGTTTTCATGTTACCGAAACCCAAATTGTGGGTACCGAAACCTTAAGGTTTCGGTACTACCACACTACCGAAATAAATATGTGTGTGTTTGAGTGTGTTATGCATGGTTACCGAGACCCACAAAGGGGTACCGAAACCTTGAGGTTTCGGTAATAGGTACCGAAACTACCAAGGTAATACCGAAACTCTTGAATACTGAACCCACATAAGTTTTACTGAAACCATGAAGTACTGAAACCCATAAGGGTACCGAAACCTTTAAGGTTTCGGTAACATACCGAAACAATGAAAACTACCGAAACCTTTGCTATCTACTGAAACTTTTGGAATACTGAGATTTATACCGAAACCTCTAAGGTTTCGGTAGAGTACCGAAACCCACACAAAACTCCCGAAACTTTTTATATGCATATACATGTACCGAAACCTTCAAATGTATAAGAAACCAAAATATGTAATACTATGTTCCTTTGACTTTTCTAAATGCATGCATGAATACATGTACAGGTGTGTGTGATTGTGAACATATATATATATATATATATATATATATATATATATATATATATATATATATATATATATATATATATATATTATATACATAAATAGTGATCATTTTTATAAAAATAAATGTCAAAACAAAATTATGATTTATAAAGATTAAAATCAATAAATCTTTAGTTAAAATTTTAAAAGGAGATATTATGATATAAATATGACAAAAGTCACACATGTCCATGAAAATGGACTTAAAAGTTTATGAGTTATCAAGAATCAGATGAAATTAGAGATTTTAAAGACTAAAAAGATGATGATAATGATACGATATTAACATAATTTGACATGATATTTCTGGACAGGTTCAGTGAAATTCTGAACATACTTACAAAGATTTAAAGACTTAAAAGCAGGTCAAAGACTTGATTTGACAGAGAACAGAATGACAAAGATAAAATCCTGAGATAACTCAGGTGGCAGATTTTTATATCTGTTTGACAAAGACCAGATCAGTGATTTATAGATATTCAGATTGAACATGCATAAATTCCGTTTGAGATATATTGTTGATGTTAGATTTATTGACATTCATTTATCAGCTAGATTGAGACCTGTGCACACCATGGTTGGGTGTTGCCCAGTGAATCATGATAGCTATTTGATTATCATATCATATTGCATTTAAGACTTCTTCAGACATTGCTTTATGACTTATTGCTATCATGACTTCGATGACTTAAGCTTTCATTATTTGATCAGACACTTGATAGATTTATTCAGCTTGATTAGCCTTGATGGTCTATTGTTCTGGACCTGGCTATTTCACCAGTTCTTATGGACTTGGTAATGACCTCCGATGTTCCGCCATATTGACTTACTGGTAGCTAGCCCAGTATGTGGCTGATCCCCACGATTTAAGCGTGAGTGTGGCTTGAACATCATCCAATTCTATGATTCTATATCTCAATCATGAAGGCTGTAGCGGCAGCCAAGACATATCACGCTAAATTAATGACCCGCTTGACACGCATGTTGATATTGAAAATCTATAAACTCACTAAGCATTGCTTACAGTTGCTGCATTACAATTTTACAGGTAAAAGTAAAGGAAAGTCACCTGCAGGACCTAGTACTTAGGTCATTCAAGATCCAAGTTTTGAAGCTTTCCTTGACCACTACTCAACAAACTTTCTGGTACTGATTGGAAGACAGCAAATGTGGTGGTTCTGGGTAGACTTGATGTGATGTATGATGTTATGACTAGATTAGATGTTACCCTTTTATAACTTTATTATGAAATATGTAACTTAAATCCTAATCTGTAATGTACATGTAATTTTATTATTCTGCAATTTAATTACCCTATCTTAGTATGATTGATATTGTATTGTATGAATTGGGACCTAGACTCTGAGGACTGCCCCGTAAGGGGAGGTCTTCACAAAATTAATATTTAATATCCAGTTTTAGTAAATCAAAGTATCAAACTAACACATAAGTCGATTAAAAATCCAAAAATAAGCAATTCTTTTTTAATGATTTATCAAATATTGTTTAACTTTAGTAAAGAAAATCATACTTTTAGTAAAGAAAATCTCAATTTTAGTAAAATTGTCTAAGACTTTTCGAGTTTAAACCCAAAAATAAACCGTTTTCGGAAAACCAAAAACCCACGGGTGTAAACTGAAAAACCGATAATCCAAACCGAAAAAACGAAAAATCGAAACCGAACGGTTTCTCCATTTAAAAACCAGAATTTTCAGTTTGGGTTCGGTTTCGGCTAAAAACCGAACCGAACCGCCCATGCTCACCCCTAGTTATAGGGTATTCCACCAATGAAAGATGGTCATCCCAATTACTACTCAAATCAAGAATACAAGTTCTAAGCATAGATCGTGTGTCACTTTATCCGTCTGCTTGAGGATGATAAACAATACTCTAGGAAATTTGAGTACCCAATCCTGTCTACAATGCGTTCCAGAAGTTCAGAGTAAACCAAGTATCATGATGGGGCAATGGATTTCAGCTTGCCATGACGAGAAATAATCTCATTAACGTAGATTCGTGCCAACTTTTCCAATGAATCTTTTCTGGCATTTGAATCAAATGTGCAGACTTTGTTAATTCATCCACAACTACCTAGATTGAATTGTGTTGTCTTCTTATCTTCACAACTTTGTGACAAAATCCATGGTTATATGTTCCCACTTCCATTCAGAGATATGTAATGTTGCATATTTCTATAAGGATTTTGATTTTCTACCTTAACCATCCTACAAGTTTTGCTATTTTCAACGTGTTTCACAATATCTCTTTTCATAACTGGCTACCATAAGTATAGCTTCAAATTAGAGTAAGTCTTTGTACTTTCAGGATGAACTTAGAACTTGGATTAATGAGCTTCAGCCAAGAGTGTTTCATGAACATTTCCAAATTTAGGGACCCACATACAACCTCCATTTAAGCTTTTAAGTCCGATTTGATTATCTGAAAGAAATTGCAATTGCCCTTTAATGCCATCAGATGCCAAGTTTTCTTCCTTCAATGCTTCAATCTAAGAAACTCGGATTTCATCCATTAGCACAGAATAGAAAACTGTAGAAATAATAGCATAACAACATTGGACTGAATAATATTTCCTACTCAGAGCATCCATAACAACGTTCGCCTTTCTAGGATGTTATAAGATCTCATAATCATAGTCTTTGATTAACTTCAAAGACCTTCGCTGCTTCATGTTAAGATCTTTCTGAGTAAAGAGATATTTGAGACTTTTATGGTCCGTGAATAACTGACACTTAGTCTCATAGAGATAATGATGCCAAATTCCAATGCAAAGGTTACCGCTACTAATTCAAGATCATGAGTAAAAGTACTATTTACGTAATCCTTCTATTGCCTTCAAGCATAGACAATGACCTTTTCCATTTGCATGAGTACACGTCCTAAGTCTATACTAGATGCATCCATGTAGACAACGTAATCTTCATTGCCTTTTGTTAAGGCTAAAATAGGCGCTTCGACTAGCTTTTGATTCAAAGAAAGAAATGATTCTTGTTGTATACCAGTCCATACAAAAGACACGTCCTTGTGTGCAAGTACTGTGAGCGAAACAACAATCTTTGAGAAATCGACAATAGTAACCAGCCAATCTAAGAAAACCACATATTTCAGAAGCATTACAAATATGCTTTGCAATTTTGTACAACCTCAACTTTAGCAGGGATCAATGGAATTCCATCACCAGATATAACACGACCAAAGAATTGTATATGTAAAACGAATTAATATAAATCTCTGAATCCATGTTATAATTATGACTGAATTATTTAGAAACATATATGATAGATAAATTTCCAAATCCATGTTTTAGTGGGAGAAAAATTGTAACACCCCTATATTTATGAGGTATTTATTTGAACTAAACTCAGTTAATTATGAGTTAAAGAGTAATGAGGATGATACTTTTAATTAACATTTATGGAATTTGCTAATAACTGCCCCAATTAATGCAGAATATATCAATATGGTTATGATATTGTTAGGAGGTATTTCAAAAATGTTATGATCATGCAAATCTTGAGCTACTATTTATAAAGTTTAGTATAAATACTTTGGTTTGGTAATTTAGCACATTTTGGTAACTTACTTTGTTATTTAAAAGTTGAAAGATATACTGAGTGGGTGTGACCAAGTGTTAGAGGGATAGACTTGGCAAAAGGCCAAAGCCCCCCCCCTCCCCCCCCCCCCCCCATTCTCAATAAAAACATGCAAAGGCACACACACTTCACAATTTCCATATTTTGGCAAATGAAGAAGAGAAGAGATGCAAGCTAGTAGGTACGTCTTTGATTGCGTGATCAAGAGTGGGAGATTTAGATCTACTAATCTTGCATTTTGTGTGGGTGAGTAAATGTATAATATTCTCTCCGCCTTGCTCTTCTCTTCTTGTTCTTTCTTGTCATTATTGAGAATAAAATCCTAAATGGGTTTCGTGTTAATAAGTTAGAAATGACTCCAAGATTAATATATGTTGTTGTATGTTGTTAAATAAATGGTGCAAAATTATGTTACTATTTGGGTTGTGGTTGTGTAGTTTGAACTGAAACCCAAGTTAAGGCTCCAATGAGCTTCAATGGTGGTATGGATTTTGGTGGTAGGGTTCCAATATATCTTTTGAATCCTCAAACATGACCCAGAGATGTTACATATTGTTATTTAGATTTTTGGAATCAAGTCTTACATATTGTTATTTAGATTTTTGGAATCAAGTATTTGCTCATTTAGACCATTGGTGTAGTGGTTTGAGTTTTTTACCCTTGTATGAACTCAAATGAGTTCATTAGAATTAAGATGTGTAATGTGGAGATTGTAATGTGTTTCGAGGTGTTAAAGTGACCTTAATGTGTTATATATATTGTTGGTAAATCCCACAAAGATTTCCTTAGATATTTAAGGTGTTTTGGGCGTGTTGGTCGAGTTGGAGTTAAATGTTGATAAAAAGAGCAGGCAGACAAAGCTAACACGGGTTATGCGTAACCATGCACTTGATCACACCATAACCAACCTTCATCGAAAATTTTGAGTTTTGAACGTCGGGAAACTAGGCTAGGGCCTTAGTAGAAGGGTTTTAAAGGTTTTAAAGTCAAATTACGTTCTTAGGTCTCGTAGGGTGATGGAACAACCCGAGTCTCTCGTTTAATAATCGGAACCATGTCCAGTGACCGTTACGTGGTCAATTAATGATGTGAAACTTGTATACATGTTATGTAAACTTTATGTAGGTAATTTGAATCATCAGAGCATATACAAAGTGGCTTAGCATATTTATTTTACTATTGTGGTTCATTTTGTGGAACCAAAATTCTATCGTTGCGGATCACTGTAAGTTCTGGCATCAATATATCATGACACAATTATTGAATTGATTGTATTGCTTGTTTTGTTGAATTATCATATCGTTTTCATGTGTTGCCATTTTGACAAGGTAAGCATTAGAGTGGTAACCTAACGGAATCAAACGGTAAGCCCTAGAGTTAATAATCGTTATCTATATTTAGCCACCACTTGAATGACAATTCTGTGGTCTGTAGTAATCGTGTGATGTGGTATCTAACCGCCTAATCGATAATCCTGTTGTTTTGTGGTAATTGAGTGGTTCCTTATAAACCACATTGATACGATAAGCCATCAAGAGGTAGGGGTAATTAGGTAATTATAATGTTGAACACCACAATAATTTTTTTTTCTTGTATTTGTGTGTCTGTTGGATTTGAGGTAAGGCGAGAGAGGGTCTTGACCGAATTAACTAAAGGGTGGGTTAGGGTTTCTAAAACCATAATCTGTCTAATTTAATACCTTAGTAATTATCTCCTATTTATTGGATAAGATGATATCCCTTTATCTGTATCTTATAGTAAAAAAAATTGATTATTGTCACATGACGCTCCCTTAGAGCTCCAATTTATTAATTTTTCCATTTTTTTTTCCTAAAATAAGATAACTCTTATTTTGGTAATAGATGTCATTTAATTAATTAAATTAAAATTAATAAATAATCCATATTATTCTATTTACCTAAAATAATTGAAATTATCTTTTGTATACCATTAACTCTTTCTAAATACCAAAAAACTAAAATTTAGAAAAAATACTGAAAAATAGGATACATTTTTATGTATAATCCTTGAAATAAAATAAATAATTTTATAAGTTAGAAAATATAAAAACTTAATAAGATAATAATCTTTTTTTAATACTCGGAAAAAAAATTTCTTTTCAAACTTATAAAAAAATAAGGACTAATTATCATTTTCAAAACCTTGAACAATGAAAAAATTAAAAATATAATATAAACATCTATATCTTGTAACATCCCGTTTTTTAGATAGGTACGTGGAATTATTTCATTGGATTAATTATTTAATTTGGGACCCGGGGATATAAATTTGTATTTTGGGGTATCGGGATCGGATTTTTGGGTATCGGACCGAGTTAAACCCAAAATGTATATATTGGTTGCTTCCTTTATCTCTTGAACTCATTCTAAATCCAGAGCTCAAAAGTGTGAGTGTGTGTATTGTGATTTCAGCAACCAAATCAGAAATTGAAGCTCCAAATTGTGACTCAAGCCTCCAAATTCAGCCTTGACTTCTTCTTTTGAGATTGGGACCATATTAGAGGTAATTTCGAGTTGAAATCACGGATTAATTGTTGTGGATTGTGAATATGTAATTGAATTGGGTTTATATCTGTTAATGAGTAAATTCGAGTGTATAACTGTGGCTAAAATCGAGTGAAATTGGTGATTGGGGATTAATCCCCTGGCTGTGCAGAAACAGAGCAATCCTGCTACTGTTCGTCCGTGAGCGCGACCACGATCCCCTGATCGCGGGCCGCGATGTTCTTGAGATGATCGCAGGCGGTTGGCGTCCGAGCTCGGGCCGCGATGTGAGCGCGGCCGAGAATGAGGCCATCGCGACCGCGACCGCGATAGGGTCAGTGCGGCCGCGATTGGCTGAGTACGGCCGCGATGCGGCTAGGTTTTCGGGTTCTGTGAGTCGTATATTCGGGTCTTTGGGGTATCGTGAGTTGTTGAGAATTGTGTATAGAGTTGTTGGGCTGAGTTTGTGATATTAAGATTGTGTATTGTGTTTTCAGGGTCTCGTGTTGACAGGGTAGGGAAAGGGCAGGGAACCGAGACTTAGTGTAGCTAGCTGAGCAGGTGAGTTTGCATGTTTTTGTTGAGATACTTGTACGATTATTTACTAATACTTGCATGATCTTTTATCGAGCTTTTCTTATGAGATATCATGAGTTTTCTTACGAGTTTTTATTGAGATACTATCATGCATGTATTACTGAGCTATTGTGAACTGTGTTTTAAATATGAGATTTGGGACACTTGAGCTGTTGAGATACTAAACCGTACGGCTGGGCAGGGGTTGGGTCGCTCCCAATTCCCTTTTGAGTTCCTGATGACTGCTTTGTGCGGTCTAGGGATTTGGGTACGTGGATTTATCCACGCGAGTTGAGTACCTATTGAGCTATCTTGTGGGATCTCATATACTTGTTCAGTAGAGAACGCTGGACGTTTTATTATTGAGTTAATTATTTATTGAGCTTTATAATCGTACGCTAACCCTTGCATTCTCACTAGCTTTAGCTGACCTGTGTGTGTCGTTGTGTGTATTCCAGGTGACCGGACTGTTAGTAGGCCTTCTGCACCAAAGTAGGTTTACACTATCTGTGATCGAGGAGTTAGCTACCTTTCATAGAGGTAGTTATATTCTGGGGCGGTTGTATATACTTCGGATAGGTTGTAGTTTATTCAGAGATTTCCGTGACTGTTGTTGTGTAATTAATGTTTTAAATTATCGGGTTTCTGCATGTATGTATTGGGAATAGCGTAGAGATTATTATATTATATCGTTGCTGATGTGGTAATTATGTGGCATTGTGGATTAGTTCGAGGGTGTTACATATCTATATATATATATATATATATATATATATATATATATATATATATATATATATATATATATATATATATATATATATATATATATATATATATATATATATATATATATATATATCCACATCTTATAATAAAAAAAAATAGTCCTTGCCACATGACGCTCCTTTAAAGCTCCAATTTATTGATTTTTCATCTTTTTTTCAAAAATAAGATAACCTTTATTTTGATAATACATCCATTTAATTAATTAGAATTAAATTAATAAATAAACATTATTATTCGTTTTATCTAAAATAATTCAAATATATCTTTTGTAATACACTTTAACTTTCAAATAAATATCTAATTATTATTATCCAATAATGAATAATCACTAGATAATTATTTATTACCATCCTATACTTAAAGATTAAGATAATTAATCATCCAATAATTAATCTAGTCTTAAAAATGATATCTAACAAGTATTGTGATACACATACGTTGTCATGGTGCAAATTATGTAAAAAATACGACAATATATTAAGTTTAAAAAAACAAGAAATAGAAAAATAAATCATATGTTGTTTTGATATTATTTTTAACATATTTAGAAAAGAATTTAACAATGTATACAAACCACATAAACATAAAAAGTATATTAAGATTACAATTATACCATTAATTTAAATCAGATTTACAAACATATATACACAATTAAAATGATATCAACATAATTGTTTTATTAGTCATGTACAAAATGATGTTTATATAATATTTAAATTTAGAGAGATAAAAAAATGATAATGAATTAAAGTTATAATTATCTTCAAAGTTACAAAAAAACTTTAAATTAAATAAATTTTAAAGATTAAGAAACCAACTTACTACTTACAAATACTGCATGACATTGACAATATGAATAACAAATTAATAATTAAAAAGTAATATCAAATTTCTTAAAGTAAACTATTTTATATATGTTAAATAGTATAGTTAATGTTTGAATAAAACTTAAAACTAATATATATATATATATATATATATATATATATATATATATATATATATATATATATATATATATATATATATATAGATATATATATATATATATATATATGTATAGATTCAGGTTCAAAAAGGTACCTCTCGAAATCAAGTGCACCTGAAGGTACCAACCTTAAAAAACTTTTTTTATAATATTTTTCTCATAACTATGTTTAATTTAATGTTATACGCATGATATATGAATTTCACATACATTCACACTTTCTGTGTCCTTAAAAATTATGTAAATGCTCAATGCATATTTATGTGAATGGTCATCCATGTGAATGGTCATTCAACCCATTATGGTCATTTCACACCATGTGAATGGTGTGAATGACCATTTACATGATCTTTTTTTACCATTCACAAGATTTATGATGTTGCTTCTTTTGAAAAAAAGTCTTATAATATTGTCTTATACATGTCTATTAAAAAAAATATATGTGAATGATCATTCACATTAGGGTACGCTAGGTACGCTGGAATCTTACAGGTACACTGATGAACCTGATTCTATATATATATATATATATATATATATATATATATATATATATATATATATATATATATATATATATATA
>JAANYP010001834.1:171192-196907 GCA_020465985.1 Centrapalus pauciflorus | reverse complement strand
CTCAACATGTTCATACATCAGTTCTAACCTAACACAGTGTTCGCTTAGTTTGTCCTTTAGAACTATGATATCTTGTGCATCAGCCTTAACCTTATCCCTAAGATCTTCATTTATAGCTAATAGGCTAGCGTTGTCTGATTTTAATGATTCATTCTGAGCAGATATAGTTTGATGTGATTCAAGTACTAAATTTAACCTATCGTGAGACGTAGCACACAAAACACATAAATCATGGAAAAGAGAAAAGTTCAGAGTTACCTTGGCATGATCTGATTCCACGTTGGCCATCTCTGCGGCGAACTCCAGAATCGTCTGATCTTCTGACTTTTCTACCCACATCGGACTCTTTCATTCTGATTGTTGTCCCCTGTCTTTTCTTCTACTCCAACACATCCAGTCTCGGTTACTTCAGCCATAAAGGCGCTAGCATTCGACTCTGGATGTGTACTCCAGTCATAAGTTCCGTCAAGCTGTCTGTCTGATGTGACTTTGGATAACAGACCAGCTATATTCGCCTGACTGTTTCAACTACCCGGCAGATGTCTCCCTTGAGATTGATTCTGATACTGGTTCTGGTAGTTTTCTACTTTCGGTCTCTGACACTCTCTAGCGAAGTGTCCTAACCCTTGGTAGTTTTAACACTTAACCTTGGATTTATCAAACCCAATCTTATTATTACCGACGCTAAGATTTCTGCCCGTCCTCTTGATGAACCGTTTAACTCTCTGAGTTACCATGACCAGTTGCTATTGCAGATCCATTTCCTTTAGATCATCAGGATCTACCTGATCGTAATCCTCATCCCAAAGGGCAGGATCGTTGATTTTGCCTTGAACGCAATTGCCGTAGGCGTCCACAAATGAAGCTAACAGATTCAGATGGTCTTCGGCTGATTTTGCGCTCATCGGCATCTTTGAATACCCTTGAGATGTAGATGTAGAGGTAGCCTGATTCTGCTTTTCTTTTGGTCTAGTAAACCCTAAGAAAGCCCTACGCACTGAGTCTTCTGATTCAACCGGTGTCGACGTCTCTCCCGAGAAGAATGTTGTAGCCGTCTTCACATCAGTTGCCCTTGAAGATTTGGACTTTCAAAGTACATGTCCGGATCCTGTACTTGTTCATAATCCCTTTCCTTCTTCAGCAATTCGAAGTGATGGTCCCTCAGCGTTCCTATAACATTATCTAGGGTTAGAGTATAGAACTTGTCTTCATCATGCTTTATCAGCGCCACATACATTTCCCATTTGGCTGGCAAAGCATCTAGAATTTTGTTAATTTTCTCTGTTTCACTATACTCCACATCGTGGCTGTCTAACTCAGTCAATAAGTAATAGAATCTGGTAATTGTCTCATCCAGCTTTTCGTTCTTCAAAGCTTTGAAGATCGCGAACTGCTGCTTGAGCATTTCCATTCTATTCTTCCTGACCCTCGGGTAACCTTCACACCGTTTCTCTAAAGCATCCCACAGCTCTTTTGTTGTTTACTGGTTACGGAAAGTGTGCAAGATCTCCTGAGGTAATGCCATTCTAATGATAGCGAATGCCCGGTTCTCGACTTCATAAAGCTTTTTATCGTCGTCCTTCATCTTTGAATATGGCACAACCTTTTGTCGTCCTTCAATCTCAGCCGTAGGTGGAATGTATCCTTCGTCTATACAAATCCACATCCGCATATCATTAAACCTCGCGAAGTCGGCGCACCTATCCTTCCACCAGTAATAATCCTCTATTTTCATCAACTTAGGTGGAGAATTCGCTTTTCCGACCTCGTGATCCATCTCAATAAACCTCTGTAGACTTGTCATTGTTTCAAATATTTTTGAATTCAAATTAATTAATTTAATTTGAAATTAATTTAAAGTAACTCTTTCGAATTTGAAATAATTGGAATTTAATTAATTTTAAACTGGTTTGGAATTAAATTTGAAATTAAGTTTGAAGTCCAACTATGTTCGAAATTATAGACAAACTCGAAGGTTCAACTAAATTCAAAATCTCAATTCGATTTTAGAGTAAATTCGAAAGCCAAGCAAATTCGAATAGGCCAAATTCGAATCAAACCCTAAGGAACCTCGAAAGGAGCGTATTTTCTGACAAACTCGAAAATGAGTAAACCCTAATACCCGCTTAATAAACTCGAGCGCCGCAAGTTCGAAAAACGGCTAATACTTCGAGTTTTTCAAGTTTGCATATTAAACCAATATTTTTACGAGTAAAAATACGGATTTCGATCAAAAATTTGAACTACTACAAAGTATTTTCCAAGATCTGACTTGATAAACTCGAAAAACCTCCAAAAAACGTGATATTAACCGTCCAAAACGTCAAGAAACCTAGGATGTTGCTTGTGAACACGAAGAACACCAAGAACAACCAATGTCTCTGATACCACTTGTAAGGTCTTGACTCTACTGATCTATCTCGACGCGACACCGTCCAACGAGTGCGGAATCCTCGTTAGCGGCTTGACGGTAAGATCACACACACGGAAACATGGAGACTACCACAGTGTTAGACGAACGATTACGAACGCCCCTACACGATGATTCTCTCCGAAACAACTCTCTGGAAACTTGCATGTTCCAGATCGCCTTTGCTAATCGCTCTGATAAACGTCTGCAAAAGTTTGATAATTAATCGAATTAACCCTTAGTTATACTGATAGATTCGAGTTTGTCTAGGACAAATTCGAATCAGTCCCAAGGCCCATTCGAATTTGACCTCATTGACAAATTCGAATTTACCTCGAATTCGAACCTCACATATCAAACTTATATTTGAACTTATGTTTTAACTTATGTTTGAATTTATCTTTGAACTTTATGTTTGAACTTCTTGTAATACACTACACCAAGTTCAAACATACAAACAACCAATATCAAACACACATAATCACATATATCAAACACTAGTTAATATTCAATACCAAGTTACTTGACTTACACAAAATGCTATCAAAACTTAGATTGCTATCGTCACACTAGATGAACTAACACATATTTTAGCGATGATGGAACTAGCAGAGTCAACAGGCCTCATGTCCTTAGTTTCAGGACAGTCTTTGGCCATGTGTGTCTTCTTTCCACATTTATAGCATTTTCTCTTTTTAGCCTTTTTGGAAGAAGAGCTTTCAAAAACACATTCTGAATTATTTCTGTTGATTTTATCAGCAGCTTTAGCAAACTTATTACTACTTTTCGATGAATCAACAGCTTGGGTGGTTGGCACAATAGCAACAGCTTTGCCCGTTTCTTCTTTCCTCTTTTTGGGAGGACAAATGTCAAAAACAGGAAGCTTGATTGGTTTTTGACTTTCCACAGGTTTGGGAAACTTATTCCCAGATTTCTCAGGCTGAGCAATGGCTTTGCCTTTGCCCTTACTGAGATGTCATTGATGTTGCCTATCAGCACAGTCACTGTTTCTGGTTTTGAAAGACTTATTTTCATTTATAACCAGTTTTCCACTATGATTTGAAAACTTATTTGAAACCACAGCAGATTTGCTTTCAACATGAGACTTACCCTTGTTGAAAGCAAGCTACTTACCTTTTGAAACTTATTTTCAAAATGTTTAGCATCAAAAGGATTAACATGTCTTCTACAATCAGCATTGGACCCAGAGCCTGTTTTGTCAACAGGTTTAGTGTCCACGACTGCAGTTTGAGTATGTTTTCCTTTTTTTGCTTGTGTGAATCAGCATAGCACTTAACAGGCTGATTTGATGGAGAACACATTCCATCATCAGCTTTTGGGTTTTTTTCACACAAGCTGTCAGTAATTTGAGGCCTGACAAACCTGTTTGTTGAGACCAGCTTTCCATTAACTTTTTGGATGAAAGTACTGGGAAGCTCAACATGTTCATACATCAGTTCTAACCTAACACAGTGTTCGCTTAGTTTGTCCTTTAGAACTATGATATCTTGTGCATCAGCCTTAACCTTATCCCTAAGATCTTCATTTATAGCTAATAGGCTAGCGTTGTCTGATTTTAATGATTCATTCTGAGCAGATATAGTTTGATGTGATTCAAGTACTAAATTTAACCTATCGTGAGACGTAGCACACAAAACACATAAATCATGGAAAAGAGAAAAGTTCAGAGTTACCTTGGCATGATCTGATTCCACGTTGGCCATCTCTGCGGCGAACTCCAGAATCGTCTGATCTTCTGACTTTTCTACCCACATCGGACTCTTTCATTCTGATTGTTGTCCCCTGTCTTTTCTTCTACTCCAACACATCCAGTCTCGGTTACTTCAGCCATAAAGGCGCTAGCATTCGACTCTGGATGTGTACTCCAGTCATAAGTTCCGTCAAGCTGTCTGTCTGATGTGACTTTGGATAACAGACCAGCTATATTCGCCTGACTGTTTCAACTACCCGGCAGATGTCTCCCTTGAGATTGATTCTGATACTGGTTCTGGTAGTTTTCTTTCGGTCTCTGACACTCTCTAGCGAAGTGTCCTAACCCTTGGTAGTTTTAACACTTAACCTTGGATTTATCAAACCCAATCTTATTATTACCGACGCTAAGATTTCTGCCGGTCCTCTTGATGAACCGTTTAACTCTCTGAGTTACCATGACCAGTTGCTATTGCAGATCCATTTCCTCTAGATCATCAGGATCTACCTGATCGTAATCCTCATCCCAAAGCGCAGGATCGTTGATTTTGCCTTGAACGCAATTGCCGTAGGCGTCCACAAATGAAGCTAACAGATTCAGATGGTCTTCAGCTGATTTTGCGCTCATCGACATCTTTGAATACCCTTGAGATGTAGATGTAGAGGTAGCCTGATTCTGCTTTTCTTTTGGTCTAGTAAACCCTAAGAAAGCCCTACGCACTGAGTCTTCTGATTCAACCGGTGTCGACGTCTCTCCCGAGAAGAATGCTGTAGCCGTCTTCACATCAGTTGCCCTTGAAGATTTGGACTTTCAAAGTACATGTCCGGATCCTGTACTTGTTCATAATCCCTTTCCTTCTTCAGCAATTCGAAGTGATAGTCCCTCAGCGTTCCTATAACATTATCTAGGGTTAGAGTATAGAACTTGTCTTCATCATGCTTTATCAGCGCCACATACATTTCCCATTTGGCTGGCAAAGCATCTAGAATTTTGTTAATTTTCTCTGTTTCACTATACTCCACATCGTGGCTGTCTAACTCAGTCAATAAGTGATAGAATCTGGTAATTGTCTCATCCAGCTTTTCGTTCTTCAAAGCTTTGAAGATCGCGAACTGCTGCTTGAGCATTTCCATTCTATTCTTCCTGACCCTCGGGTAACCTTCACACCGTTTCTCTAAAGCATCCCACAGCTCTTTTGTTGTTTACTGGTTACGGAAAGTGTGCAAGATCTCCTGAGGTAATGCCATTCTAATGATAGCGAATGCCCGGTTCTCGACTTCATAAAGCTTTTTATCGTCGTCCTTCATCTTTGAATATGGCACAACCTTTTGTCGTCCTTCAATCTCAGCCGTAGGTGGAATGTATCCTTCGTCTATACAAATCCACATCCGCATATCATGTAAACCTCGCAGAAGGTCGGACGAACCTATCCTTCACCACTAATAATCCTCAATTTTCATCACTTAGGTGGTGAAATTGCTTTTCGACCTCGTGATCCACTCAATGAACCTCTGTAGACTTGTCATTGTTTCCAAATAATTTTTGAATTTAAACTTAATTAAATTTAATTCGAAATTATTTAAATTAACTCTTTCGAATTTGAATAAATTCTGAATTTGAATTAATTTTAAATTGGTTCGGAGTATTAAATTCGAAAATTAAGTTTTGAAAGTCCAACTATGTTCCGAAATTAAGTGACAAGTCGAAGGGTTGTAGATAAATTTCAAAGGTCCTTATTCGACTTTAGTGTAAAACGAAAGCCAGAGCAAATTCGAATTGCCAAACACTCGAATCAACCACTAAGGGAACCTCGAAACGAGCGTAATTTTCAGTCAAATTGAAAATGAGAATAACCTAATACCTTATTAGCATTGTATCTTAGAGAATCCTAAGCAATAAAGAAAATACATTAATGGTAATTGACAAAGAGTGGACGTTTTACTTAAGAACAAAGAGGTGAAGATGTAAGTTTTTGAGGATGATAACGAAGAATTATGTGAAGTCCTTACTTTAATCTTTCTTTCAAAACTCTGGAATTTGTCCACCATACAATTATGTGTATTGTCTTGAACAAAAGGTTAATGTGTTGACTAAGTAGTATGAAAAAACGAATATAAACAAATGGAAGATATGTTCCCAATATCAAAAATTTCTATTTTGGTGTTACTTCTTTTCCATGGGGTCTAATCTAGAAGATTTGGTCATCTCTTTTTTTTTTTTTTCTTTTCTTTTTTTTAAAAAATTTTTAACATTGGCAACTTAATTCGAGTTTCACCAATTTTTAAAGTATAAATTTTATCATTATTTGGTAGTTTTAAATATCTAGTTCGTATTCCAAGATTTTAATTCATATTTAACGACTATAAATTGAATAATTCGTAAATTCTTGTATTTAAATATTAACGAAAAAAATACGGGCGTTACAATCTCTACCTCGTTGGATTGATCTTGTCCTTGAGATCATAGAGTCTGAAATAAGATCCGGTGCTTCACCATTATTTATGCTTTAGCTTCCCACGTGTGGTTCAGACCACGATGATGTCGCCACTTAACAATGACCATCTCTATTCGCATATTTCTCGTAGTTGAATATTTATTTAAAATTATGGTCGTTACAATCACTTTCATGTCGGCTTGATTTCGTCCTCGAGGTCATTTAGGTGTCGAATGGCTTAGTTATTTGGCTGCTATCTTTGATTCTTACACTTGGTTTTATAATACGTGTTAAAATTTCCCAATCAACAATCTTTGCACTCACAAAAATAAACAATGATTATCACATTCAAACAATGAGAATAAAGTACTCAATCAAAGATGAAACGTCAGAGAGAATTCAAAAGGTGTGGCGGCCGTATTTTTCAATAGTGACTGAAGATAAAAGTTGTGGGAAACCCTCCTTAAATATTAAATGTAAGTTTGAAGGGTTTACATCCAACACCCTTCAACTTCTAAATACAAGAATTAAATTACAAAGGAAAGAAATAAAATTACATGGAAATAAAATGCAACTAAATATTACAAAATAAACTCCACATGATGGAAATTTAGAATGTAACAATCTCCCACTTTTCGATCATTGTAGAGGATGACAGGCTTGCTTTATAGAATCTTGTAAACCAATAATAACGTCAAATCTTCTAAGCACCTACCGAGCATGCACCTGTCATTGTTAAGCTCTATTGCGTTGAGGAGATCCTGTATCTCTTTTGGCTTCTTTTTAAGTTCAGAAACCGTCTGGGCATCATCCTGCTAGAGTCTCCCATTCAGCTCTACTCTTACTAATTGGAGAGTGCCATCGGAGTAACTGAACAACTCCACAAAACGCATGAACCTGTTCCGCCCTTTTTTATTCAAAAGATGACTCCTTGTTGAGCTCTTATGAATACTCGATACATCGGTTGATGATCGATACCAAAAAGTTCTTGATTTGGAGCCTTGAGTCCAACTTTGACCATAAAACTCTCAATGGCCATTTGGAAATCTTTTAAGCACATTATTATGGATAGCCGTCTCATGCACATAGTCAACGATGCCAGGGTAGTGACATGGTTTAATCTCCCCTTCACTTTATTTTTAAGCTTGTTGTGCATCGTTTCAATGTTGTCGGGGTTCATAAAGTCAAGATCACTCTCATGAACCAGCTACGATGACCCATCTTCTCTTTTGATGTTAAAAGAAGGTGTGAACAGACGGGCCCGCTTATACATGGAGATGGATACTATATTTATAATCTTTGACTTCGACCAATAACCAGATTTAGGTCTGGTTTTTCTCAGCATCATTTGATATTCTGCTTCTTCGGCTCTAGATGCATCACTGAGTTCCATCAACAGACGTCTGTTGTACATATCCGGCTTTTTCCTGAATACCATCTTAAATCTCTCTTCGAGATATGGTTGTAGAAAATCCTCAGCTTTTAAGTTCATCTAAAATTGTTTCAGCCCTTGAACTAGAGGGGCCACAACTCCTACAGCTGGAATCTCAAGCATTTTATAGACTCGACCCCGATGGTTGAGCCTTAGGACATCTCTACATTAGCGGGAAGGGTATGTACTTTGCTCTTTTAAAACCAAATGACCCAGTCCATATCTTATATGTCGTATATGGGGGTTATGTCAGGGTCCTTTTCAAAGAAGTCTACGGTTCTAGGACTTGATGTCTCAGCGGATTGGGTGGACAGTATTCCGACTTGTGGGATTATGGTTGGTTCAAAAGTGGGTTGTTGTGCAGGAGGAGGGGTAGGGGCTTTTAGAGCTGATATGATTTCTTCTTGTGGAATGTGAGTTGGGGAGTTCAGGAAATCAAACGAATAGGATGGTTTTTATGGTGATTCTGGCTCAGGTTTGGGTGTCTTTAAAGGTTCATCTAGATCAATCTCAGAGTCTGTATCAGAATATAAGATGATTTTGACTTGAATAGAAGGAGGTTCATACATTACCATCACCATCAAGCCTTCTTATGTTTGACCCTTTGTAGCACCTAGGAGTTTCTCCCCACTCTGCCCAGTCTCTGCTCCCCCTACACATTGCAACTTTCCCTCAGGCTGCAGTATAGGGCGTTTCTCCCCCTCAGGATGACCAGGGTCCTCCTGGTCATCATGTTTTCTCTTTAACATCTCAGCCTGAGCTGTGCACATTCTTTTCAGATTAATGACTGTTGTTTGTAGCCTGTCCATCCTTTTATTCATCTGTTCCTCAACACACAGAATTAGCCTTTTGAGGCTTTCAATTTAGTCAGTGAAAAGCACTGCGGTCGTTGCAATCTGCTTTTGAAGAACTGTTGTGGATTGGATTGATTAGGTATCTGGTGGCAACTCCTGAGTTGTAACACCCTTGCCATTCAAGAAAGAAAGAAAGGTGGAATGTTGTTCCTTGGAAGCTGCCTTGAGGGCGTCCAGGTCAGCCCGTGTAACAAGACCAGCATCATGGAGAGCGGTCGTTAACATCTTGGGAGTTATCCCTTGATGGCCTGAAGCGGATGTCATTTGAGTGGCCACTTCAAGACTTTCTTCCGTCCTTTCTGCCTCCCCAGTTGGGAGTGCAGATCTGAAAGTTTCTTGAGACACCACAGAGGCGTCTCTGATTTGTGGGGACGTTACGAAGGGGTCGTGCTGAGTGATTTGGGGTGAGGAATCATCTGTGGTCATTTGAATGACGGTCACTGGGGGTGGGGTGTGACCTATTTCAATATCTCCCCTCTCCGAATAAGAGGGTGATGGCATATGTGCATTTTCCCCGTGTTTTGTAACAGGTTCCCTTTGAGGGGAACCTGAGTGGCTGGATTGGGTGAGTTCAACCACTGGACTGGTGGTCTTTTGTGGGGTTGTCCGGCTTTGTGGTGTTTGGACTCCCTCAGCTATTATTCCCTCAGCCCTCAAAAGGTCAGAGACGGTGCTTTCAGAATCACAAGTCTCTGGATCACTAGTATCTGGCCTCTCACGCGCTACTCCCTCCCTCTCAATAGTCATCTCCCACTCTCCTGAACCTAGAATATAATCAATAGCAGCCTGTACTCCCTCGTCCTCACTCATTATTTCCTAACCTTCAGATGTGGTTGGCTCTATCGATTTTGACAAAGCCTCATCCGGATACATTCCCTGGTAGTATACCCTTACCCTTTCCAGTCTTTGATCGGCCATACGTAGAAGGGACAACGGAATATTCATTACTTGGACTCTCGGGATTTCCTTCGGGATCTTTACTCTTTGTAGAGCAACCGTCTTGTATATGTCTGATTGAGGCCGCTCAAGAATGTCATCATCGTGGTCCATGGCGAATTGGATGAACAATTGTAGGAATATTTGAAATGGTATGAATTTTCTTTCTCGCTTTGTTCCTCTATCTTGGACGGCCCTCTTTAGCTCTTTAAATATGAATGCCTCATAGTCAAAATATAATTCGTGTGCGAATGCGGCAAACATTGCTAGTACTTTAATTGATGCAGAATCATGGCCAAATTGCTTTCTGTGAAGCATTTGTTTATAACGTCAAAGAAAACATTCTAGTAAGACTGGAGTTGGTTCGTCTTGAAGTCTGATGGCTTTGCTAGGTTACCATCATACCCTATTGATTTAACTTCTTTATGTGTTTAGGCTGGTGTTGGAATTGAGGCATATGAGTATTTGGTGATGAAGAAGTTTTCGGTTGGGAGGCGGAGAATGTGGCAGATGGTTTCAAGTGTTAGGCGTATGGGTACAGAGTCTATTTTGGTGGTGAAATGAGGGACTGCTCCATTGACAAACGTAAGATGGTGCCAGAATTGTTGTAGGTAGATTATGGGAATGGATATGGTTGTGGTTAGGGAATAAAAGATGGGATGCCCTTTGAGGATATCAAATGTGATATCCTCGGCTTCAGAGCGAAGAATAAAGAGGTCTAATTTCCATTTGTGAGGAGCAAACTCTGTGAATTTATCACTGGAAAGAAGGGCTTCCTCTGGCAGTTGTTGGTTATTATTGGGGATGAGAGGATGGGGGATGGTTAGGGTGATCTGGGGATCCATTAATCCTATAAAAAAGCAACACAGTTAGTTAAGCAGACTTGAGTACAGACAATACATTGATATTAAGTCTGAAATAAGTATGAAATGGAACTCGTCTACTATGTTTAAAGCATCAGGATTTTTATCAATAGAATGTAAGTTCTACTGAATAAAATCCAAAGTCGATCCTTGAGAGACCAATGTTAGAATAAATGTGTTCACTCAAACACTTATTTGAACTAGAACCAATGGTGCAAAGGACATGGAATTTTTATTTTGTTGGTGATTAATATTAAAAAAATGAGATGCAAAGGAAAATATGAAGAAGAAGGAGAAAATAAATGCTAAGCGTTGAAATTCGGTTGATGAACCGAATTTCGGGTAGTATCGAAACTCAGTTTTGGTGATCCGAATTTTGGGTAGGATCCAAACTCGAATGGAATGATGCATGAAAAAATGGTAAATTTAAAGGAAAAACTATGGAACAACATGTGGGGGACCCGAGTTTTTTCGGGTGTGAAAGCTTACAGTAAACACATATGAAAAAAATGAGGTTAGAAATTTCAGAGTGGGCGTGAAATTCATATGGACCCGAATTTCGCGTGGCCCATGACATACACTTGGAATTATAAAATACAAAAATGTCATCAATGGGAACCAGCCGAATTTTGGATGAGCCGTATTTCGGATGGACCGAAGATGATATTTATATACTATGTAAGTCAAGGATCTAGTCATCTGAATTACGGATTGATCCAAAATTTGGATTGGGTCCACTGGTAATGAAAAATTAAAATTTACACTAAGTGAAGGTCATACGAATTTCGGATGGAGCCGAGATTGGAACGGCCATCCGAATTTCGGATGTACCGGAAAATAGACTTAGAAAAATATGTTGTTTTGATGTTAATGCATATGCATACGTGTACAATATCAAACTTCCTAAAAATTCATGAAAATGCAGATCTTAAAACTAGAAATGATAAGGAATATAATACTTAACTAAACTAACTTATAAAAAACTGATTTACTAACCAAAAAATGCAAAAAATCAAGTTTAAAACCTTCAAAATTCTGGAAAATTTAAAAGTCGTAAATGGAAGTTAAAATTTAAAATAAAGTGAGAAAAGGGTTATCTAATTGTAGATTTAGAAGAAAAAAGCAAGAAAAATGAAGTGAAACGGTTGAGATTGGAGCATGGAAGCTTGAAAGTGTGTGGCAATGGCAGTGGGTTGAGTTCGTCGGATTTGGAGAAGATAAAGAAGGCTATTAGAGAAGGAAGCAAATCATACCTATATACAGGCGGGTCGAGTCGGGTGAGAAGACCTGCATCTGTTGGTACATCCGGTGTGACGACAGCAATCTAGTTTTGTTATTGATATCATGATTGTGTATGATGTTTACACTTGCATGGTAAGTTCTAGACTATCATGACAAGTTCTAGAATAAGTTCTAGAATAAGTTCTAGAATAAGTTCTAGAAATAAGTTCTAGAAATAAGTTCTAGAATAAGTTCAAAGACAAGTTCTAGAATAAGTTCAAAGGAACAACTTCAAAGACAAGTTCAAAGGAACAAGTTCGAAGTCAAGTTCAAAGGAACAAGTTCAAAGGAACAAGTTCGAAGACAAGTTCAAAGACAAGTTCAAAGGAACAAGTTTAAAGGAACAAGGTCGAAGACAAGTTCGAGAGGAGAATCTTCTTGAACTTATCGTCTATATATTGAACTTTTCATTGTGAAATTAGGAATCTTTGACGGCTCAGAGGTTCTGTCGAACTTGAGAGCAAAAAGAGCATCCAGGTGAAGAAGACTTTTGCAGATACTTTTGGAGATTTCAGAGAGTTTAAGCAAAAGGGCGAACTCGAACTTGCTAGCATTTGGAGAGTTTCGTTTGGAGAGAATCACCGTGTTGGGACGATCTGTTGTTCGTCTATCACCGTGCTAGTCTCCGTGTTTTGGTGTGCGTGATATATACGTCAAGCCAATAACGAGGATTCCGCACTCGTTGGAAGGTGTCGCGTCAAGATAGATCCGTAGAGTTCAGACCTTACAAGTGGTATCAGAGCCATTACGATGTTCTTGGTGTTCTTCCTGTTCATAAACAACATCCGTGGTTTCTTGACGTTTTGGACGGGAAAAATCACGTTTTTTGATATATTTCGAGTTTATCAAGTAAGATATAGGGAAAAGGTTCATATTGGTTCAACACTTTTAGTCGAAATCAATGTTTTTAACCATAAAAACTATGGTTTAATCTGAAAAGTTGAAAAAATTCAAACATCAAGGGGGTATTAGAGTTTACTCAAAATTCGAGTTTGTCAGAAAAATACGCTCCTTTCGAAGTTCTTTAGGGTTTGATTCGAGTTTGCTGACTTCGAATATGCTCAGTTTCGAATTTTCATTAAAATTGAATTTAGGATTTCGAATTTAGTCATACCTTCGAATTTGTCCTTATTTCGAGTTTAGTTGAATTCAAACTTAATTTCGGATTTGATTTCAAATAAATTTATAAATTAACCAAATTCGAACCAACACAAGTTGGAAAGGGGATAATTTAAATTAATTTCAAATCAAATTAATTAAGTTCTAATTCAAAAATTTTTGAAACAATGACAAATTTACAAAGGTTTATTGAAATGGACCATGAGGTCGGAAAGGCAAATTCTACACCTAAGTTGATGAAATTGGAGGATTATTATTAGTGAAAGGATAGGTTCGCCTTCGCTAGATTCAATGATATGAATCTTGTCATATCAAATGATGACAAGAAATTATTGGTGAAGGACGTCAACGAGTCTTGTCATATCAAATGATGAAGGATGATGATAAGAAATTATATAAGGCCGAGAACCGAGCATTCTCGATTATTCAAATGGCATTACCTCAGGAGATCTTGCAAACATTCAGAAATCAACGCACAGCGAAAGAGTTGTGGGATGCACTTGAGAAAAGGTGTGAAGGAAATCCAAGGGTTCGTAAAGGTAGAACGGAGATGCTCAAGCAGCAGTTTGCTATTTTCAAGGCTTTGAAAAATGAAAAGCTGGATGAGACCATTACCAGGTTCTATCACTTGTTGACAGAGTTAGACAATCACGATGTGGAGTATCGTGAATTAGAGAAGATTGAGAAGCTTCTGGATGCTTTACCAGCAAAATGGGAGATGTACGTAGCGCTGATAAAGCATGATGAGGAGAAATTTGAGACTCTAACTCTTGAAGGAGTCATTGGAACGCTGAGGGCTTATAACTTTCAGTTGCTGAAGAAGGAACGGGAATATGACCAAGTACAGGATCCGGACATGTATTTTAGGAAGTCCAAACCTTCAGTCGCAAATGAACTGAAAACAACCACAACATTTTATTCTGGAGAACAAGAAGGCATACCAAGAGAAGCAGAAGAATCTTATGATAGGCCCTTTCTGGGTTTTTCAAATCCGGATGATCAGCCACAGGCATCTACTTCAGGATCATCGTCTTAGGAATACAAAAAAATGCCAATGAGTGCTAAAACTGCAGAAGAGCAACTCAAGCTTCTAGCATAGTTTGTAGCAGCTTACGGGAATTGTATTGAAGGGAAAATAATTGATCCAGCCCTATGGGAAGAAGATTATGATCAGGTGGATCCGGATGACTTGGAACAAATGGACCTACATTGGCAATTGGCTATGGTCACACAGAGATTGAAGAGGTTCATGAAAAGAACGGGAAGAAATCTAAGTGTGAACAATGTAGGATTCGATAAGTCAAAAGTTAGGTGTTATAACTATCAGGGGTTGGGACACTTTTGCGAGAGAGTGTCAAAGACCTAAGATGGATAATCATCAGAATTTGGGACGTCAGTATTCAACTAGTTCAGGGAATCAGAGGTCAGGGAATCAGGGTTCAGTAGCTAGTTTACTTACTAATGTGGAGTCTAACAAACAGTTAGATGGCACATATGATTGGAATACACATCCAGAGACGAATACTAGGGCTTTCATGGCCGAAGTGACAAAAACGGATTTGGGAGCAGAAGAGGAAAAGAAAGAGGATACGCAACAGTCTGATTCAGATCCTTTGGTGCTGGAAATTACTGAGGAGCTAACTACTTTGGAGTTTGCAACTCAGATGGCCAACATCAAATCTAGTCGGAAGAAGGTAACTCTGAACTTTTCTACTTTTCATGATTTATGTGCTTTATGTATTACTTTGAATGATAAATTGAATTTAGTGCTAGAATCACATTCATATATGACTCCTCAAATTCAATCCTTAAAATCAGATAATGCTAATTTATTAGACATTAAGGAAGATTTTCAGGCCAAACTGAGAAATGATGCTCAAGATTTAATAGTTCTGAATGACAAATTAATTGAACAAAGTGTCAGGAATGAACTAATTTATGAGCATGTAGAGTCACTGACCAAGGAGATCTCTCTTAGAGATATGGAATTTGTTGAGTCGGGGGCTAAGGTTGCAGAGGCAAATAGCAACCACATACCTACTCCTCAGGATGAGACCATTGATATGGTTAAATCAGAGGTAGTCAAGGTAACTGAGTCTTTTAAAGTATCTTCAACTACTCCTCAGGTTAGGCAAACGGTACAGTGTGTTCAGTCTAGTTGTAAGCTAAAACTAGAAGAAGAAAAGACTGTAAGTAATAATAACACAGGGGAGTTAAACCAAGCTGTTGATACAAACAATCAGGGCATTAGTAAGACACCTAGGTCAAAGAGTCCCTATAAGAAATCTATTGACAAGATGTCTTGCTTTAAATGTCATGAGAAAGGACATGTTGCTTCAGGTTGTCCCTACAAAAAGTCAGAGTTTTCACTAAACATAAGGAAACAAGAGCAGCAAACCTTAAAAACAATGCCTAGTGATACGAGCTGGAGTAGTTCTCAAATTTCTGAGAAGAATTCAATTGTGATGTCACGTCTAGGTAGTCGACGATCACGGGTGTCTCTCAGACAAATTGACGGACTTAGGAATAATTGACCAAATAGATCCCCTAGTCAATCAATGTCTGGTCCCCAATCCGTCATCAGGAATAATTCACCTAAGAGGAGTCACACTCTAGTTAGGTATAATTCTCCTAATAGACATAAGACACCAGGTAGAGCCCCGAACTATCAAACTTAGATGTACTATAACAAAAACTATTCAACGGCTGAACCGCAAAGACCAACCCAAAGGTCGAGAATGGATGTTAATCACTCAACTTCACAACAGGTTCTCTATCAAAAACCCAAGTAACCTGAAAGGAGAGATGGGTATTTGAAAGAGTTCAAGTTTGTGGATGAGGATGGTATTACCAAGTCAGTCATGGCTTGGGTTCCCCGTGATAACTAACTTTTCTTGTTTAGTGTGCAGGAGTAAACTACAGGTCCTAATAACCAATGGTTTATGGATAGTGGTTGCTCTCGACACAGGACAGGGGTACAAAGGACGAAACAGCAGGCAGGCTGATTGGGTCCTTAGACCAAGTGGAGAACTCTTACGGGAAAATGGTAAAGTGTGGTAATTGATATAACAATGTTGGTTATAGCAACTATGCAAATCTTTTCACTAAAGCATTTGATAAGTCACGCTTTGAGTTGTTAGTTCGACTATATGACATGCGTAATCCAGAATAACTTGAGCTTAGTATATTTTTTTTTCTTTTTATAGTAAGTTAGTGTTTAAATATCATTTATTTCCTTTTATAGTAAGTTGGTAGATTACTTTATTAGCTTATTATTTTTATGAAAAGCAAAAGAATAAAGAGAGAAAACAATAAAAAGCTAAAAAAAAAGAGAATATTAGAAAAATGAGTTAAGTCTTGAAGACATAGGTTCAAAGTGACGATAATTAGCACAGTCGATACAATCTTTAAGTGTTAAACTTTCACACATAATGCACCTTAAACTCTAAGTGACATACATCTTCTAGTTTGATGTGTTTGTTGGCATAATACACAAAGGGAATCTCAAAAGCTAATAAAATATTCAAGAAAAAGTCATATGTGTAACTAACTTAGATGTATGACCAAAGGGTCTTAATTTTTATGTTAGAGACATACAGACAATGATTCTAAATGAGGTATGCAAATTTTCTGGGGGATGTATATCCACCCTAAGCCTTTCCTCGTTTGAACCTCGCCCTTCATTTTAAGGCTATGCCATCCTAAGGTGCTGGTAAATGGATGGATCTTATCAACATCCATGAATGATAAATCATAGATCGAACCACCGAATCGGAAAATATTGGGTGCTATCATATAGCTTTGTATCGGCTAAGTTCACAAGTTGGAGATAAGCGGACTCGAACCGCTGACATCCACTGCAGGGTAAACCAACGCCTCTCAGGTCCCCCGACTGATTCTAACATAGAGGCCAACGATAGATAATAACTCCCCCCGAACACAGCTTACAACTTTCATCGTACTGTACTCTCCAAAGAGCAACTCTTCTCAAAATCTCACTCAAAAGGTGCTGAGTTGGAATCCCATTCTAATTCTAACTACGGATTCTTATGGTTCCGGAGGATCCATCTATAGGAGAACCAGGAACGGAGAGCTTTCCCCCCTTTTCTACCGACTCTTTGGCCTTAAGAACGCTGGTTTTAAGAATGAGTAATTGCCCTTCTCCGACCCTTACTGCCCAACCTGAGAGCGGAAAACTAATGCGTTCCACTTATTGAACAGGGTTCTATGGTCGGCCCGTGACCCCTGGATGCCGAAGGCGTCCTTGGGGTAATCTGGTAGTTCCTATGGGTTGGAGATGATGGGGTCGTTCCATGGATTTTCCTTCCTTTTGCCGCATTTCACTCAAAGGGTTGAAGGTAGATAGTGCATCAAGCTGTTCGCAAGGGCCAACTTGATCCTCTTCCCCAGGGATCCCCGATAAGGGAACCCTAGGAGATCCCCCGACTCCAACTACCATCCATGTACGATCCATACTAGATCTGACCAACTGCCCATCCTACCTCCTCTACGTTCTTGACAGCCCATCTTTGTCTCAGTAGAGTCTTTCAGTGGCATGTTTCGGTCCTCTTCCCCATTACTTAGAAATAGTGAGCCACCGGTTCAGGTACAAGATACTATCGTTACGGCCTGGACAATTAGACATCCAACCCGTAATCGCAACGACCCAAATGCAAGAGCGGAGCCCTACCAACTAAGCTATATCCCCCAGAGCCAAGTGGAGCATGCATGAAGGAGTCAAACGCTTCTTCTATTCTTTTCCCTGGCGCAGCTAGGCCATCCTGGACTTGAACCAGAGACCTCGCCCGTGAAGTAAATCATCGCACCTACGGTCCAACGAATTGGGAGAGAATCAATATATTCCTTTTCGGGAGCTATTCATCCTTCCCGAACGCAGCACACAACTCTCCGTTGTACTACGCTCTCCAAGTGTGCCTGTTCCCCCCTTCTTCCTTACCATGGCAAGTCTTTGTGAAATAACTCCGATGAAAAGAAAAAAGAAGGCGTTAAGAGACCCTCCTGGCCTGTCACATCCTTGCTTCAATCACACTTGCTTAATCCCAGGAATAAATAACAACAGTCATAAGCATAATAATAAGTCTAAAGCTTGCATAAGAACTAAATAAAAGTACTACAATAAAGTCATGCACTACACGTGCTACAAGGTACGTTGCTAAGTTGCTAAAACATCATAATATAAATAAAGCAACTACCCAGATCCCAAGGCAGCTCAATACTATACCACAAGCTGAATAGTGAGCTAAAGTCCTCTGGGTTGATCAGAAAATAGACCTAAGCAGATGGTCCAACTTGCTCTTTACCTTTGCATGTAAAAATTCTGAGTAGCAACTGTAAGCTAATTGCTTAGTGAGTTAACAAATATTCATGAAGCATGTAAGATATGTGGTGAAAGTGCCTATAAAGGCTGTAATGCTTGCTTGCTTGCTTAATACCCAGAATGAATGCTTGCTCAACTGAGACATTGCACGCTGAAAGGAGATGCCACCACTAGGGGTTACGGCTGACAGATGATCAATCTGTGATGCGGGGCTAGCTACCCGCATAATGCTTGGGATAGTGGTGAGCATCGAAATTGCTTGCTTGTAAAGTAGAATGCTTATGAAATGCACAAAGAAACGCTCAAACAAGGTTTGCTGTAAAATATGCAGAATAATAAACAGATAGCAATAACGTATGCACATTAATAGATCAGATGTAAGATCCGGCTAAGCTGGGCACCGCCTGTACCACAGTGTTTGCCTTCACTCACAAAAGTCTATTGAAGTCCAAAGAAGGCATATAGAAGCAAATTATGTCTCAATTACATAAAATACATGTAAACAAGAATAACTGTTACTCACTGTACTGCCTTATGCTTTGAAATATTCTGAGATACTTGCTCGGGCTTATCTATACTTTATATTGCTCTGAAACGCTTGTTCTTGTACTTGATTATATAGGCTTTAATATACTCTGGCACTGGATTTGACTCATAACCGAGCTAAACTGCTTAATTTAATATATGAGGTGCTGTGAAATATCTGTAATTTAACATTACAGAATATACACTAAATTAAAAATGCTAGCTTAAAATTCCAACATCTACAAACCGTAACTTCTAGCTAAAGATCTTGTTAATTTATGCGTTGCCCACGAATTTTATTCAAGCCATTCGAACTTGGGGGGGGGGGGGGGGGGTTCGAACATATCCATAGGTTGGAACATATAGCCCTTCGAATATGTGGGCTTCGAACATAGGCAGGTTCGAATCTATATAGCCTTCGAATTTAGCCTCTTTCAAATTTGTTCTTGGCATCTCGAACTTGTTCGTGCTTTTCAGCTTTCAAACATACATTTCAAAGCCAAAAATCATGAATATGCTAAGGAACAAGTCTAAGTTCGATTCTATTACACTTATTCTATTAGAATCGAGTTATAACTCATGCAGAATAGCTTTAAATGAATTAAAGATGGGGATTTTGAACCTTTTTCTCAAAACCGAAAGCAAAGAAAAGGGAAAAGACGATTCTTACCTCAAATCCGAATCAAATCACACATGCAATTGCAGATCCGCGTAGCACTCTTTGAGATATTTCCGATGACGTATAGAACTCGAGATTTGGCCGGTCGGTTTGGGAGAAAAGCTATAGAGAAGGTGAGCTTAGAGAGAGAGAGGCTCTCAAATAGGGATATGGTTTCGCAATAATGAGAAAATGAACTTCCAACTCCTATTTATATAAAATTTCGAAATTACATCATTAAACACAAATTGCACAAAAACGCATAAAACACATAAAATAAAAGCAAGGTGTTATAGTATGAGCCCACCACGCTTGCACTTCGTCCTCGAAGTACCTAGGGCTCAAATAGATGCGGATAACAAACTCTCATGTCTTGCTCAGATTCCCAGGTCTGGGAAATACCATGAGAAGTTCTTCATTGCACCAACACCATTGCTACTTCTCGATTCCTTAGCTTCTTCATCTTTGTCTCTAGAATGACCTCAGGCTCGTCACATTGCAGCTTCTCGTTGATCTTGTAACTCAGATGATCGGCCCACTTTTCTCTTTCGCTTTCATTGCACTTCCTTAGTTGTGAAACGTGAAATATAGGTTGTATGTTGGACAGTTCACTCGGCAAGTCCAACAGATAAGATTGAGTTCCAACACGTTCGATGATCTTGAAAGGCCAACGAATCGTAGTGCTAATTTGCCGCGCTTGCCGCATCTGAACACACCTTTCATCGGCGAGACTTTCAGTACCACATAATCATCCTTCTGGAATTCTAAAGGCTTATGGCGTCGGTCGTGATATGATTTCTGTCGAGATTGAGCGGTTTCTAAGCACTGACGAATGATACGAATCTTGTCGTTGGTTTGTTGGAGTAATTCGGGACCAGTGATTGGTGCTTCGCCGGCTTCATGCCAACAAGTAGGCGTTCGACACTTGCGACCGCATAAGGCTTCAAAAGGTGCGGTTTTGATAGATGAGTGGTATCTGTTGTTGTAAGAAAACTCTGCTAACGGCAAGTGGTTGTCCCAATTACCGCTAAACTCAAGAACACAAGCCCGCAACATGTCTTCGAGTGTAAGGATCGTGTGCTCGCTTTGGCCATCAGGCTGCTGATGATATGCCGTGCTCATTCTGATCTTGGTGCCTAATCCATCTTGTAATGCACTCCAGAACCTCGAAGTAAACTGGCTGTCGCGATCTGAAATGATTGAAAATGGCACTCTGTGTCGAGAAACGATCTCATCTATGTAGATCTTAGCTAGTTTCTCTAATGAGTAATTCTCGCGTATCGGAATGAAATGAGCGACTTTGGTTAGACGATCCAAGATAACCCATATTGCATCGTCTTGTCTCCGCGTAGTCGGAAGCTTCGTCACAAAGTCCATTGTTATGTGATCGAACTTCCATTCAGGAATCGGTAGAGGCTGAAGACTGGCGTAAGGCTGCTGATGCTCCGCTTTAACTAATCGGCATGTAACACAATTGTCGACATATTGGCCACGTCTCTTTTCATACCAGGCCACCAATATTCAGCTTTTAGATCATTGTACATCTTGGTGCTGCCGGGATGTACAGAGAAGTTCGAGCAATGAGCTTCTGAAAGAATCTTCTATCGAATAACTCCAAATTTCGGAACCCAAACGCGATTCTTGAAGAGCTTTAAGCCATGAGGGCTATCAGTTAAGAATTGAAGTTGCCCTTTCCTGTCATCGGTGTTCAGGTTTCCTTCTTTCAAGACTTCGGCTTGAGAGACGGGAATTTCATCGATCAGAGTTGATGAGAACGAAGTATGAGTCAGGGTATAGAGACATTTAGCGGAATAAGATTTTTGACTCAATGCATTGGCCACCACATTTGCCTTGCCGGGATGATACAGAATCTCACAGTCACAGTCTTTTATAAGTTCCATGGAGCGTCGCTGGCGCATGTTGAGCTCCTTCTGATTGAAGATGTATTTAAGACTCTTGTGATCAGTATATAACTGGCATTTGGTGCCGTAGAGATAATGTCGCCACGTTTTCAACACAAAAGTCACAGCAGCAAGTTCAAGGTCATGAGTCGGCTGACTCTTTTCATGATCCTTGAGTTGGCGAGAAGCATATGCTATGACTCTGCCTCTTTGCTTCAGAACAACCCAAGCCCTTGATATGAAGCATCGCTGAAGACCACAAAGTCTTCATTGCCTTCGGGTAAGGCCATAATAGGTGCTTCGGTGAGTTTCCGCTTTAAAGTTTGGAATGCAATTTCTTGAGCTTCTTCCCAAATAAAGGGAATGTTCTTGCGAGTAAGAGAGGTAAGAGGCACAACTAATTTTGAGAAGTCCTTAATGAATCGACGGTAGTAACCCGCCAATCCCAAGAAACTTCGGATCTCAGTAGATGATCTGGGAGCTTCCCAGTTTTGAATTGCTTCTATCTTAGAAGAATCTACAGAGATTCCTTCACCAGATATCACATGTCCAAGGAATTGAATCTGATAAGATACAAGATTTGTAAGTTAACACTGAGCATGAAATTTAAGAAAAGATAAGCTTAAAATGAATAAATCGAGATTGTAAGCACCTGTCACAACCAAAATTCGCATTTAGAGAACTTGGCATAAAGCCGCTCCTTGCGCAGCAACTCTAGCAGTTCTTTAAGATGCACATCATGCTCAGCTTCGGTTTTCGAGTAGATGAGAATATCGTCTATAAAGACGATAACAGACTTTTCAAGCATTGGCCTACAAACACGGTTTATGAGATCCATGATTGCCGCAGGAGCGTTTGTAAGGCCAAAGGGCATAACAAGAAACTCGTAATGCCCATATCTGGTACGAAAAGCTGTTTTGGAGACATCTTCTTCACGAACTTTGAGGTGATGATACCCAGATCTAAGATCGATCTTTGAGAAGTAACTGGCTCCCTGAAGTTGGTCGAAAAGATCGTCTATTCTGGGCATTGGATATTTGTTCTTTATCGTTACCTTGTTCAACCCCCTATAATCAATGCACATCCGGAGAGTCCCATCTTTCTTCTTAACAAATAAAACAGGAGCTCCCCAGGGAGATGAACTTGGTCGTATGAGCCCTTTGTCAAGCAGCTCTTGCAGTTGCTTCATCATTTCTTGTATCTCAGCAAGTGCAAGTCGACATGGGGCTCGAGCAATTGATGTTGCGCCTGGCACTAAATCAATTCTGAACTCCACCTGACGGTCTGGTGGGAGTCCAGAGATGTCCTCGGGAAAGACATCGGGAAACTCAGAGGCTATTGGTACCTCAGCTAAAGCTTTCTTTTCTGACTTCGCATCTTTTGCATATGCTAAGTAAGACGCACAACCCTTAGCTATATGCTTCCTAGCTTTCACTACAGAAATTAAACATAATTCACCTTTCTTATGGTCACCATAAATGCAGATACTGCGGCCATCAGGAGTAGTGAGCTTTATCAACTTCCTCTTGCAGACAATGTTGGCGTCATGATGATCAAGCCAATCCATACCCACGATGACGTCGAATTCTTGAAAGTCCATCGGAATAAGGTCCAGTTGGAAAGTACAGTTATCAAGAAGAATTATGCAGTCGCGGTAAATTTTATCTGTAGACACACTTACATTACTAGCCGTTTCAATATCAAAAATTACAGGTAGCGTAGTCGGTGTAATTCTAAGTTTAGATGCAAATGTACTTGATATGAAAGAACAATTTGCTCCTGAATCGAAAATAACTCTAGCAGGAACAGAGTCAACAAGAAACATACCAGATACCACATCTGGTATTTCCTTCGCTTGCTCGGCTGTTATTTGGAATGCTCGGTTCTGACTTCGCGCTGGCTAGTTACGGCGACTAGAACCTCCGCATGACATGCTATGTCAGGCCGGCTAGTTTTGTCTCTGTTGTTGTTGTTGAGGTTGGTGTTGTTGCTGTTGTAGTCGTGGATGATGCTCTGCACTCGGCTAAACTAAACTGAACGGATGCGTGCATGCCCGCTCAGTATGTCCAGGGCGTAAACAGTTGTTGCAAACTGTAACTTTGTTAGGACATTCTTCACTGCTATGCCCTATGTCGTTACACACATAGCATCTCACATCATTGGGATTACAACGCCCAATGTGTGCCTTATGGCAACGGTGACACTGCCTCGGCTCAGAATGTACCGCATAAGAATGAGCTCTCTGGGCCGGGGGTGAGCTGAACTGCCGGGATTGAGAATGAGATTGAGAATATCTGGATGAAGATCCAGAATAACTTCCAGTGCGTGACTTCTTAGGCGATGACGGACATGTCGGGTTGATAGATGAAGCACGAACTCCTCCAGCTCGAATAAAGTCCTGCTCGAGAATTCGAGCAGCTTCAACGACATCGGCATAGTTGGTGTATCTTTGGTGCTTCAAGAACTTCTGATACTCGGGATGCAGACCCATAAGAAAACGGTCGATCTTTCGCTCTTCGGTAGCAACTTGGTAGTCAGACAGTAGGCTAAGTCGGGTAAATTCAATCTCATACTCAGTCACCGATTTGGTTCCCTGAGTAAGAGACATCAGCCTTTCTTCCAGACGTTTCTTTTCATCAGTCGGGCAGTATTGACGAAAGAAGATCACTTTAAAATCATCCCAAGATAGGGACTTAATCCAGTTGACTCCATGCATGTTCTCCTGAGATCTCCACCACATAACAGCGCCAGCCTCGACCAGTGTAGTAGCAAAGCTGACCATTGATTCTTCAGCACAGTCGCTAATGAGAAATATCCGTTCGATGCCAGTAATCCACTCGAGCGCTTCGATAGAGTTTGCAGCTCCTTTGAAGAGTTGAGCTCTGCAAGCTTTGAAGTAACGGAAGTTGCAGCCCATAGGAGGGACTACAGGAGCTTCCTCCTCGTCAGTGTCGTCGTTTTGGCGTCTGACATCCTCGTGCTGCTTTTTCCTATGCTCTTCTCTACGCCTAGTTTCGGCTTCATCACGTGCACGAAACTGATCTTGCAGAAACTTGGTCTAACGCTCATTAATTTCATTGAGCATTGTTTTCATTATTTGCATGATCTGTTCAGGAGTGAGTCCACCTCCAGCTCCTTCACCAGATCCAGACATGTTCTGAAATAATATAAATAGTACTTGCATAAGAATAGGTATAATTCCTATTCTACCCCATATGCCCAAATTCCTAAAGGAAAGTCAAAGCCTATCCCTGGTCAAGTTAAAGCCTAGATATTCGAAGCTAATATCTTTGCTTAAAAGTTTGAGTCCTAGTGTAATTGCTAACACTTGAATCCCTCAAACTAATGCTCTGATACCATCCTGTCACATCCTTGCTTTAATCACGCTTTCTTAATCCGAGGAATAAATAACAATAGTCATAAGCATAATAATAAGTCTAAAGCTTGCATAAGAACTAAATAAAAGTACTACAATAAAGTCATGCACTACACGTGCTACAAGGAACGTTGCTAAGTTGCTAAAACATCATAATATAAATAAAGCAGCTACCCAGATCCCAAGGCAGCTCAATACTATACCACAAGCTGAATAGTGAGCTAAAGTCCTCTGGGTTGATCAGAAAATAGACATAAGCAGATGGTCCAGCTTGCTCTTTACCTTTGCCTGTAAAAATTGTGAGTAGCAACTGTAAGCTAATTGCTTAGTGAGTTAACAAATATTCATGATGCATGTAAGATATGTGGCGAATGTGCCTATAAAGGCTGTAATGCTTGCTTGCTTGCTTAATACCCAGAATGAATGCTTGCACAATTGAGACATTGCACGCTGAAAGGAGATGCCACCACTAGGGGTTACCGCTGACAGATGATCAATCTGTGATGCGGGGCTAGCTACCCGCATAATGCTTGGGATAGTGGTGAGCATCAGAATTGCTTGCTTGAAAAGTAAAATGCTTATGAAATGCACAAAGAAACACTCAAACAAGGTTTGCTGTATAATATGCAGAATAATAAACAGATAGCAATAAATTATGCACATTAATAGATCAGATGTAAGATCCGGCTAAGGTGGGCACCGCCTGTACCACAGTGTTCGCCTTCACTCACAAAAGTCTATTGAAGTCCAAAGAAGGCATATAGAAGCAATTTATGTCTCAATTACATAAAATACATGTAAACAAGAATAACTGTTACTCACTGTACTGCCTTATGCTTTGTAATATTCTGAGATACTTGCTCGGGCTTATCTAGGC